>PRKT01000117.1:902860-963373 GCA_003671525.1 Saccostrea glomerata
TTGTGAAACACTGATTCCCCCCCCCACCCCGTTTTGCAACATATTTTCTTAAGCGCAAATCTAAAAAGGTACACAAAGTAGTAGGCCAAGGTTAAAGTTTTTTCATAAGTACGGAAAGTCGGAAATCTCCAAGGTCAGGGTAATTGATATCCAATGAAAAATGAAAAGTCTTACCACAAAGAATATACATGTACATGTATATGTGAAGTATGGAAAACCTTAGCCCTAACTGTTCAAAAATTATGGCCAAGTTAAACATTTTAAAAAGTAGGTCTAACTCCAAGGTCAAAGTTCTTGATATCAAATGAAAGGCCTTGTCACAAGGATTGAATATGTAAAGTACAAAAGCACTAGCCCTAACCCCTAACAAGTTTCGGCCAAGACTTGCTTTTTAAATGTAGGTCAAACGCCAAAGTCAAAGGGTCAAAATTCTTGGTATCCAATAAAAAGTCTTTTCATAAGAATTGCACATGTGAAGTATGAAATCACTAGCCCTTACCGTTCAAAAGTTATTGCCAATGTTAAACTTTTTTAAAAGTAGGTCAAACTCCAAGGTCAAAGTTTTTGGTACCCAATGAAAGGTCTTGTCACAAGAATTACATATGTGAAGTATGAACGCCCTAGCCCTTACCGTTCAAGAGTTGTGGCCAAGGTTAAAGTTTGGAATTTTGGTGTAAAAGTGTGTCAAATTCCAAGGCCAGAGGTCAAATTTGACGGTACTCAAAGGAAGGTCTTGTCACAAGGAATACACATGTAAAATATGAAAGCCATTGTCCCACCCAGTCAAAAGTTATTGGCAAGGTTAAAGTTTTTGCGGACAGACAGACAGATGGACGGACGGGGAAAAAAAACTATATATACCCTCGAAACTTCGTTTACGGGGGCATAAAACATTTTTTTACTGTAGGTACTTACGCTTGTCCCAATTCTTTACAAGATGTGTTTGTGAACACTGATGTCCCCGTATGGCAACATAGGTTAAACTTTCTCAAATGCAAATTAAAAACCGGTATGTTGGTACCCAAAGTAAGAACTTCTCACAAGAAATACAATTGTGTTATACATGTAGCACCACCTGTTCAGAAGTTATGACCAAGGTTAAAGTATTTATGTTGATTTCTAAAGAAAGGTTCTCGTCACAAGGATTACATGTGAAGTATGAAAGCTCTAGTCCTTTCCGTTCAAAAATTATGGCCAAGATTAGATTTTAAATTGGACAATTTCCACGGTCAAGGTCAAGGTCAAAAGGTCAAAGAGTTGTTGGCATCCAATTCATTTCATTAAGAT
The DNA here is from genome assembly GCA_003671525.1 of Saccostrea glomerata. Classification (NCBI taxonomy): domain Eukaryota; kingdom Metazoa; phylum Mollusca; class Bivalvia; order Ostreida; family Ostreidae; genus Saccostrea; species Saccostrea glomerata. The sequence continues at coordinate 904,148 of PRKT01000117.1, forward strand.
TAAAACATTTGCATGTGAATTATGAAAGTCCTAGCACCAATTGTTCAAAAGTTATGGCTAAGATAAAAGTTTGGTATTTTGTGTAAAAGTGTGTCAAACCCAAGATCAAGGTCAAAAGGTCAAAATGGGTAAATCCAAAGAAAAGTCTTGTCACAAGGAATATACCTGTGAAATATGAAAGCCATAGTCAAGCCCAGTAAAAAGTAATAGGCAAATTAAGTTAAAGTTTTTACGGACAAACAGACAAATAGAAAACAGGCAGACGGACGGACAGGGCAAAAATCCATATATCTCCGAACCCCTTCGATTTCGGGGGCATGATAACTCTACGAAATTATTTCTTCAGTTAAAGAACGAGGGCGCCTTTGATTGGCATTCGGCAGGAATCTGGGCGTAATTGAAAAGTAAAATTTTATCGGCATGTCACATGAAATTTTAACATAATTTTTATTTATCGGGTCCTTGCGCAATTGGAAATGAAAATATTTTCCTGAAAGTGAATTTCGATTTGCTGAAAATTAACTTGAAAATCGGCTAGTTCAGACATTTGGTTAAAAAATGGTACATTTTTAAACACATTATCTAAAAAATTTTCTATCTCTGTGTCTTCTCTCCATGATTTTGAAACGTTAAAGAAACGATTATACATGTGTAAAAAAAAGAATGGAGAGAAGACCCAGAGACCAATAAAAAAACCCAACTGTGTAAATGTGGTGCTTTTTTGTCTAGATTTAAACATTTTATTTGTATCTGTAGCGTTGATAGCTCAGTAATATGCGTTACCTGTTCAGTGCACTAGAAGTGAAATTTTGGTTCGAGTCTCGCACGAGCCATTAAGGGACTCCGATCCTCAGCCAGGAAGGACAACTCTATAATTTAAATTTTAATTCAAAAAGTCTCAAAATGAAACTTGAAAATTAAATCTTTTCATGCAACAATTTTCATTGTATCATGGCTGTGGTGTTTTTCCTTTGAAGTCAAGTGTACAATAACTGGAGATACACCGATGGGCGGAGCCAGCTAAAACTGTGCCGCGTAAATAAATTATTGAACACCAAAGCGATTTCATCATTTTAAATTACATGTCTATGTAATCTGAATCACACAATGAAATGGGCTTTGTTACATGCACAAAGACAAAATTTCTGCAAGTGAAATAAAAGTCTTTCACATAAATAACAGTGCGTATCCTAAACTACGAAATGATTTTACGGAACTCTGCTGCAGTGCAATTATTCCATCCATCGCAACGAAAATCAAGTTCTCGACATTAATTCTACACAGAAATATATTAAAATATCACATCTATTGTAATATAGCGCTTTAGTAGAAAATTTACCATCTTTGCTGTGTTCTTTGCTCAACAAGAATAAAGTGCAGCTGTACTGCATCCACAGATGAAGAGTTACGGGCCTGAAAAGGTGATGCGACAGCTCTCAAATATGTCAAATGATCAACGGGTATCTTTTTTTTCGAATACACCTGCATTTTCCTTCTTCAACTTCGAATTTTTCTTCTTTGATATCAAAAGGTTTTCTTGTGAATTTCATTAACAATCCGTGTTGGTATATTTAGCTGGGATGCTGCAATCGCACGTCATTTCTCATAAACACACAAATGTAAAATGTGTAAATCAAAAAAATGTCAGGAAGGAGAGATTATCCATGCAGTCACCTGACAAAAACTACATATTCTATTGGTGTACTTAAAAATTATGCATAGAAATTTGTGACATGACGTTTGATCGGCCATGATACAAGAAAGTTATTGAATATTTATTTTCTATAATTTAAATTTTAATTCAGAAAGTCTCAAAATGAAACTTGAAAATTAAATCTTTTCATGCAACAATTTTCATTATATACCTCTCAAGTGCTCCAAGGTTCTTTGAAATTCTCAGAAAGGTCTAATGAATAGTTGAAATTTTTACCCCATAAAAGCATTTTAAAATTACATATATCAAGAATTTGATGTTCATTTTTATCTAGCCATAGATACCAATGTTTATTAACGTGATTTGAAATTAGAAGTGATTTATGGTGCTTTGCAATGACAGGAGAATCAATTATTTTGTCAGTTTCATTTTATGTACTGATGTATTAAAATGTTTGAATCCGATAAATTTTGGTTCAGTTTGGTTATAGAGCGAAACCAATTCCATTCTCCTATTCTATGATGTATATGTACACTTATCATATATACCTTTAATTTTATAGGTGTTTATTCTTTGGTGAAACATTACTATGTTATTGCACCTCCTAAAATAAACGGTCATAAATGTTACAATCTGACAAAGTATTTCCAACTCAATGAAAAACACAAGTTGTGTTTGTGAAACACTATGCGCCTGGCGGCACAACGTTAAAAAAAGAAGTTATTTTAGCATATAACTAAATGTCAAAGTCACAAGGTCATTGACCTTGGTATCATTTGAAGAACTTGATTAGTGGAGTATGCATATCAAATATTAAGTCCTTATCTCTCATGGTTCAAAAGTTATAGTTAAGGTTTTTAAAGAGCTGTTTTTAGCATTAAGATCACAGTCAAGGTCACAAGGTCAATGCCCTTGGTGACTTTTGAAAGCACTTAATGCGTGAAGTAAGCATACCAAACATGAAGTCTTTATCTTTCATGGTTCAAAAGTTATGCCAAAGGTTAAGTTTTAAGACCAAAAAGCTATTTTTAGCATTTAGGTCACAGTCAAGGTCACAAGATCATTGAAATTGGTATCATTGGAAATAGCTTAATTAGTGGAGTATGCATACTAAATATGAAGTCTCTATCTTTTATGGTTCAAAAGTTACAGCGAAGGTTAAAGTTTGTAGAAAAGGCTATTTTTAGCATATAGGTCACAGTCAAGGCCACAAGGTAATTGACCTTGGTGCCATTTGAAAGAACTTATTAGTGGAGTATTCATACCAAATATGAAGTCTCTGTCTTTCATGGTTCCAAAATTATGATGAAGGTTAAAGTTTCTAGATAACCAGACAAACAGAAAGAAAGACAGACAGACAGGACAAAAACAATATACGCCCCGGATCTATCGATTCAGGCGCATAAAAACCCTATGGTTGTGTTTGTAAAATCTGACCAGCTATGATCAGCCAACCAAATCATGGACATTTAAACCATAAATGTTTCGTACAAATGACTCCTGCAGATCACACGCCAAATACGCTCATCTTCTTTTGGTCAGACTTTAGAAGTTGTAGTTGGTACAAAATTGCATCTTGATGATGAAACCATGCAAGAACTGGAGCACCATTTTGATCTGATGACAAAAAAATATATATACGCAATTAATTACGCTTAGTATTTCAACACTGACAATGTAAAAATTGTAAATGCGGAAATTAGACCTTTCTCCCCTCTTCATCTTTACGTGCACGTATGTACCATTTAAATGAATTTTCTTGTTTAGCTTGGCATTTCTTTGGTTCAGAATCCTTTTTGCTTAGAACTACTATTTTTCTTGATTTACATTTTCCCTGATTTGAAGGTTGAGACTATCAAATAATGATTAACAACATAGTGGAAAATATTTGAGTAGTATATTTAACAGGGCTCTAGCCTCACTGAATGCTCCTTGCTTCAAATTCAAATCATCTTCGCTAGCCAAGGGTTTTCGGTCCGCAACGCTCGGGAGCGTTGCGTACCGAAAACCCTTGGCTAGCGAAGATGCGTTAAATTTTGAAATGATTCAAATTAAATTGCGTTTTAAAAAATTTAGTAGAAAAGTGTTCTAGAAACTAATAGCATTTTTAAAAGAGAGGGAGAGAGAGAGAGAGAGAGAGAGAGAGAGAGAGAAGGGGGGGGCACAAAAATATACTTATACAAGTAAATAAAATTTTCAAGTAGAATTTGTAAACTATAACCCACTCAAACTAAGAATCTATAGTTTTTGGACACTGTCATTTCATTGAACAGATTGTTGATCAAGCTAAATGTACGGAAATTGATGTAAAATCTAGATCGTAAAAAGATGCAATAGATACAGGGGGAGTGGGATCAAGGATGGGGAAGAGATAGAGAGGGATAAAAATGGTCTTCCGTGATAAGACACTCCTGAGTAAAGTGTTTGTCTTCTATCGCTCATAGGTTCTTTCCAGTGAAAGATTTTATTTCCTTGCCAGTGATATTGTCGTTAATAATAATGTTTGAATTATTAGAAATTCAAATAATAAGTATTGTAAAATCACATACTTTTGTGGGGTAAAATTTTTTAGGTTTGAGGGAAAAAAATGAAGGGAGTTTATTTTGTGGTTGAAAATGCTTAGTAGTAATGCATATGAAAGTTTACATTTCGTGGGTGTCATAAATTCGTTGGTATCTTCAATCGACAATTAAACCTCCCGGGAAATGAGTAATTTCACAGTCAATATGTGTAATTGTAGTGTACTTATTATTTAAATTTCTGAAACAGTTAACGAGTCATCGTAAAACTGAAACTCATATGTCTTCGTTTGTTATACTAAATATCAGAAGATTGGATGTTCAAACATTTTGTAGGTTTCCTAAATTTGTAATATATATTTAAATAATGTATAATTGCATTTGCATATATTTTAAAACTTCTCTTTGATCTGTTTTCTTTGAATTACTGTTTAAAAAATGGTTCAACGAAAATTACGGTATAACAAATGTACAAGTTCAAGTTAGATTTCAATTTAAAAGGTGAAATTGAATTGAAATTGAAAAGATGAATATTTTATTCTTGCCTACGTATATGCAATTATCAATCCGCTATCAGGAAGTAAAATTTGCAAAATTGTTTTGTTTAATATATTATAAAGGTTTAATGTTGATTATGATTATGCGAGTTTTGATCTCAAGAATCCTGCTAACAGCATAAAACATAAATCTGTCAATTCCAGAAGTGGAATCAAATACCTAAAAAGAGCAAGAATCCCCTGTTTAAATTCCCCGTTAAAACAAGGTGGGTTTGTGAAACACTGATTCCCCCCCCCACCCCGTTTTGCAACATATTTTCTTAAGCGCAAATCTAAAAAGGTACACAAAGTAGTAGGCCAAGGTTAAAGTTTTTTCATAAGTACGGAAAGTCGGAAATCTCCAAGGTCAGGGTAATTGATATCCAATGAAAAATGAAAAGTCTTACCACAAAGAATATACATGTACATGTATATGTGAAGTATGGAAAACCTTAGCCCTAACTGTTCAAAAATTATGGCCAAGTTAAACATTTTAAAAAGTAGGTCTAACTCCAAGGTCAAAGTTCTTGATATCAAATGAAAGGCCTTGTCACAAGGATTGAATATGTAAAGTACAAAAGCACTAGCCCTAACCCCTAACAAGTTACGGCCAAGACTTGCTTTTTAAATGTAGGTCAAACGCCAAAGTCAAAGGGTCAAAATTCTTGGTATCCAATAAAAAGTCTTTTCATAAGAATTGCACATGTGAAGTATGAAATCACTAGCCCTTACCGTTCAAAAGTTATGGCCAAGGTTAAAGTTTTTTCATAAGTACAGAAATCTCCAAGGTCAAAAGATAAAAGTTGTTGGTATCCAATGAAAGGTCTTCTCACAAAAAATACATATATGAAGTATAAAAGTCCTGGTATCTATTGTTGAAATGATATGGCTAAAGTAAAAGTTTGGAATTTTTGTGTTAAAATGGGTCAAACTCCAGGGTCGAGATCTAAAAGTTCAGATTTAGTGGTACCCGAAGAAAGGTCTTGTCACAAGGAATACACATGTGAAATATGAAAGTCATATCTCCACTAGATCAGAGTTATGGGCAAGGTTAAAGTTTTTGCGGACAAACAGACAGACAGACGGACACGACAAAAAGTACTAGTATATACCCCCGAATTTTAAGTAGAAAAACATACAAAAAGCAGTTTAATTGCATTAAATTTTAAAATATTAAAAGCTTACTCTAAAGTACTCTATCGTACTAGCATACTCTGTTTAGTAGGACCGGTGAAGAAAACATTGGAGATTCAAGCTGCAACCCGAAAAGCAGGTGCGCGAACTTTGTGTGTTAGAGGCCCCATCTGTCCACCATACTTTTATATTTCTTTCAAATCTCTACAGAATACTGCAGAAGGTTTAGGATATGACTGTGATTCTGTTAATTACTCCTTTGAGACTGTTTAAATATTCGTGTTCAACACTACAACTGATACCTCGAAGATAAATAATTGCATAATTTCAAAAATACGGCATAGTGCAATAGTCCAGCACAGAGCGCAGATTGCGTAATGTGAAGTGCATTGTTTGCAAAAGAAGCAATATTTAGAACAACTCTTTGGTAAGTGACAAAGATATCCATTATTAAGATTCATCTCAGAGATAATTACGTTAATTAAACTATATAATTAACTATTCGACGTTCAATGGATGTTTATGAAAATTTTGTACAGATTATTTAATTCAAATAGACGACTTTTATCTTTCACTAAAAAATAATAAATGAGTTTACACATGTAACTTGATGTCTTTTCTGTAACACTGATGATTGTCACCCCCTTCCCTTATTATGATGAAAAAAGGATATCTATATCTAGCTAATCTTTTTATAAATAATGAAACACACACACAGAATCTACTGATGACTTAAAATTGTAAAGAAGCTGGAGTTTTTTGGACAGTGAAAACACATTATTTCATATTATTATATAAACATATCCTGCAACACAATATTAAGTCATATCATTATGTAATCTGGAATCAAATTCTCATGAGTATCATCTAGTATTATATCCTGTTTAATATAAGTTTGCGGTTTAAAAGTGAGTATGGATGCAAAATAATGTGTCCTCTTAATTAAATGAATATAATGCAGTGACAACTAACTTGAAGCTTTTAAGAAAAGTGGACCACTAATCATGCTAATGGATCAAACGTATGTACATGTCTCACTGAGCATAGATATCATCTTCATGATTTACAGGTAAAATTTAAAGAAATCATTTTTAGCCTTTTAAGAATAGTGTTTCTTTCTGTTAACTGTAATACCTCACAGAGCATTTAGGATCATCTTGTATATTATCCATGTATCATGTTTAAATTACATTTTAATAGTAGTCCCATTACAAAAAAAAGAGTTATGTGTGTCAATGTAAAATTTAAAAATTCTTGATAATAAATTTCAAAATATTTTAAAACTGCATGGAATGAAAATCTTTTCCTGCTTAGCTTGAACTCATTACCCTAATATCATCAATTTGTTTATAAATTACTTTGGATATACATGTAATGGCAATGCCAAAAAAAGATACTACTACTATTATAACTGTATATTTATTTATTGATTTATATCAGTTAGGTGAGTGTTCTCACAGGTCCAGAGACATATACGAAGAAAATTTAAAATACATCATTTATAATTAAAACAGAGGGTTTTTGTCTAAGATTAGACAAAAGCAATTACTGTACAGTCAAGCATAGTTATTATGGAGTCCCACAGATAAAAATTTTCAATTTGTGTGTAATGTAATTCATCCAGTCCAATAAGCTTGTAATACATTTTATAAATTACAGAAAATGAGAATTACTTTGTTGTAAGCTTGAATTCATTTAAGGAATAACTGTCTTATTTTTCAATTTCATGATGTGATCAATCAATTGGCTATTGGCTTGTGTGGTAATTTGCATAAACACCGAGTTTATGCATAAAATTATCATGCAAGCCAATCGATTGATCATCGTTATGAAATTTAAAAAATCTGACAGTTATTCCTTATATTTACATATGCTCTTGAATCCGCCATTCCACGTGCTACAAGCCCTGCTTCTGTCTAGCTATTTGTAATGTGTTGTCTTGCCCTGCATGTGATTTTTTTTTAACTGCGCGCCTATTGACGAACCAGTACATTTACGTAGAAATAAAGTACATTAACTATTTGTTATTTTATCTCGGACAAAGACATTGGAAATGTAAATATTATACATATAAGCATGGTCACTATATCTGTATTTTACTCAATGACAGTTAAATATGTATTTATTAGGTCACTTGACTAAACAAAGTTAAACTATAAAGTGCATTTATGTATATGATGAGCAAGGGCACCTCTTCCAAAATTGATGGAGCACTGAGTTTCAGTGGCACTAGTCATGGTTGTTGATAGTGGCACTGGCAAATACAATGTGCGAGTAACTGGTAACTACTTTGTGAGTTGTTGCTGATTTAACTTTTTGTTGATCCCTGCTAAGCCTATTTGTCCTTGTTTTGAGCAACATTTCTTCATCTATTAGTTTATTTAATTATCATGTAGTTATCAAATTATCATTCTGTGGATCGATCTGCACAGGGTTTTATTATAATCAGCTAGGTGTTAATGAGGCTATGATGCTCTTATAACCAGGCAGCTAAGTTTTTCTGAGGCTTTTTAAACTCATTGACAAATTCTAGAAGGAAGGAACTGAACTGAGGAAGCAGTGAGAGCTAGATGATTAGATTGTGATAGCGATTTTGATAAATATGCAAGGTTAGATGAATAATTTCCACTGGGTGTAGTATACTTGTTGAAGAGGGCACTTTGAGATGTGTAAAATCCTGAATTTTTAAATATTTCATTTGAGTGCATGCATCTTCATTTTTCACTGGTCGCCTGTTATTACTTTGAGGTATTGTACAGTACTGTGGTTTCATCAATTTTCGTTGGCATCAATTTTCGTTGATTTTGTAAAACAGACATTTTCGTGGATACGTAATTTCGTGGACAAAAGCATTGCCTAAACAAATGTATGTCATATTTTGTAATTCAATAAACATTTGAATTCGTGGATCTGCTCAACAACGAAATCCACGAAAATTAATGCTCAACGAATATTGATGAAACCACAGTATATTATCAAAGATAAAATAGACTTCAGTTTTTAAAATATATATAATTTATTGGACAAATATCAGAAATGTGCAACGTAACAATACAGAAATATTCATTGAATGACTGTTACATTCAATTTGATTGTTATGATTAATCAAATGAAAATATTTTTTCCAAGAATTCTCAAAGCAAGAAACATCTAGAGGGCAGCTATAATGATTCCCTTGTTATCAGTTAGTGTTTTATGAACAATATGTTAAAGTTAATTTTTGGCAGTTTCACGAACATTCGAAATGGGAAAGTGGTAAACACAATACACGAAAAATTGCGACGTTTGATGATGTTACGGCGTACCGGAGAACAGTTCAGTTAGATTAGGATGTTGTAATGACACCTTAAGAGACTTTAAATGAATACAGAAGAAAGAAAATATGAAAAATATCGTCAGAGTTTTAAAATATAAATGAAATGGAAGTTTTCTTAGCGAAGTTTTCTTGATCGAGTCCCCAAGTAGTACAAAACATACGGACAGACTGCCATTGTAATAGCAAAAGCCGCTGTCACTGTCGACCGTCGATATGAGATACTTTGTTAGTTGAATGATGGTGAGAATACTGTCCGTAACTTGCTAATAAATTTTCAGAAGATCGCATGAGTGTGCCACATTAGTTCCTTAACTGGTTATAAACACTCACGTATGAAAATAAAAAAAAAAAATTCTAGATTTAAGTGGGGCTTATCAAACTTTACATTTTACAAACATGAAACGCGACGCTGTTTTAGACACCTTGATGTTATAATCCGTGCGCCGTAGGGCGAAACAGTACCTAACATAAAATATCATACTTTGTTTATTTATGCATATATATGGCACGCCAAATTCACAAAAATGAGTAAATCATAGTTTCACAGTCGATAAACTAGGTTTATCGGTTGTAAACTATAGTTTACGGACTGTAAACTATAGTTAACAACGTTAATCTATATTTTACATCTGTAAACTATAGTTAACGCGATAATCTATGTTTCACAACCGTAAACTATACTTAACACCGAAAACAATCATTTGCGATTGCAAAACATAGATTATCTGTTAAATACAGTTTCACGATTTGTAAACTATAGTTTACAGTCGATAAACCTAGTTTATCAAATGTGAAACTAGGTTTATCTCATTTTTGTGAATTTGGCGTGCCATACATATATCTAATATTTGAAATTTGCCATGTATATTCATATTATATGTACTAAAGAGTAGTGAAAATTTCAGAACGCAGTGATAATTATTTTTCAAACTATAGACAACTTGTCCACGATTTTACGGGACAACCCTCGTACTAGTGTAAATTGCAGTCTTCAAAATATATTTACTATATAGTTCAGATTCTATGCAGATATCATTCTTTAATTTGTGTTAGCTACATATGTATTTTGAATAAAGATGAAATTTATTGTGTGTGACAGAAAACACCATGGTATTTTACCCCTTATAGGTCATAATTCTCTACCATGTCTCAAATAAATTACTCAGGTATTCATCTAGTACAGAATTTGAAAGGCAGGAAAGGATTTACCAAGATAAGCATCATAAATGAAAAATGTAATTTTTTTAAGCAAATAATTACTCAGCAGAGATTGTGAATTGAAGTCAGTATATAAAGATAAACTATATATTCATTGAATCTAGTCTATAAGAGCTGTTATGGCCAGAATTATCATGATTATGCCTGGTAAACTTGAATATTTTATTTTTTTGAGGATCCTTCTAATATTTCCAATGCATGATTTCCAGATCTTGTTTTTTAACATTCCATAGTTGTGACTATCATTCCATTTAGAATTAGTTTATTAGTGTTGAATTCAAAGGCATGCAGGTACAGAAGAAACTTGGTCTTGGCTAATAAAAACTTATCACACATTTTCTCTTAGCTTGGAACTGATATGTCAGTTGATTATTTATTTATTTTGTCAAACTAGCACTATGTCTCATGTGAGCATTGTGTCCTGTAGGCCTCTTATCTAAAAACTCCATGCATGTGAATTTTAATGGTCGTTTAATGCAACCAGGTCACCCTTGACCGTTTTCTTTTATTATGGATCGTAAGCAGTGGCGCTTTAAACTACCATTGGCCAGTACTTCAAAGTATTTAACAAACATTTATTATTATTATTTTTTAAATAACAATGTTTTTGATACATTGTCAGAATAATAGCCAGAATTTGATCCAGGTGTCTCTATTGCGCCTCAACATGATGTCATTAAATGTAACACTATTACCGGTATTTGAATTTTTACTGGTACAGTACATAAACTAGACACTATTCATTTCATTTTATTGTTGGTACTCATAAATTAAAGTCCTGACCTTTAAATGGTAAGTTTTTATTTGGTCTTTTTAGCCTCTTATGAGATGTTTTTCAAACAAATGTGTGCTTTTGTATAGTTCTTGGACTTAATGTTTCAATTTTCAAATGAGGATGAATAATGTAAATAAGAGAAAACTTAAAATCAACTTTGTTTTTTTTTTTTGGAATTTAATGATAAAAAAGTATAGACATTTTTATCAATAGGAACGAAAGCTCAAGGTTACCTTTGAACTATTAAGAGCATGCATATATGCTCCTATGCTCTATAGAACACCTGTTTGCACAATTGCTCTTTTTAACCAGGTTAATTATAAAAATCAATGACCAGATTGTAAATTGTACAAAGTCATGATAGGGCTGCACTGGATTAAAATGGATTTATACCTGAACAGGTAGCATGTACGTGTGATGAAGAGGTTGGTGTATTTTGTTTATGGCTTGGTTACAGCAAAATCTGTTGGTACATTAATCTAAGATCTCTTGTCCTCAGGGGTTTAATTACTCAAATTAGATGAGATTCCTTTGAAGTAAATTTTGAAGTTCAACATCCTTATAAGGTTAAATACACAAGTTGTCACTAATGTATGAAGAAGCAATATCTTTTTTAAAAGTGGGAATGTGTAAAAACCCAGGGCATTAAAAATGGTCAACATTTCTTTATGGTTTGATCAGCATTTAGATATTGTTGGAAAGAAATTCAATGGAGTTTTGAAATTTTTAAGAAATATTACCATTTTTCATCCAAACACTGTTAGTTTCAAGAAGTACATGCATGTACTGGCACGCTCTAAGAAATATTTCGGTAGGAAAATAATCAGGTCAGAATTCATGAACTTTCAAAAACTGAAGACTTTTTGATATTCTTTAATGGGCTGACTTGTAGGTAATGACAGCTCTGGCAATGCCACTATTTTTAAATATTTATTGGAGTTAGGAGTAATTATATAATGCAAATAAAGATGTATACATAGCCATTCTTCAAAAGCTAGCTCATATTCCACTTTATTTGATAGTATATCCTTTCTCTTTAATTATTAATATTTGATTATAAGCTATAGACATTTAATGTAGGTGTTATTTCCTTGATGTTTGTTTAATATATCCCTTTGAAAAATTCATTCAATGTTGACACCACCACTTACAAGTGGAGAGGTGCAAATTTATACCTATCAGTATACTTAACACCCAAGGCCAATTGAGCAGTGTGGAATTTTGTTTGTGTCATTATCTACTGCAGCATGGAACCTTGGTTTTATATGGTTTTGTTGTTCTAAATGACCAATACTCAGTGCCACAATGACAATGTCCCACAGGGGAATTTGAACCCATGACCTTAGGATCAACTCCTTATATTGCAACTCTACAGCAAACACTCTGACCACTCCGCCCACATAGGCAATATTCCCTTGATGTACATGTATCTTCATTTAGAGTACATATATAAATTTTCATGAAATTTGGCATTGTACATATAATATGGAAAAAATTATTTAGGACACAGATTAGGATTTAGTCATGTTTCTCTTTCTGACCAATCTAGATTAGAGATGCACCCAGTAGGTGACCAATTCAAAATTAGAATTCAACTTCATGCAGTCAAATCATTATAGAACAACCGGTATATCATGGAAGCTTATCTTAAAATTCATTCACATGATTGTATAACTGTAAAGTAAAACTTTAAACAACTGGTATTTACACTGTATGACATTGAATATGTAAATTTGTTCACAGCAAAATGTGCAGTAAACCTTGAACAAAATCGTAAGGCATTTATTTATCTACCGGTATGTGCATCTGCTTAAATACCTTTATTTATGGCACGCCAAATTCACAAAAATGAGATAAACCTAGTTTCACAATTGATAAACTAGGTTTATCGACTGTAAACTATAGTTTACAACCGATAAACCTAGTTTATCGATTGTGAAACTATGATTAACTCATTTTTGTGAATTTGGCGTGCCATATTTATTTGTATTTAATGTATTGTGGCTAGGTTGACAATGGTTTTCTTTGGGTGCATGGTTATATACCTTCAACTACATGCAGATTTTTGACATTGATAACATATTCAAACTTTTAAAGGTGTCCAGGCAGCGTTTTATATTTCAGCTTTTAAATTAAGTCCTTCCACCTGTGACTGCTACAGTGAAACTTGCCTAATCCAGAAATTGTGTAATCCAAACTCTTGCTCTTTTGTAATTTGCTTAGTACAATGTTAAACTTAAGTCCATTTTAGTAAATTCCTTTGTTTAAAATGTCTAATCAGCAGAATGGAATGATAGTAATCCAACCAATTATGTAGACAGAAATATGTACACGCCACCTTTATTTATATCCAGGAAGTAATTTGTATATTTCAGGATGTATCAACAGAAAACCATTTTACTTATAAATAGATTTTCAGTTCTAAGAAAATTTTTGAAAAGTTTCTTAGAAGTTCTTATGTTGTATTTGGAATGGCTGATTTGTGGACTTCACTTTTATATACCAAGATAACAGAAGATGCAAGCCACAGTATGATTTTCAATTGTACTGTTATTGACATACAGGGGAAAAAATTAAACAATTGAATTATTCTCCCAGTAATTATGTTGAAATTTTTCCATTTTAGGTCAATTGAGAAGTGAACTGAAGATAGAAAGATGGTTGCTCGACAGAACTGGAGTAAGAATGTGGAGTTTTTGCTGGCGGCCATTGGGTATTGTGTGGGACTGGGAAATGTATGGAGATTTCCCTATCTCTGTTACAGTAGTGGTGGGGGTAAGGTGTTCAGATCTCTAAAAATAGACATGATGCAATGTATAAGCTTTGTAATTTATTACATAGATATATTTCAAGTACCACGAATATATCAATTTGAAGTTAAACTCTCCCACCCTATAGTATTTTAATAATTGCATTTATCTTGAATCCTCAGATATCCTGAAACCTTTTCTTGGCTCAAACCAGTTCAAGATAATTTTGACTGTAGTAATTAAACATTCACGATTTAGAGTCACTTTCTGATGCTCAAGAAAAGATCTTTGTGATCAACTATATTGTTTGATCAATTTTTTTTTTTTACTGGCGATAAAAATGCATTAATTTATACAAGAAAAAAGATCATATTCATTATTGATCGAAGAAATTTACTCTTAAATTCATGATATGAGTCAAGATTTTTCCCCTTTCAAAAATTGCAAAAAGTATATGTTTATAAGCACATATCGCCTTTCATGGAAGAATTCAAAGTTAAGTGCATGAAGTGCATGAATTGGGACATCGTGTGCAGGACCAAGTTGGTCAACTTAGAGCATAATGGAAATCCTAAGAAAGGTTTAAAAGTCTTTGTTAGAATTATTGATTTAATCTTTGGTAATACTCAGCAGTTAATAATGTGGTTCTAAGTGCTTGATATGTTGAAATAGTCAGTATTGTTTTCAGTATGAGAGAGGAGATGAATGAATTAACAGTTTTTCCAACTCAGTGAAAGTATGGAACAACATGTTTGCAAATAATATATATAAACATTAAAATAGTTAAAAATAAGAAAAAAAACTTAACAAAAATGATAAAAGAAATATACTTACATGTATTGAGTTAATGCAATTACCGGTATAAAATCTCAGTAATGATTAAAAGGAAATTGATATGGGAGGTAATGGACACATATACTCTGTGCACCAGAGAAAAATAAGCAAAATGTTTTAAGCTAACATTGATGAAGTGTAGATGAGCTCATTCTCAAGTATGAGCAGCTACCTAGTCCAAACTAGCAATTAAGGATGATGTATGTTAAATAATGGGCACTAACCGTACTTGCCTCAGATGCTGGATTTGACCTTCATTTTCCAGATAAATGACCAGGTTAAAGTTTTTAAGCAGGTTCATTCCGAAATTACTAAACCCTACCTATATAAGATCAATTTTTCTTGGATGATGCATCAAGGGATGTACACTACAGAGCCTGCTTTGGATGCTGGATCTGACCTATACAGTGTAATTCTCTTCATTCTAATATCCACTGGCAGGATAACCTTCTGAGATCATTTCTGAGGGAGAGAGAAACTCAGGAGACAGGCTATCGCATGTGCCTGTGTACAGCAATCAAAGTACTAAAAGTACTAAAATGAGATATTAAAATAAGTATGACATATTAATATATATACAGTCAAACCTCATTATATCAAACTTGATGGGAATAATGAAAACTTCTAGAATGGGTATGTCAATAGTCAAATACTTAAAGATTAAGGAGTTGGGACTTTATATTACCCCTACATATCCATGGTATTTGAGATATCAGTGTTGAAGATACTGAATAAGAATTTCAACAATATACTTATATATTTATTTGTTTAATGTCCCTCTCAAGAATTTTTCAATCATTTTGTTAGATTTGAACTGGCAACATAAGGACTTACTCTTAACTCAGTGATTCTAGAGCAGAATCTTTTATCACTATGCCACATATGCTGGTGACTTGTATACTTAGAAAAGCAATGTCATAATGTGGATATCCTACAATGATAGTATCATTTAATCCATCTGCCCATCCTTTCAGATAGCATGTTATTTGAGTATCTTTTCATGGAATTGCTTCATGTCTATGACAGGACAATAGGTATAGAGATAAGAAGCTTAAAGATCTTGGGGTCATAATTACTGTATTTAAGGTCAAGGTCTGAAGGTCATAACTGATGTGAAACACAAACACACACCTTGATTTAGAAAACAAAAACTGACTGAATAATTGGTTCTGAAAAGAATTTTTTGTTTTTTATGGAAATGAGTCTGTATGCTATGTTTTTGTCTTTTTCAGGGGCTTTCTTAATTCCATTTTTCCTGATGTTGATCCTTTGTGCTATCCCTTTGCTCTACATGGAGTTAGCTGTTGGACAGTACACACAGAATGGACCAGTGGGGGCCCTGGCCAAAATCTGTCCACTCTTTAAAGGCAAGTCTGGCAATATTCTTTGTTGAACTGAGTATTATAAATCACCTTATACCTAAACTAGAGGTACTGTGAGGAACAAGCTAACTTATTGATGATACATCCTGCCTCTGATATGATTATAATGAGAAAGTCCCTGTTTTGCTTTTGGAAACCTGAAATAAGTGTCAGATCAAAAAGTAAAATAGGTGGTCACAATGGTATCATGTAAGAAAGAATCTGTGGAAGTATCATTAAATTTCATTCAGTGGTATGAGAGGAGTTGCGGATAAGCTATAGATACCCCAAAGCGGTAACAGATAGACAGATGGACGTAAAGACAGAGGGACATACCAATCCTCTATACCCTCCTGCTTTTCAAGTGGGGAGTATAAAAATTGTTATTAAATATTTTTAAGGGTAGGAATTAAATGTTACATTTATTTCTTTTATGAATTATGCAAATAACATTTGAATTCAAATTAATACAGTAAAAGTTAAGTCATAAATGAAGACTCACTGGAACCTCAAATTTTGCTCGAGACATGGTTTATGTTAAAGTACATAAGTATAGCATAATTATTATGGAACAAAAAATCAGTATACATTCTATACATTTGTGACAAATGTATTGAAGAAAATAAAACTTCCATAGTCAGATATTTTGATCTATCTACCTCAAAATTTAAATAACTCTTCTTTGTTCAATGATATCCCAATTTCTCTTTAAACTTTGCTGAAATCTGATCTCATTTGTGAGAGTCGACAACTAGACTTACTATGTATATATGGGAGAAGTCCTTATTCACTGCTCCTAAATGAGTTAATTCAGGTGCGAGTCTATTGGCTACCATAACACACTTGTCTCAGGTGACTGGTAAAAAAAGGATCTCCTTACAGCCCCACTATTTACTGAATTCCAATATCATTATTAAAAAGGTTGAAAGTTGAGACTATCTCTGTTCTTATCTAATGATATTTAAGCTGGTATAATTAGGAGCCGGGTTACAGACTTACAATTATGTTATTGAATTTTACTTTTAATCAAATGATATATTTGACTCACTAAAATTCAAATTTTTGCTCATGTCTTGGCTACAATCATTCATCCTTGGTTAAACAGTGCATATAAATATATATTACAGGTCATAAAACTAATATAAACTCAGAATATAATTCAGTTCTATCAGTATGCAGACAGGTACTAGAAGAGTATTGATAGAAAAAGGTTTTACCCTGCATTATATGGTTACCATGGTGATTATTACCTACATCATTGTCAACATATTAACTATGATTTCAATCCATATACGAAAATCATGCAGTAATGATAAGGGTTTTGGATTAATGATTTTCTTTTGAAATCCCAAGAGCAGAAACATTGATATAACATTTACAGGCTGCTATTGGTTGATTTGGTTTCTTATAGGAATATTTTTTTTATCTGTAGATCATGTGTGGACTTGGTCAATGACCTTTAATTAGGCTGTAGACAAAGTTTACAGATATTGATCACAAGTTCACTGAACTGCTTAATAAGTACTGGATGTGAAGAGAAGAGAGCGAAGTTCATTTAAAGACAAGCATGGACATATTTTCAGAAAATGACAGGCAATCTCTCAAGGTTTACACTGTAGATCTAATACATATATGTACAACTTGAGTGTAGTTTGTAGGCTTAAGAACAGGGCAGGATGGTAAAAAAAATAAGATGACAAGGAAAAAAATTGCAACTGTTTTAATACGTACTTTATAAAGAGTCTATCTGAGCAAAATGCTCTGAGAAAGATTTAATAGAGAGATTATGGAGATTGGAGTGGGATGGGGATGAAGTTTTTTGGGGGGGAAGGAAGGATGGAGAAGAGATAGCAAAACCCTTTTTTCCAATGGATCCTTTTCCATACACAAAAAACAAAATTTTTTTGTTTGGATACATTCAAGAACCAGTAAATACATGTATGGGGATCAAACAGGTTCAGTACTCGGTGTCTCGTTAGCTCAGTTAGTCAAGCATCTGACTGGAGATTCAGGGGGCCCGGGTTCAAATCCTGGTCTGGACCAAGGCTTTTTCTCCTCCCCCATTACACATGTACCACACGGATAATTATCTATTTTTGACTGCATTTTTCAGGTGCTGGATTAGCCACCGTTGTGATCTCATTCCTCTTCACCACGTACTACAATGTCATCATTGCCTGGGCCTTCTATTATCTATTCAGCTGTTTCCAGGCGGTGCTACCCTGGGTGGGGTGTGACCATGACTGGAATTCTCCCAACTGCTGGGATGGCACCGCCAAGCAGAACTTTACCAATGGAACCACCAATACCTCCTATGTGGGGACAGCCCTTACACCAAATGGGAGTATATCACCCACGGAGGATTTCTATCAGTAAGAATTACTGAGGTATCTCAAACACTGATATCTCAATACCATGGAGAAGTGATTCTTTAAGTATATTACCCTCGATATCTCGAATCATCGAATATCTCAAAGTTTTTTCCTCAGTCCCAATAAATTCGAGATAACAAGATTTGAATGTATAAACATTTCAAAGTTGCAAAGCAACATGATGTGCAGTGTATTTGAATGAAACTACTTGGCATTAAATTTGCTTTGTGAATGTGGTTGAAATAAATTTTTAGTAACATGTTTAATTCAAATAAAACTCAATGAACAAAGCCTTATATTCACTCTGTTTTGTGAATAAAAGTAGAAGAGTTGATATTTCAGGACTTATATACTAGAAAAAACAAAAGGCATTGATGAGGTTGGAGAAGTGAAATGGGAGCTGGCCTTGATCCTACTCCTTTGTTGGGTGGCTGTATATTTCTGTATATGGAAAGGTCCTAAATCAACTGGAAAGGTATTAATCAATTCATTGTTCCCAAGCTCAGAAATTTTCTGTTTTAAACCTCGTTTGGCTTTTACTTAGTAAGTTGTTGCTGAGAACATTGTTGTATTTAAATTATGAATGCTTTAAAGATACCTAAAATATATTGCAAGTTTGAAATTTCAAAGGAAAATCAAGATTTTTTTAAAGGAAAGGACACAAACACTATCATTTCTAGCACTTCAATATAAGTGTTTCACTGTTGTAAACTTTTCTCAGTATTATAAGATAAAAAAGGTAACATTTGATCTCCAAACTCTAACTTGATTTTTAGGTTGTGTATTTCACCGCTACATTTCCTTACTTTGTACTCATTACTTTACTGATAAGGGGAGTAACTCTACCAGGATCTTTAAATGGGATTCTGTTTTTCATCAAACCTAGATGGGAGCTTCTTCTGGATCCAAAGGTATCCAACATTTATTACAATAACAAAAGTTTTATATAGCATACATGTTTGCTACAGCTTGGCTATTCTTGAGTATGTTAATGCCTCTATGATATATATATCATAAGCTTGTAGATGTATGCAATGAAAACATGTCATATTTTTGTTCAACTGAACTCAGAAAAGAGAAAGTTTCCAGGTACAGAACACTGTAAAATTCTTTTAAATTTTAAATTTGACTTGCAGCTATTTTACTTAAAGAAAATTTGCATATACATGACATTGTATATCTTTTTAACCATTATCATGCATCTAAGATTTCAAATGTGCTAAGGACATTTATCCCCTTTTTTAAGTATCAAGTATTCATTATCGTTTTTTTTATTTCTTTATTTCAAAAGGACATCTTTTTTTTAAATTTTATATATATCAAAGGGACATTTTGTTGACTCTATGTTTATAAACCAGTGCACAATCAGTCATGAGTCATAATCATTGTCAATGACATACTCATTTTTTTTTTAACGCTCAGATTTTATGTGCAGTGTATCTTTTTTTTTTGCCATGCATCGAGAGCCAACTTCTTTATTTTGTCAACAGGTTTGGGTGAATGCAGCAGCCCAGAACTTCAATTCTATAGGCATAGCATTCGGTGGCATCATTACAATGTCCAGTTATAACAAATTCCACAATAGAATCATAAAGTAAGTGGGCACAGGGTTTGAAGGTGCAAAGTGGATTAACTGTACTGTTGAATGATTGCCACAGTATCAAAGTTAAATTTTGGGTACACTGTATATTGCTTAATATACAGTCTTTCATTCCCTGTGGACTATATATATTAGGTCTAAAGTCCATGCAAGTACAGTCGTATTTAATTTTTTTCATTTGATTCAGATCCTCATTTCAAATCAAATGCATGAACTTAGTACATGAAAGATATGCACAGCTTAATTGAGTCCATTTCATTATACCCCCCGCTTGAAAAGCAGGAGGGTATATAGTGATCGGGATTTCCGTCCGTCCGTCCGTCCGTCCGTCCGTCTGTACGTCCGTCCGTCCGTCTGTTACGCTTTTTCTCTTATCCGCAACTCCTCTTATACTACCGAGTGAAATTGAATGAAACTTTCACAGAATCTTCATTACATATTGCCATTGTGCACCTCCTATTTTACTTTTTTATTCGACACGTATTTTAGGTTTCCCAGAGAAAAACATAGACATTGCCATTTTTTGTTTACCTATGACGTCACATAATAGAAGCTTCTGGATAACATTTGACGGGAAGAGTTATTCCTCTTTACACATTACCGTAAAACAATATAAAGCAACACATCGACATTATGGGAGGCGGGGGGTATCATTTAGTGAGCTCATTGCTCACAGTACCTCTAGTTTTTCCCTAAAATAATCAGAACTAAAATACTGATCCTCAATTCAAATCTTAATTGTTATACATAACTTACAAGTAAAGCATGCATGGCTCAGTTGACCCTTTTCAGGTAGAGGGTTCTGTGCCTTGTCAATGAATTGAAATAAGTTGCAAAATTTGGAATTTTTTGGACATATTCTAGACATATTTTCTGTGCACATCTGTATAAAATCTCAAATTCCATATTGTTTGAAATTTTTTTTTAAAAAACTTGAAAATTTAACCATTTTTCAAGTCCTTTTACCAGACCTGGAAGCAATGGATATCAAGCCCTGCAAATTTACATTTATTTATTACTTAGATTGGATATGTTAATTATGAAATGGGACAAAATCAATGTATTGTGCTAAGATATAAATGGCATGGGGTAGACATTTCATGCACTGTTTATAAAATGTATTTGGGAATTTGTCATTGTTATATATTAATAGTCTAAAAGGTTTATGTCACAATTACCTTTAATTGTACTAGGTTCTTTTAACAAATGACCTTTACCAATTAAGTAAATGGATGACCTTTGCCAATCAAGAAAAACAATACTTTACAACCATAACAATTTATTTACAAGTGTACAAAAATTCAAAAAAGAACTCGGGCTCCGGTGTAGCGCATAGGTGAACATCAGACATCAGTACCATGTGTCCCCGAATTCGAAGAACCATATCCTTGGTATCCCCCCACGTGTTGGCCGGAAGTACATATCATCACCGGAAGTAGTCGTCATCAGACTCGGAAAGTTCTCACAACGTAGTTAACTGTATAACATCAGGGTAGGCTATGTACACCAATAAAAAGGTCTAAAATATTGAACAACCAGATATAATGACCTAATCAATTTAACATAATAAATTCTCATTAACACACCTAACGTATACATGTGACAAAAACTATGTTACAAATATGGTCTTCCGTAACAAAGCTTGTATTCAAGTATTTAAATCTATAAACCAGGTAATTTACGTCTTGTAGCGACAAAAATGTATACAACAAGCAAATAACTTCGTTTACACAAACTTCTATGAAAAACATAAAAAATAACACTTACTGGATTGTAGTCACTCACACCCTTACACATGCAAAAACAAAAGGCCCAGGTTTCAAACAGTCCACACAGGATTCAATCGTCCACTCAGGTTTCAAATGGTCCACACAGGTACCAGTATGACTAAGAAATGCATCCCAATTTCACCCAGCATGGGAGCCGTTAACACCGTCCACACAGTTTGGTGTCCAGAACTAATCTGACAAACCCGGCCAAAACCCCTGGATAAGTGACTATAAATATCGTTAAACTTGACAAA
Source organism: Saccostrea glomerata (assembly GCA_003671525.1). Lineage (NCBI taxonomy): Eukaryota > Metazoa > Mollusca > Bivalvia > Ostreida > Ostreidae > Saccostrea > Saccostrea glomerata. The sequence goes on from PRKT01000117.1 coordinate 926,240, forward strand.
CAGGTTTTCCAACCGATGCCGCAGCTCTGTATGCTACAATTCAGTGACCATCGATGCGTGCAAGTAAAACACTCCAATATGTATGGAAGCGCATTTGGAGCAATAGTTACACTATTGTGACAGTTTAATTACAGTATCTTTTATAATTGTGCATCATGATATTTTTGGCAGTGTACCATATATTAATATAAATTAGGGATGTCAAAATATATATTTTCCTTAGTCGAACATTCGATTGCATTATTCGAACGATAGTCGACTATTCGGAACATTTTTTCATAATAAAATCTTTATTTCCGTTTTACTTTTGTTTGCATATAGACTATGCAAGAGTTATCCTTCTTTTGTGTATGCATTACGTATGCTTTTGACAGATATTCACAGGAACTTGACTTGTAGCTCTTATGTTTACATGAAATTATATGTATTTAGTTTTAATATGCATCAGAAACTACCAGCAAGTATTTTTTAAACTCATTTAAACACAGCATCTACACATCAGGTGCCCGTGTGACATTGTTAATACCGCGATTACCGTAACTTTAAAACAGTTAAATGCCCTAGCTTACAACACTACAATGTATGCATGTTTTTATAAAAGTAATTATCAAATTATCAAAACGTGTCTCGGCTACCGTATGTGAACCTTTGAACATTACTAAAATAACAATATTAATATGGATACATGGAATGTAATGACTAAATAACTGTGTTTTCATTATAATTTTAGAAACAAAACCCAGCACAGTGATTCATAATTTATCAGAAAAACAATTGTTATTGACAATTATCAAATTATAGAAGAGCATTTAATATGCATTTATACATTGATAATGAAAAGTCAATAGTTTTTGTTCAGGAAAATAATTTTGTCAACAATTTAAATTTGTAATCAAGTTATCGCTCTTTTTTTTTTTTGTATTTTATTTAGTCGATAGTCGGTCGCATTATTCGATAGTCGGTTCTTTCGACTGACAGTTGAATAGTCGACTATTCGTTGACATCCCTAATATAAATTTAATTTGAAAGTTGTAAGATGATCCATGAATGATTTGTTGGTAGAAGTTCAACAACTTGCAAATCAACAATGCAATGAATATAGCTATGCTGTAACTTACTGGTACAAGCAAATCATGCCCAACTTACTTAATTGAGTCAAATCACATAGACAAGTATCTATTGCATAGACAATGTCACAATAATGTACACCTTTATCAATGATGAATATGATGGAACACATTTATCCATTATGGGTACTATTGAATGCATTTATCCTTGATAGATTTATAATTGATATATTTATCAATGATGAATATAATTAAATACATTTATCCATTATGGGTACTATTGAATGCATTTATCCTTTAGAGATTTGATTGAATATATTTATTCCGGTTGGATATGATTGAATCATTAATCCATCATCAGATCATGGGATATGAATGCATGTAATGCATAAATTTATCTATGAAAAATAAGATACATGTACATTAATCCATCAGAGATATGATCATATTTATCCATGATGTATATGATTGCCTCCGTATATTTATCCAAGTTAGATATGAATTGATACATGCATTTATCTACTTGAACTAAGATAGATACAGTTGAATACATTTAGCCTTGTTTGATATGATTGAATACTATATGATGACAAATACATGTATGACTGAATACTAAAGCATAAAAGCACTGAATGTTGTGGATATGACTGCATAAATTATATCTATGGACAGGATTGTTTTGAATGTATTTTTATATAGAAATTCTGATTTTAGTAACATTGCATTGAACACATTTATACGTGGGCAATAAAATTAGATATTTTATGATTGAATAGTAATTAATCCATAATGGATATGATTAAACTTACTTAATCAATTATAGATATGATTAAACTTATTTTATCCATGATAGATTCCATAATGGATATGATTGGATACATTAATTTATTCACAATGGATATGATTAGATACTTTTATCCACAGTGGATAGGAAGAAACACATTTATCCACAATGGATATAATTGAACACATTTATTCATTATAGATATTATTAAATACATTTATCAATTAGAATTATGGATATGATTGAATACATTAATCCATGGTGAATATGATAAACACTTTAATTTTATCAATATAAGATATGATTACATTTATTCACAGTGGATAAAAGACAGTTTTATTTTATTTCCAGGGATGTGTTGGTTATTGCTGTGGTTGATGCTATCACCTGTCTCCTAGCCGGATTTGCCATCTTCTCCATTCTCGGATATCTGGCAGAGAACCAGGGTAAATCCGTGAGTGATGTTATACAAGAAGGTCAGTATCAACGATACAAAGTTCAAAATGAAAACAAGAAGCATACTTTATCATATTTATATCATTGCTGATTTCATTAGTATAGTTCAACTGAATACCATGGATTAATAGTTACACAGTTAGTTTTGGACCTTTTGAGGGTGGGGTGCATGGGTATCCAAGATGTGAAATAGAATGGTATTTTGAGTGAGGCGAATCTGTTGTAAGTTCCAAACTGTGTCCTTTATTCAACTGAGGAACTTACATTTTATCATAGTTTTATTTTCATGGTTAAGGAAATAAACTCTAAATTTCAACAAACTTAAGTTTGTTTTTGCTGTCTTAAGCGTCAAATTGTATTTTGGAACATATTTGAAGGGACAAAGACAAATATGCCATTGCTGATACTTATATAGTCTAAATATTTTGATTTTTAACAAACAACAATTAAATATTTATATACTATTAATTTCCATAACCTTAAACTTAGGAACTGCAGCCATGACATAAAGTAAGACAACACAATGTTAAGTTTGGGCAGACATAACCATGATTTATTTGTTATGCAATGAAATATAAAATACATTAGACATGTAAGTGATAATAATCAGTTGAATGAAATCATGGTTAACCTCCAAAGGCCCAAACTTATATACTAGTAATACATGAACTAAATCTGCTCAAACATTTATATTGTCATGTACTGACGTAAGATGATCATAGACTGATGGTCATATGATTTACTTTTCATATAGAGCAAAATCAACAAAAATGTGACAAGTACTCTGAAGTAGCCAATCCATTAGACTTTTATTTTTTGTAGGCCCAGGCCTAGTTTTTGTTATTTACCCAGAAGCCTTTACAACGATGCCTGTGCCTCAGCTCTTTGCAGCAGTATTCTTTGTAATGTTGATTACACTAGGACTTGATAGCCAAGTATGTTATCTTTCATGTTTACTTACTTTTATTTTGCCATTGAGAAAAAAGAAAAATTATTAGGCTCTTTTCTGTTTATTTCAATGCCATGTTCACACAGAGGTTAATTCACAGTGAATTAATGCGAAGTAAACTAATGCGAATTAAATTGCGTTCACACGACAGCCAAAGGAAGTAAACTAATGCGATTTAAAATTTTTTTCTACAAAAAGGCTATGAGTAAGGCTATTATGATGTCATTTGTAAATCACGTTATGTATGCAGAGCCATCAATTTGATATAAGAATCATAGTGGCTACAGGTATACGTTTAGTGAGTAACATACCGTTACTTTCCCTTGATTTTTGAACCAAATATAGCTTAGATACCTAAATCTAACCACCGACATGTGTCCTGTGACTCAATTCTGGCCTTATGCATGCGTCAAAATTTAATTCGAATTAGCTTCGCTTAGCGTTCACATGGAGTTAATGCGAAGTAATTTAATGCACAGTAAATTAATTCAAATTAAACTAATTGGCAGTAAATTCTCTGTGTGAATGCTAAGCAAAGCTAATTCGCAGTAAAATTTGTTTAATTCGAATTAAACTCTTCATATTAACAGGGCATTGAATGAAAAACCTTTACTAGCAGAATGTAAAATCTTGAAAACTACTAGTATTTAATAAAAGATGTGTTTGTTAAACACTGATGACCCCATATGGCAACATAGCAAAGATTAAACTTTTCTTAAATGCAAATTTAATATATTTGTACCAGAAGTAGGGTATTCTCACTGGAAATACAATTGTGAAATATATAAGTAGTCCAAGGTTAAAGTTTTTTTCATAAGTACGGAAATCTACAATGTCAAGGACATTGGTATCCAGAAAGGTCTTTCAACAGAAAATACATATGTGATGTATAAATGTCTTGGTATCTACTGTTCAAAAGATCTGGCCAAAGTAAAAGTTTGGAATTTTTGTGTAAAAGTGGGTCAAACTCCAAGGTCAAGGTCAAAATGTCAAATTTGGTAGTACCCAAAGAAAGGTCTTGTCAAAAGGAATACACAAGTGAAATATGAAAGTCATAGCTCCACTAAATCAAAAGTTATAGGCAAGGTTAAAGTTTTTGCAGACAAACAGACAGACAAACAGACATGACAAAAATTATATACCCCCAAACTCTGTTTACAGGGGCATAAAAAACACCTTGATTAAAGTTGTACCTGTTGATAAAAAAATGTGTAGCTAAAACTAAATGAGGTCATGGACAAGAAGGAGTTAAAAAATAATGTGATTTAAAAAAAAAACAGTATGGTCAGAATTGTTGCATGATCCCTGTATAACCTTGAATTAAGGTCATGTCTATCAAAGGTCAAGGTTATGATACCATCTAAATGAAAAGATTTGACATTAATTTTACAAAATAATAAACCTAGCTTTCCCACTTAATTCATATTTTCTAAGTCAATTTTTTGTCTTGTACATATCTTTGAAGCCAGAAATTATAAAGACATTAAGATTTATTAAACTTATGATCAATTTCAAACTGATAGGTCTTACCTGTATGAATTATATATTTTTCCCTCACCAGTTTGCATCCACAGAAGTGATAGTTACAACAATAAATGATCACTTTCCTCATCAAGTCAAGAAGTACCTGAAGAGAAAGGAGGTATTAGTGGCTGTAGTGTGTGCTTTCTCCTTTCTCTGTGGATTGCCAAATGTTACTCAGGTAAGAAACTCAGTCATTGCTACATTAGTATACACCACAGCAAAAAGTTTCAAAGTAAAAATATACCCTACCTGGATCAAACACCTGGGCTATAGAAAGTGCAACATCTAGCCTATCCCTATGTAGCCTTAGGCAAGCCATATTTAAACCCTAGGCTAGCCCCATTTATGAACCTTTGGGCAACAGAAAAATTGTAATTCAGAAATGTAAATGAAAAGAATACTGCTAATTCAGATCAGACTTCCCTTTGGATTTTTTTTGTGCATAAAGTTAATAAAAGTAGGTTGTTGTTCAGTACACATATATTTAGTAATAAGGTGATGCATCAATCTTTGTATTTTTAGGGAGGCTATTACTTTTTTTCACTGATTGATCATTATGCAGCAGCGGTGTCACTCATGTACCTGGCATTCTTTGAAGTCATTGCCATCACCTGGTTCTATGGTATAAAGTCATCTTTATTCCGTTTTACTGATTTATAAGGAGCAAATTTAAAATTCTTGAATTTACACATACAATTTTGTCTGTGCATTGTAGTTAAAGAAATACTGATGGAAAAAAAACATTTAATAATTCAGTTTCCCTTTATTGAAGTGATTATGACTTTGTGTTGTAGGTGCCCGCCGCTTGGGTAGAAATATCAGGGAAATGAATGGCAGCTCACCTAACATATTCTTTGTTGTTTGCTGGTACTTTATCTCACCAGTGTTCATTTTTGTAAGTTGTTATAAATTTTGACAGGTTAATATACATAGTTAAATTTTTTGAATGTACTTCACTACCTAATGCTAAAAATGAAAATATACTGTTACATTTCAAGTCAAAGCTCTGGGTTAATCCGATCCGAAATCTACTCTACAACCATAAACTGATTTATTTTTGTCCACAGGGTATATGGTTGTTCAGTATGATCAGCTACCGTCCCTTCCAGCTGGGTGACTACCAGTATCCGATCTGGGCTTCAGTACTGGGCTGGTTCATAGCGGCCTTGTCTGTGTTGTGTGTCCCCATAGGAATGGTTCACTCTATATATCAGGCCAAGGGAAGCAACTTGTGGCAGGTAAGATTATTTACCTGTAAGGTTAAGCTTTGTGTCATGTACTATTTCAAGCATTTTTCACTAAGATATGCTGACTTTTATGTAGGTGATTTGATATGATATACTGGCCTAATTAACTTTTTAGCTCACCTGAGCAGAAAGAAAGTGATCTTTTCTGTCCATCTGTCTGTCTGAAAACTTTTGACATGTTCAACTTCTATTCAAGAACCATTGGGCCAATTTTAAACAAAGTTGTTAGTACAAACAACTTTGTGTGAAAGGCTGTGTAAATTGTTAAAAAAAAGGGCCAAGCCAACTTACAAGGGGAGATCATCAAGAAAAGACAAAACTAGGGTTGTGTCTTTAAAAATTCTTCTTCTCAAGAACCATCAGGCCAAAATAGATGAAACTTATTTTGAAGCATCTTTGGGTAGTGTAGATTTTAAATTCTTCAAAGAATGACCCCTGAGTGTAGAGTGCGGCCACAATAGGTATTACAAGGGGAAATCTAGTGAAGAACAACATGACCAACGTTACTCAGAGCCTCTTGTTTAAACAATAGTAATTTGATATATTTTCCTTCTTGGCTTTTGTGTCATTGAAAGAATGACTGCACTTAAGCTATGAGAGTTGGAACCTTTTCGGCTACCCATTTTAAGCTTAACATTACAATATATCGCTAAATTAATCTATGATTAATGTGCAAGCATATGCTTTTGATATTTATTTCTAGAATTTTTTGTCATACATATTTCTATAATTACAGAAAATGTAATTGAAAAGAACATGTAAAATCCATAAATTCCGGAAATTTGAACGGGGCCACTTTCGAATCTAAGGTATCCGCAAATAGGCGGAGTCATTTAAACCGCATGGTTGTGGAATGTAAACATATGATTTTTTCGCACTGCGAATTTAAATGGAGAAGAGAGAGATCTTGTTGATTTTATGGTGCACAATTATTAAACGATGCTAATGTTAAGGGATGGGGTAGATGTCTCGCTCTACAGACCATAATACATGGGCGACATGTCATATGCCTATACCTGTATACATGTACTTACTATTGACACTGTCAGTACCAGAATTCTTTCAAAACACCCCTAATGTAAAGCATAAAGTTAAATAAGAGACATATTATCTTCAAACCCTATTAATATTTGCGCAAAAATATCCCATAGTTTGAAGTTGGAAGTACGACAGATACTGTCACAACAGAGCTTAAACACAATGAAATGTTCAATGAAATGTTAGCGTATCGAACAGCAAAATGTCACGTGATTAGGGTGATTATAATATCAATTGTTGATGCACGGTGACCGGTTAATTTAGTAGCTATCTCGACCCTAGTTTGGGGACATTTTTTTAAAAATTAGATATGAGCCGCAACTTCACCAACATTGTCCTTTGGATATGTATAAGTTTAAGTTAAAATACACATTCTGTGCAAATAAGAAAAATGGCCAAGTTGCGGCTCGATGTAAACAAAGTCGTTGAAAACTGGTATGCATATGAATAACAATAGAAATGAGACAAATCTATTAGACCCCCGTCTCAAAAGCTAGTGTCGCTCGGCATTGTTTAATACTTTCATGTTATATAATATACCAAAACCTGCTCTTCAGATATTGTTTAATACCTATAAAACATAAATTGAATGAATTTTGGAATTTTATTTTGCGCAAAACATCGGGATCCAACTCTCATAGCTTAAGTGCAGTCATTCTTTAAGTTTTCCTGTTCTTATCAATACCTGTCTCATCAGTTTTTATGGGAGGAAAAGGATATTACTCTATGTATACTGTCTTCAACAGGATATGATAAAAATAGTCTGCACAGGTTTCTCACCTTTCATTTCCAATTTTTTTCAATTATGTACCCTTAAAATCCCCTTTTCCTTTCAATTTGATGAGAATTAAGTCTGTTTGTTATTATTATTAACCTTGATCTTGTTTCTTTTTTTTTTTTTTACAGAAATTGAAGAACTCTATTGTGTCACCATTAGAAGAACATATAGATACCTCATATCCAAGTCTATGTAATGGGGGCATGGTTCTCGAGGTTAAATCAGACAAAAAGGAACCTCTTAATCATTATTGATATTGATCTGAAAAAATAGGATAATTGTAAGAATAAGACATAATAATATCTGTTGTACTGAAGCATAATTTTTTTTTACCAATTTTTGCCAAAATTTTTTTTTACTGTTTTATTATGTACACATTTTAAATAGGACTGTCGAAAAATGTACAAATATCAAGGCCTTAAAGCAGTTTTATGGATATATGAATATCAAGTTAAACCATGCAATTGAAATGATCATACCTGTGTAATAAGAAAAGAAAGTTGTATATCTCATAGTTTTACCTGCACATGCAAGGTAAATTGGGGGCACCTGTTTTGGTCCTTGTTTGGTACCTCAAAAACAGTGCTGTACAGTAAAACAATTTATTTGCATCAACTTTATTTCTCGATTTATAGGGAATAAACTAGTTAGCAACAATGAATTTTTGCGATTAAGCCTATTTTGAATCTGTTGACTTTTAGGACCAAATTGCGGCGGGAAATATTCGCGATGATGAAGCTCACGCGAACCTCACGGATATTTCTTGCATGCAAATAAAAGTTGGTTTACAGTATTTAGAATTCATTTTAATGTATTCAGTGTATGAAGAATAAGGAAAATGTGTGATTTTGACAATAGATATGGCACGCCAAATTCACAAAAGTGAGATAAAAATAGTTTCACAATTGATAAACTATGTTTATTGACTGTAAACTATAGTTTACAAACCGTAAACTATAGTTAACGATTCGTTAAGTATAGTTAACGATTCGTTAAGTATAGTTTTCATCTGTAAAACTTTATTTAACGGTTGTTAACTATAGTTTACGAATGATAATCTAAGTTTATCTGTCTGTAATAAGCGTTAACAATAGATTTTGTTGATAAACATAGATTCACGTTTGTAAACTATAATTTACGATTGTAAACTATAGTTTAAAATAACTAAAATAACTAAAATAACTGAAATAATTAATACTGAATACTGATCATGATTTTACCTTGTCTTTTTCATTATGAAACTTTTGCATTGTCGAAATTTTTTATTATAATAAGAACATTGTTTTGTTTTTTAAGATTTAAAGCAGTTATAGTGTATGTTCTTGTATTTTGTTTCATAAAAAACCCATTCAAAATGTGTTTGGTGACTAAATCTTATGAACTTTATTTTTAGTTTATTTGGTTTAAATAATTTGTGTTATAGGCACACAAAGAATATAGCAATATGTTGATGGCAATCATCATGTGACCATGCACTAGGACAAATGTTTGGAAAAACATTGTGAATACTATTTTTATTTGATTTTTTTTTTTTAAAAAGGTATAATTTTTATAGTAACTTTTGTTTGAATGAAAAAGGACTTGTGTACAGGTATGCATAAGCAGAAACATTTTATATATTGAACTACAATGTGAAACATTTATAAATGACCAGATTGACATTCCATATTGGTCAGTAGAATATTTGACCTTCTCCAATGCTGGGGTGAAGGTACTTGCTCAGCTCCAGACCTTGGATGACTTTTTCACTATTTATCTGTTATATAATTTAGTTGTACATTCTGATAAATCAGCTGGTCTTGTATCATTTCAAAAAAACATTTTATATTAGTATTTTATTGAAGCATATACAGGTACTTAGGGTACTACATGTATTTGATTTTTTTTAAACAACTTCTTTTACAATGTTGTGTCTATTATGAAAGCAAAGAAATGAAAAGATTTATAGAAAAAATAGTTGTTTTTTCTTTCTATCTGGTCCAGTTCAGAGTTCGACAGGGTTCCTAAAAATCATGAACATTTTTACCTCACCTAAGCTTTCAGCTCAAGTGAGTTTTTCTGATCACCTGTTGTCCATCATCTGTAATCTTTCATATATTCAACTTCTTCTCTAGAGCCAATGGGCCAATTTCAATCAAAGTTACAAAACATATCGGGGTGAAGGAGAGTTTAAATTCTTAAAATTAAGGGCCTAGCCCCCCTTACAAGGGTAGATAGTTACCGGTAAGGAAAAAAATAACAATGTGGGTCATTAAAAAATCTTCTCAAGAACCACTGGGCCAGAAAAGTTGAAACTTATGTGGAAGCATCACTTCATGAAAAAGATCCCTCCCTGCTCAATGGCCATAAGTACAGAGAATAGGACAAAATTTGCGGCTCTCCACTGGCAAGTGGTACCGTCTCCATATGTCACTGAGTGAAAAATTCTCAAGAGGGACATTAAACAACATACAATCAATCAATCAAACTTTGGGTAGTGTAGATTCTAAAATGTTCAAATCATGACTACTGGGGGTAGGGTGGGTCCACAATTAGGAATCAAAGTTTGCATAATATAGAAAAAAATTCTTTTAAAAATCTTCTCAAGAACCACTGGCTCAGAAAACTTGTGTGGAAGCATCTTTGGGCAATGTATATTCTAAATTTTTCAAATCATGATGCAGGGAGTAGGGCAGAACCACAATAGGGGATTCATATTTTACATGATATATATATAGAATGATTAAAAAAAAAATTTCCCTCTGAAGAACGTCCACTTGTCAGAAAAACTGAAACTACTGTGGATGCATCTTGGGGTAGTGTAGATTCTAAATTAATCAAACCATGACTCCCTGGGGTTGGATGGGGCCACAATATATTTTACAAAGGGATGAAAAATTGGTGAAGAACAGGGCCAAATTTACTTACATGTATGTGAATGCTCTGGCCCTGAATCTCTTGTTTCAAGTTTTATGTGAAGACCATCATCAAATTTGAAAAAAATTCCCTTACCTTCTATTGTATTGATAACTTCACATTATGAGAGAAAATGAAAACAAATTTTAAAGAAAAGGACAGCAGAAAATTGCATTGTAGTATTAATATGAGTAGAAAAGCAAAAGTTTAATTAAGACTTCCTACAGAGGTTTAGAAATTACAAAGAAGCACCCTCCCTTCAGTGGTTGTTTCATTTGGGTTTGGTAGTAGCATGTGTAATATCAAGGTCTTATCGATTGGCACCAAAATACTTGGTCAGTATTGATTTCTGTAAGGATGATGCATCCGATGATTTTGCTTCCGATTATGCAACTTGACAATTATTTCTGGATGAGTAACCAGGATATATACTAGTAGTAGTATGAGCCATCTCTATCCCAAATAACTTGGATTAAATGTGCATGAATGATTCACATATTAAAAGGTCCCAACTTCAGAGGCTGCATCTAACCTTTAGTGGTCATACAGACTTAATCAAATGCTTAATATGTAAATTAATTACTAGGACCAAGCAAGAAAACATTCTAATGATAAGGAAAAGTCAAAGTATTTTATTGACCATAAAGTATGAGAATTTGTTGCACATACGTACTGGTTAGTTATGCTCGTATGTGATCTTTAATTCTGTGGTTCTCGCAAAGTAGAACAACAACAGAACCATCAGATCTGACATTGTAGCATTTTTTGCACTTCTTAGCCAAAGTGAATTCAAGGTCAAAGGAAAGGTCAAGGTAAAAAAAAAATGGTGCATTTGAATAGCTTACATCAGTATGTTTTAGCTTATGGAGTTCGATTACACTATCTTGAAGCCTGAAGGGTTTCTTTAAAACTGGGCTAAATACTAATTTAAGAAACGTGAGGCCAAGTTCAAAGGAAAGGTCAAGGTTAAAAAGTGTTGATGCTGTTGAATAGCTTATATCAATATGGTTCAGCATATTAAGTTTGCATGATTACGCTGTCTTGAGCTACAGGTAAATACTAATTTAAGACGTGAGGTCAAGGCCAAAGGAAAGGTCAAGATAAAAAAAATGTTGATGAAGTTAAATAACTCTTAGGAACAATTATCAGCTTAGATATCTTGAATGGTTTCTATGAAACTAAGCTTTGAACTAAGCTAAATGCAAAGCAGATGGTAGGACAGACAGAAGGATGGAAGAAGGATGTGACTAACTCTATATGTCCTAGCCATTTTCATGGCAGTGCACAAAAAGTAAGTCATTGTGACCTACTTTTTGAATTTTGCATGCATTCATTTTCAATTTGTGTTAGATGCGTATTTTAGACACTCACAGACCTAAGATCATCAAACTTTGTCAGTTGATGCATCTTGGGTCCTCAAAGTGTGACGACACTGTGACCTACTTTTGAATTTTATGGCTATAGTTAAATTTCTCAGGTACTAATTAGCTTAGAATCATCAAACTTTGTCAGTTGATGCATCTTGAGTTTTCAAATGAGTTCAACTGAAAAAGTGGGTCACAATGACTTACTTTTAAAATCTTAACACTATATTTGAATATCAGGTACTTTGAAAAGTAGGTCACTGTGACCTGCTTTTGGAATCTCATGGCTAGATCTGAATATTTAAAATAATAAGGAGCTTATAATCATCAAAGTTTATCAGTTGATTCATCTTGGGTTCTTTTTGTTTTAACCAATATTGGGTCATTATGACCTATTTTGGAATATCAAGACTTATCTAATTACACAGATTACTTACATAGGCTTCAAATAGAATTGATAGATTGTACTAATCATCAGGAGTGATTCAAGACCCTTAGGCCTCTTGTCTGAAAGTTTTTTTTTATACAGGCAATAAAGATGTCTTACAAGATTGAATCTAGGGAAAACTTTTCATTTTAAACTGTCAGGTCACAGGTCAGGGTAGCTGCAGATCTGTAGCTCGCTGGTCTGAAAAAAAATTGGGATGAACGACCAGATAGCTACAGTGCCACCCACAAATTTATTTCTCAGTATATATATAAAAGCATTACTAACCATGTGTTATTTACATATTTCTTTACCACTTCCACAACAAAACTGTATGTACAAGTCATGTACGAAGTAGGGCTGTGTATTGAGCCAAATATTTTGATACGATACGATACAATATTTTTTAAAGCGATATGCGATATATTGGATTTTAAAACAAATCCATTAGAAAAGGCTTATAAATCATTTTAATGCATAAATTTCACAATTGTTTTATAACCCATTTTAAAGTTCTTGTCTCATTGTCATTACAAACAAGACTTCAAATGAAAACTTTTAATAATGACAGTAAAATCAACATGTTCAAATAAAATTCTCTTTTTATGTTGTAATAATTATAAAAACTGTGTTATTTCCTAACAAATTATACATTATTGAACAGTTTTATTTCAAAAAAGAGAAATTTAATCTTTGGTGATTGAAATTCCCATCTTTTTAACAGAATTAGAAGAAAAACTGTTTGTCCGATACATATTGGAAGTTATTTTTCGATACATTTTTCTTGAATATCGATACATATCGATATATTGATACAGCCCTAGTACGAAGCACATTGGACCGAATTGTCTTGCAATCAAATATGGCTGTATAAACAGGCCTAAATTTCAGACTCAGGGGAGTTATTAATAACAGTTTTGAGAAATGTCTTATTGTGGAAGTAGTGCAGAAATATGTTAGGAACACATGGTTTGTAATATTTTGAGATGGCAGCTGAAATATATGGAGAAAGAAATCCAGAAACAGAACACTTTTGTGTGTGCAATAAATATATACACTTTTTTCAATTGGTGGCACTGTAGCTATCTGGTCATCCATCCCTTTTTTTCAGACAAGTGAGCTACAGATCTGAAAGTAAGGTCAAGTTCACCATATCCAATAATAAATCTCATCTGTCTGTATATCTGTTTGGCCACAAAAACTTTTGTAACTTTTGACTGGGTGGGGTTTTGACTCATACTTCACAGGTTTATTCCCCGTGACAAGACCTTTCTTTGTATACCACAAAATTTGACCTGACCTTGGAATTTGACTCACTTTAACAAAAAAAAATTCCAAACTTTAACCTTGGACATAAGTTTTGAACAGTTGGTTCTAGGACTTTCATATTTCACAAGTGCATTCATTTGTCCTTTCATATTTCATAGGCTTGTAAAAAGAAATTCCTGATGATACCATTAATCTTAACCTTTTGACCTTGACCCTGGCATTTGACTTGCACTTGAGCAACTTAAGCCTTTGCCATTAGCTGCCATACTGAGGCAACAGTGTTTCACAAACACATCTTGTTTCCTCAAAACTCCTCATTTTGAAATTCTCTAACTGTTTCAAATATGCATGGTCAAAATGGGTCCACTGACAGATCAAATCTTCAACAAAGCGAGACAGAGATTTGTTAAACCATGCCCATTGATGCATCTTGGGAAGATAGAAGGCATGTCAAGAGTCAAAAGTGCATTCAATCAGATTTAGAAAAATAATGTAGACACTGACAGCAATTCTTTAACAAAAAAAAATTCAAGTACATTAAAGGCGAGAGAAGTCAGATGGAAGCTTCAGGACTTCACAGTAGAAAAGTGGGACCGAGATCAAAAGTGGTCTTGTCTCCGTTTTATGGTTCCTGAAATTCTATGATGGATAAAGAGATTAAAAAAAAGGTCACCTGAGTGACAAAAAGATCACAAACAATAACTCTATGTATAAGGACTTTATTTTTAATCAACTGAGCTGCCAATAGATTAAACATTTTGTGACTCCCGAGAACATGTTAACCTCCACATGACTCTTCATTATACATACCTACATAATTCTACTCTATATATTCCAACATGCCACAAAATAAATTATGCTGCCTTCAACCAGGAAAAGGTTTTGTTCTAGGGGTGTAATGATATTTAAGTATACATATTAACCGAAATACACATTGATATTGAATTGTTTTGCAGTGCCAAAAGAAAAAAATAATATTCTGAAATATCACTTTTTCAGAATTTTAATTCTAAAAGATTGTTTTCTAATCAAAAACAAAGGAAAATGAAATATTCTTCACAATTTAGCATTTTACATTGGAAAAAAAAATTTCCACTTAAGAAAAAGGGAAACAATTTGTATAAAAAAAAATCACAAAGGATATTGATGGCAAGAATATCATGATGTTGTCCCAGTATATCAAGAAATATCAGGATATGCTATCATTACACCCCTAATTTGTTCCTTATGATGATTTAAAATGAAAATGAAACTTTTACCACAATGATTATTTACAAAAGAACTAAGGAAACATATTAAATGTAAACAATTTACTTGTTTGGTTCCAAACAAATAGCACTTTTCAACCCAAACATTTTTTAAAGGAAACAAAAATGTACAGTCATTCCTTCAATTCACTCACAGATGGAACTGTTAAACTAAATGTTGTAAAAATAAAATTAATTTAATATGCTCAAAACATTCAAGTATTTTTATCTTGATCCCAATACTAATTAAATTAACATATCTTACAAAGAAGACAGAAAAACGAAAATATTTAACAAATGTTTTAAAGAGAAAAATGAACACATTCAAACAACTACAGGGAAAATTAAGTCTCAACTTTCAACAGAATAAATTTTCAACTGTTTACAGGGAAAGTTCTCTACTGTCAGTAGGAAAAGTTCTCAATGGTCTGCAGGGAAAGTTTACAACTGTCAACAGAAGTCGTCAACTGTACACTGGGAAAGTCTACAGATGAGGCCGTTCTTGGGACTTGGTGGTAGCCACTGTTGTTATCATAAGTCATGGTCTGCCACACTCTGTTTCAGGTACTCCGAGTAAAGAGATTGCTGTAATGATTGAGGCACCATTTGAATAAAATTTAAAATGTGTACAAAAACTGAATTAAACTGCATTTAAAGCATCAATTTGAATAAAATATACAGGTAAGAGTTTATAACAATTCAACAAGGAAAGCCAATAGAAGGGCATCTTTCAGAAAGAAGAAGAAGAATGCTTTTTTTTTTTACATTTACCTCAGACCTGCCCACTTTTTTTATTGCATTTTGTTGGAATTTCAGACAGAGACAAAAGAGGAATTTGTAGATTTTTTCATATTTCTTGTCTTATGATTTTATATCATCTAAATCAGAATCGAATATATATACCATTTAATAAAGGATTGAGATTACATGAATTCTTCAATTATATTTGAAGAAAAACTTATTTTCTGTACAACTTAGGCACGGTCACATCCTAACATGTCTTTAACTTATACCATAATTCCACTCTTATGAAGTATTTGGTCAGTAGCTTGCAAATCACAACAGATTTGATCTTACATTGGTTTTATTGGCAACTGTAATTTTGATTGTTAAAGCAAGATTAAGTACATAATGTATTTAAACCTGCTTCCTCCAAATTTTTAATGTGTTGCATGGCTAGGTTTGAAAGTCATCTTGGTTTTTATCAATCCCATTTTTCACTTGTAAAGAACTACAACCCCCTTAATATATAGGGCATTTAATTTCAAATATTGTGTACATGCACATGTGATTTGTTTGTATCAAACCAATGCAATAGTTAATCATTCTCAAAAGAATCCTCTTAATTGCTCAATGTTTAAGCCTGAAATTTTAAAAGCGTAAAATTGAATTTTATGACATATACATGTAAAAGCATAATTTAGGGATGAATGGAGAAGAAAAATACATAGAGACCAAAAGCAGAAGGGTGGGCAGGTCTGTTACCGGCTAAAACTGATTTCTTCAAAGAGAGTATTGTCATTTACATGTTTTTAATTTACATTTTCCTTACCTTCTTCTTTTTGACAATGTTCTGTACATACTCTCTGACTCCTGATAAGTATTTCTTGTCCTTCCGAGAGAGAGTTGGCTTTGTTCTGAAATGAGGTCAAATGAATAAAATTCTTAGTCCTTAATAAATGCATTACTGTTACAGTAACAAAATCAATCATTTCTCATCACAAAATTCGAAAAGTTTTTTGTAAATAAATTGTACCTTCAATATTTTCATACAAGTAAGAAGTTGGATTGGCTACTTTTCTTTTCCTATTAACATTGACAGAATTATGTAACTTGATGTTTTCTAAACTAGTACCCAAAGTTTATTTGAAATTAAACCAAAACTGTACAGAGAGAAGCATTATTGAGTGCTTGTATTCAGCATTAATCTAATGATCCACTGGACCAAATAATGGTTCAACATGGGTCTTCTAACCAAGACTTACAATGTGCATGAGAACATCAACTATGAAGTCAAAAAAGATTTATTTGTTCAGAAATTTAAAAGTCAAAAAGTTGGTCACATAAAAGTACAATTTAAATCATCACAGGCACCAGATACACTAATATATGTATTTATACAAGTCAGGTGAAGCAAACCTAGTAAAGCAATTTTCTTCATAAATCGTTGTAACAGATGTTGATCTAATGGTGAAATTATATACTGACAAAGGAGTGACTAACAAGTTCTCAATACATTGCACTAGTAGTTCAGACCTAAATCAGTAAACTGAACTGGGCTGGAGTAGCAGGTGTCACCTAAATTTACAATCAAGACTAGCTCACCAGCAATAGTATACAAAATCCATCTGTATAAAAGAATGGCTTTTGATTGATGCACACATTTAGAAAGCATTCCCATCATCTATGAATCAAGTGAATGTATTGTATTTGTTTGTTTTTAGAAATAAGTAACATAAAGCTTATCAAAAAATTTAGTTTGAAACACAAAGCCTGGAGTAAAATGTGTATCCTTCAAAGGATAACTTTGCCATTACAAAGAATGTTCAATCTCAATCTTGCACATGTAGCACAGTTTACCCATTAAGTATGACTCAACAAAATGAAGATGGCAGACAGAAACTGGACTTTTTATTAGAGATCCTTTTTTGAAAACGAATGGCCTGAAAACTCTAAGTTCTAATTCTGCAAAACAAATCATACCTTGAGACATATCTTGCTATTAGAAGCATTACAATGGTAAAGAACAGGATGAAGTATAGGATGTAATTGGAATACTGGGGAGGGATGGATCTCCAACCTCTGGCCAAAGGACCCTGGGAAAAAAAATAAACATAAAATTATTTTTAAAATACAATTTTAAAAAATATTATCCAAAATGTGCATGTATACAAGTGATGTATTTTTCGGCAGTTAGCCTGAATCAAGGAGAATTTGTGGTTCTTAATACCAAATAAATTCCCAATGTGTCCAAAATATTTTCTCCCAGGAAGTCTTTCATGAATTTCTGTTGTGTTGAGATGAGGTATGTTGTCAGCATGAGAAATGGCATGAACACCCCCAGCAACCCAAAGCTGGCTCCCCGAAATCGTGCCGAGAGATTTTCACTGCTTGTCTCCCTGCAAAAACATTAAAGAGTGCTTTTTTTTATTACTAATATATTTTTCAAATATAATTGACAGTAAATTTTTTGAAAGCTCAAAGTTTTGATGGTGGAAACTTTCTAGGTACGTGTCTAAAATAGCTGATATCAGCAAAATATTAAGTTTTTGAAAATAGTTTAACAAATTAGACCAATTGGAAGGTCAAATGTAAATAAACATTAGAACAATAACAAATAAAAATATGCAATCACAGGTGAATAAAAAATGTTGTAGAAATAATTTGTTAGTAAAGTAGTTTGCTTTTTGGTTTTGTTTATTATTTCTTAAAGCCCCCCTTTCTCCTTTAATTAGAACAGACTTAAACTTATCAGAACAATGATAGGTCACTGTAAAGCATACTCAAACACCGTTTGCTTTAGCTAAGAAATTAGTGCAAGAGAAAGAAAAGAATCACCAAATATTCAAATATGGGGAAAATATGTATGTCATCTTAATAAAGGAATTCATGGTAGGGATGAATGAATATGAACAGTCTGTTGGTTGTGTTCAATAATTTCACCCAAATCAAGAACCTACGCATTCTTCTTCAGTTTTGCTTCCACCAGTTCCGCTATTTGATCACAGTCACGCTCCAGTGAATTCAGTGTGTTCTGGATGGTTTGGTTGATGGTTTTTTCGACGTCTTGACACACATCCTCAATCTGGTTCACACAGGTGCTGTTTTTCTGGTTCATGTTCGGAATGAAAATAGTTGGCATCTCAAACCCTGTACGATTTAGGTTGGGTCGCTTGCAAAGTTCTTGTACAATTTGCATTAGGACTCTCTGCAACCAAAACATGAAAGATATCTAGGAAGCAAAGCCTATAAGCCATTGTGGTTAATTCTCTTTAAATTAACAGCTAAGCAAAATGAATGGGAGGCAGTTAAATAAGATAAAGGATAATTGGGATAATTATATAATTGATAGTATGAAAAAATTACATATAAAGATATTTAAAAATAATTTCTTTCCCTTTATTGAATAGTGCTTGGGGAAACAAATGAAATTTACTTCAAATACAATTTTACATATATTCCTTCATCCTTCTGTGCTTTTATCACTTGCATGAAATGATCAAAACATAGTATCATGAAAAGTTTTTCCTTTTACTCCACAATAAATATTAAAATCTAACATTATCTTAAAGCAAAAAGTGGTCAAGAAAACCACCCCAAAAAAACACATCTCAAAATGAAGATATTGGAGAATTTCAAATATTGAAGTTAAATAGTGGGTGTGACATTCAACTAACTTTTATATATCAATGGTATTTGAGATATTTATATTCTTGTTACCACAATAAAATAAAAAATTTCATGTTCAAATATTACCTGTCTATCCCCCTCATCCCCAGCCTCATCTGCTTTGCTGAGAAAAAATCTCATTATCTCCGAATGGTTATTGCTCAGCTCTTCCACAATGTTCAATGTCCTCTTACATAGGGCCTGGCCAATCGGATCAAAGAAGACAAATATCAGGTCGGCCAACTCGCCTATTAGACGGAAAAATTTTAAAATAAGAACATATTCCTGCAAGGTTCTGAGAAAAACTTGAAAAGAAATTCTATTTCTGATTTTCTGTTTTCAAAAATGTTCGACACATGTATTGTAAATCTAAAAGTTAAAAACAAATTTGCTTGATTGGAGTTGCATGTAAAACATAGGTTCTTGCAATATTTCATTCTTTTTTCCCTTTGCAAGGAATATTTGCTGCCAAAAGAGTTAAGGTTTTGCATACTAAATTATAGAAAAAATGCTTCAATTTTCCTTTTAATCTTCATCGTAACTGAATGGCTTAACATGCCTACAAGTTAATCATCGGACATGAAAAAGATGCAAATTAAAGATTTTTACCAAGCCAAAGTATGGCTCTGTTGACATCAAATGGATATTGCATGTCTCCATCCACTAAGCCAGGCGTGTCTATAAATTTGACAAGGTTAAAGCGCTTCTGCTTGGAGGTAGAAATCTCTGTCGTCAGGTAATCAGTGACACCTGGAAAATGTTCATACAGAAATCAACTGAGATAAAAATTGAACATCTGATATAAACAAGAATTGTGTTGTTTAATATTAATACAGAAGAGGTTGATAAAGATCAAATCAATAAGTATAACTAATAAATTTATTGATTTCAGTTTTTATAAAAAGTAAACTTGCTTCACCGTTGCTCAACTTGATTTTTTTCTTTGTATCTTTTTTTGAGCATTTAATTTTTACATTTGTATTTTTATCTTTAAAATTGTTTCTTGGGTGCCACATCTAATTTATTTCATGTGCTCAACAAGAAGCCAATAAATCTCCATGGTAACCAAAGTACAATGAATTACTTCAAATACAATCCATAAGTTACCTTAATGACATACACTTTCCTTATGTTGCAAGCTTTTTACTAAATAGCTCAAACTTTATATTTATCTTTCAATGACCTTCTAATTCAACACAAAAATATTTCATACTTTCCGTCTGCTGACTATTACCTTTTCCTTAATTACCTTCAAATAATCTTTATTTTCCTCATTTAATACTAACGTAATAAATTGTCTGAATTAAGACAAAAATAATTCATATTTGACAATTTATTTTAAACCCATAATTTTATTTTCAAGAAAGAAGACCATTGTTATTTATTAACACAATAATGCTGAAAAAGTTGGATTTAGAGTAACTGGAGCATGTAGAAGTTGGATTCAGAATAACTGCAGCATAAAATGTAGAAAGTGGATTCAGAGTAACTGCCAGAAGCATAAAATGCAGATGTCAGATTCAGAGTAACTGCAGGAGTGTAAGAAGTAGGTTAGAGTATCTCAGACTCTGGCAGGCAGCACACTACATCCTATCCCTAGCTGACCATTTTGGAAAATTTGTGAGATTGATCCAGAAAAAGATTAATGACCTTGAATTTATTAGAAGCTACTGGAGCATAAAAATAGTTCAGATCCACCCACCATTAGGCAAATTCTTAAAATAAGTCAAAAAGTGACATAAAATCTGAAAAAAAACAAGAAATCTGTGAGCCAATGCTCACTAGTAATACCCCCGCTCTGATGTAAAAAAGCACTATCATGTTAATATATATACCAGTGTTTTTTTTTCAGTACTTTGGGACTGGGGGCTGGGGCCCTTAGAATTGGGAATTTCAACGTCAATTAGGCTAAATTGGGTATCTCAAAGAAAACCAAGTCACTTAAAAAGCATTGTCAAAAAGCATTGTCAAAAAGCTTTGTTTTTGTCTTTGTATTACTTTAACAAACAATTATTACAACAAATCAAGACTCTTCTTGGTATGAATTATCTAATTACTTGCATCAAGAACAATAGTGGTATGAATTATCTAGTTAATACGAAGATTCCAACATGGCTGAACAACCAAATCTGCTTGAACTTCACTGAAAAACATGCAATAAACAAACTGAATTTGACCACATATTTTGTAAGTTTTTCTTTGGGAAAACTTCCACTACATTTTGGGAAAATACAGGCAAATTTTCAATTGGGACTGGAGCCGAATTTTGGCCCCAAATCGGCCCTAAAAAAATCACTGTATACACAAGTTCAATTACAGGCAGATGCACAGAAAAATATGAAGTTGACATCAGATTCATATCAAAATTAATCCCACCATATGGCATGCCTCAACAAAGGGTGTAATAAAATTTCAAGCATCCGCTATGAATAGCTAATGAGAAAAGTGCGACGAAAATTTGTTATGTGTGAAATAGACAGACCCACAAACAAACAAGAAGTTGATATCCGATTTGAAAAGAAAATGTATCCCAAGATATGGCATACCTCAGAGAAGATTTTGTTAAAATTTCAAGTATCTACAACGAGTAGTTGCAGAGAAAACTGCGACGAAAATTTGTTATGTATGAAACGGACAGACGCACAGACAAACAGGAAGTTGACATCGGATTTGAGCGAAAATGTATCCCACCATATGGCATGCCTCAGAGAAGATTGTGTTAAAATTTCAAGCATCTACAATGAGTAGTTGCAGGGAGAAAACTGTGAAGAAAATTTGTTATGTATGAAACGGACAGACCCACAGACAAACAGGCAGGAAGTTGATATCCAATTTGAGAGAAAATGTATCCCACCATATGGCATGCCTCAGAGAAGATTGTATTAAAATTTCAAGCATCTATGATGAGTAGTTGCTGAGAAAACTGCGACGAAAATTTGTGATGTATGAAACAGACTGACGCACAGACAAACAGGAAATTGATATCCGATTTGAGCGAAAATGTATCCCACCATATGACATGCCTCAGAGAAGATTGTGTTAAAATTTCAAGCATCTACGATGAGTAGTTGCTGAGAAAACTGTGACGAAAATTTGTTTTGGATGGACACACGGATGCACAGACACACGGACAGACACACAAGGGTAAAGCAGTATACCCCCTCTCCTTCGGAGCGGGGGTATAAAAATTCAGGAGAGTCAAGTGACCATAAAACATACAGTATATGCATTATGCCTATATACATATATGTAGTTATATACCATACCTACAAAATTTGATTTGCATAACCCTGAATGTAAGAAAGAAAGTGGCTAAAAAGCTAAAGCTAAACTTTGCATACAACCTTACCAACAGACATACAGTTGGCAGGGCATTGTCATTGGAATATACAATCCAGATACAACTTCATCCAAGTTATCAACAAATTCTTTCATCACTTAATTCTACTATATATTTATTATGGTAAATACAGTGGAGTCGCCAATTCCGGGTCGTCTCCAATTCCGGGTCACTCGCGTGTATTTTATGTTTAGTGTTAAAATTTAAGCGCAAAAAACTTAATGAATACGCTGGTCATGAAGAACTGGTCTTTCTGTTTGTTATTAATTACAAAATTTTGAATATCAGATTTAAGAGAGCATCCGACAATCGAAATTCTGAAACGCACGCATTAAAGACTTGGATGTTTCTGTTGCGGTGACGGGCTACTTTCGTTTTTGTTCGCTGCAGAAATGCTGATATAAAAGTTCTAGATAAATAATAAGAGCTCGAAAGTATGACAAATGCATTTAGTTTTAACTCAGAAATCAATCATAATGATCGCTGCTCAAATAAAATTATAATGAGTATTAAATCAAACTGTAGTAGTTTCTCCAATTGCGGGTCACGCAATCTCGTGGCATGAACATGTCAAAATTCTATGTACAAAACCAATCGACAACCATGTATTTACCTTGATTATCAACAGTATTCTAATGGAAAATATTTTTTCTAAAAATTAAAATCGAGTTAACCCTTCAAATGCATTTTTTTAATAAATGAATTTAATCGTACTATTTTTAATCCTAATACATTTTTTTAATTCTGCATACTGCAATTTGTTTTGTTGTAATTGTTTTAAAAATAATTTAAACATATTTCTGTGGTTGTTTTACTTTTTTCCAAACTGGATGAATAGTTTTAAGTTTCAACATCATAAAAATCGTGTTCCGAAACGTTCCATGAATAGTACACGACCGTGAAGTCACATGACCCGGAAATGGAGAAAATGATTCGTAACTGGGGAAGCTAGGCCTTGCTGAAATACCCCAGTATATATTGTTCCCGTGTAGCTACTTTGAAAACGAAAAAGTGTTTGGATGACTCACTATTTGTTCTTTCAATACATATATTGCATGAAATTTAAATTGAACAGATTTGCAAAATATCAACGAAACACACTTACGTGACCCGGAATTGGCGACTTCACTGTACCTGATATATCATCTTTAATATACATTAAAATTTCACAATCCCAAGTTACTTCTGCATGCATTTGCTAATATACTTAGACATTTTTGTTGGCATTCTAGCAATAAAGGTCAATAATTCTATTGTCTGGAAATCATGGGCCAACAACATATGTCACTAGAGTGTCCATTGATCAAGAGCCCTGACAATAATATGAAGTCTTCAATTATTCATGTACATGTTATAATATGATCCTGAGAGTGTAACCAGTATAAACATATCACAAACTAGCAACAAATCGGAAGTATTGTTTATATGAATGACATGAATTCCCTTACATCAGAGTAACCAAAGGAAACATCTAAACAACAACCAAACCAAGCTAAATCTCTGGACCTAGTTACAAACATGAGATGGTTCTGAATCAATACTGCACATCTTTTAAGTTATATAAAATTTGTTTTTCATTATTTTCACTTCGTTTTCAAATATTACAGTTTATATAAAGATTTTCAACTGTCTCATCTTTCATTCACATGGTGTAACCTATCTCACCTAAAACATATCACAACCATGATCTTTATTTTTTAATTCAAAATTAAAGAAGATCTCTAATTTCAGTATAATTGACACTTGTTTCTTCTTATAATATGATCCCAAACTATTGTCATATGGCTATTCTAGCATGCTTAACAATGCACTATACTTGATGAGACATATATGACACATCACTACACAGGTGACAATACTTTGTTCATGCATGCACTAGCCTGATTGGTATGTTGAAGTTTGCTTGGTGAGCAGAAACAACAGCCCTTCATTTGGCAGCTCTCAGCTCAGATTTGCACGAGATAGCTGGCCAAAGGAAAAACTACCATTCCAAGCTTGTCAAACAGTGGCGTATCCAGTGCACAGAAAAATGGCCTTCTACACAAAGTGAATACCAGGCAGATATTATATGATTCCTAATATGGCATTTGATCATGCAAACGAATATTAAAAAGATATTGAAAAAACTGGTGATCTTTTCACAAAATTGAAAAATAAGTGCTCTCTGCAATGGATTTCATAAAAGAATAATTGAATATCAGTGCATCCAGCCTCATAAAAAATGGTGAAGACATGACATTTCAGTATCAGACAGCATGCAAAGGATAGTGACAAAGTACAATACATCACTCTAGATAAATTATAAACTGATGACTTCAGTGGAGTCAGAAGTACTAGCTTCGGTGGCTGAAAGGTCTGCATTGGCATGTGTGCTTTAAGAATGGCAGAAAATCGGGTAACTGCTGACTAGGAGAACATGCCAGACAGATCAATACTGAGGCAGGTTTAAAACCTCAGGATAAGGTCAGCATCTTCCACATCAGCACACAACAATTTCCATCATGTCAGCCAGGGCTCAATGTTACGACCTTCCTCACTGCTTCAGAAACCTGTCACCTGCCTTGTTTGTCACACACAATGTTTATACCTACATATAGGGGTAGGCCTTCACTTCCCTCTGAAACGTTCACATAGAAAAATATTTTTGCAATTATATCGTGTATTTTTCATTCGACTATAATCGCGGTCGTATGCTCGTAGCTGACGTCAGTCACCTTTCCAAAGGGAAATGACCTGTTAAGGAATGGGATGAAAGAACTTTCCTGTACTTCAATGTTAACATTCAAAGAAAATTGCTAGTTAATTATATGTTTGCCTTAGAAATACATGGAGTGAAAAGGTGATGGTGTGAAATTTTGGTTGTGTTGGCCTTAAAACAGGACAGCTCTTCATCAGGCAGCTTGTAATAAATAATCAAGTCTACCTAGTGAAGGGCCGTCTGCTCATCAGCACATTCCTTTGAATCAAAGAAATTTCAAATTCCTTTTAAAGACACAGAATACAAATCAATTTCCTTTACAAGACAAGAGTTTTTGTTAATACTAATCTGATATTCATTCTCAATTTTAACCTGCAATGCTTTCATTTCCATAAAAAATTCCAACTTCTAAAAAATATAACATCTGACACAATAACCACAAACCAGCTAGGTTAAATACGTAAGGGTTGCCCGCAACCCTGTGTCTCGCCTGCTGTCGCTGTGGTTAGTAAGAAATGATTGTCTGATAAACTGAAGCATTTATTGACATTTCAGAAGGAATAACTCAAAAAGTGGATCGAGTCATTTTGCTGGTTTTTAAAGAGATATTGTCATGGACTTAATAAGAACTGTAAAACGTTTCTATCTGGACTGACTATAGGATTTTGAAATCAAATCCACTGTATATGTATCAAGTCATTCATGCAGAAAATGTAGGTGAAGATTACCTAATTATGGTACTGATATTGTTGGTTACCCATGATGTGTAGACTGACAAATTATCATGCCACTATAAGTTATAGTTGCTGAGATATGGACCTCCACCATAAATTTATGCAAAGTCACTCATGCGGAAAAATGTAGGTCAAGATGACCTAATTCTGGTACAGGCGTTTGTGGTTACCCATGATGTATCCACTGACTAACTATCATGCCACTATAAGTTATAGTTGCTGAAATATGAACCTCCATTATCAATTTAACCAAAGTCATTCATGCAGAAAAATGTAGGTCAAAATGACCTAATTCTGGTACTGATGTTGTTGGTTACTTATAACCTGTACAATGACAAATCATCATGCCATTATAAGTTATAGATGCTGAGATATGGACCTCCACCAAAAATTTAACCAAAGTCACTCATGCAGAAAAATGTAGGTCAAGATGACCTAATTCTGGTACTGACGTTTGTGGTTACCCATGATGTATCCACTGACTAATTATCATATCCCTATAACTTATAGTTGCTGGAATATAGGTCTTCACCATAAATTATCATGAAAAAACTAAGTCCAACTTAAGGAAAAAATACGGAAAAATTTGAATTTTTTTTTTCAAAATCATACTTGGGATATAAATTTTTATCCATACTGAATATTGTGTCCAAATTTCAAGAAGACTGAATAAAATTTGAGAAAGTTATTGCAGTTTATAAAACTTTGACATTTGGGTTAACCAAAAGTTGGACGCCGACGACGACGACGACGGAATCTATGGTCGCTATGTCTCGCTTCGCGACATTCGTCGCAGGCGAGACAAAAATCAACTTATAAAATTTAATTTTGGCAAATTAAGAAACAAACCAAAAACTTAACTTATAAGGATGATCTATTCTTGCACTTTAATTTGACAGTAATTAATCAGTCTTTCCTGCTGAGTGCACTTTTAATCAATGCATTGCCTTTTTACTTAACAGAAACATGTTTCCTTTCTTTGTAGTCATGGCTATTAAGACCAAACATCAAACCTTTTTTTTTTCTCTTCCTCATTGTTGTTTGTCATCATAAATAAATCCAGTTTTAATCCAAGTTTCTTGATCCATATTACAACAGGGAAAAATTTCATGTGCAAAAAAGTAAATATAATATGTAACAGTTGACCTTTGGCATCCAAACACAGATTTCTTGAATATAGCATGGCTATGTCCAAGTGATTTGGAAGTCCCAACCACTTATTTTTCAATTTCACCCTGAGGATCTTTAATCCTCTGATATTTCTCTGTTTTTCTTGATTCCATCAAGGTTGAGATATTGAGGTTTGACTGTATTTTTATTTATATTAATGATTCATTACAGTTGCTTGTAAGAAAAAAATGCCCAACTTATTTATTCTTTTTCTGAATTCAAAGATTAAATGGATCAAACCCAATCAGAAATTTTATTTACTAAAGTAAATTATTACCCATTTCTCTCATTTATGTTATCAAATTTAAAACAGCTGAGAATCACTAGATTACATTTCATGAATCATGCAAATCAGTAAAGTATCAGTATACTAAGGAATGCTGAGTTTAAAAACCATGCAGACTTGTCAGGATTAAGTAATGCCCAAAAATAGACATTCCTTAGAAGGGAAGTTCGATTCAAACTTCCTTTTGTTCTGTGATTGGCTAAATCAATCTGAAACTGAAAAATGGCTATAATCTACATCCCTAAAATGATAGACTTAGATTGTATCCTTACCTTTAATCTGTCTAAGGGGCTCAAAATGGGGATAAAGGTGAAGAGTGGCATTTCCCTGCAAGTAAATAAGAACAGGGGTCAACAACCAGAATAAAAAAAATCTTGATTGAAATTTAAATGATCAACATTTGTCAGATAAAAGATAAACATGAAAGAAGACATGTAAAAAAAAGTGTACGCTCATGAACTTCCACTTGGTGTTTATTCAAGAGCCAAACACTGTGTTATTTAACAGGACTTGGCAACAATTACATGTAAACCATATACATTCTCTGGCCCCGTGTGATCTGACCTTGAACTTCAATATCCTACTCCTACAATATCATTAAACTTCAATTCCTTTCCAAATTGTTCCTTTATATAATTTCTTAATTCATGTATCATGATCCCTTCTGCTATTGTACATTGAACAAACTGGAAGCTCTTATATTCTGCACACTCCAGCTCTGTCCAAAAATCCTGGTAATCAGCTGATAGTGACTAAGCACTATCTTCGGCATGGCGAGCTGTCAACAACCCCTAGTCTCAATGCATTTAAATTTTAACTTGCATCCTACATTGCAAAATTAAAGATAAAAACTTGCAAAACTTGATCAATTTTCTTCTAAATTAAACACTCTCAATGCAATATGATGTGTACTTGCATTGGAGTGTTTTGGTGTAATTTGCTAACATTCCTGTATTTGAACCCATCCTTTTGGCAAATAGCAACGTGATTCATGCATACCTACATACCTGTACCTACTGAACCTAAAAACAGGCAAATAAACACTAAGTTTTTGTCTTTAAAAAATAAAATTGAAAAATAAAAATATTAAAGTAACAATTTAAAAAAAAAATAAGAATTAATGCAAATACATCTCCTTCAGAAAAATTCATTTCAATGGATGTGCAATTATGAAACATTCATGGCAATTTAATGAAATAAAATAAAATATCTTTACCTGTTATGTGTAAGTTAAATATTTTTTTTGGTACCTATGGACAACATCCAAATTACTAAAAGCTTTGCCAAGTTTACAAAGGACACACCCTTAAAAACCTTAAACTGTATGGAACAAACAAAAGATGTACCTTAACCATTGAAGAATGAACACTCCCCAGTTCACTTCTCGCACCACTTCAAGATTAAAATTCAATGTGCCGGTAAAGAAGATAACTTCATAAAGTACAAAATGCCCAAATCAATCAGAATTATTTTTTGTCTTTCAAAATACCTGGAGCTTTGAAAAAAAAAGAATTCAATAAGAGGTAAAAGTATAATAGCTTACAAACCTAGCTAATCTAAGTTAATCCTGCACAAGAGAGGGCCAGCAGAATAGTAGCCTGATAAAACATCATAGAGTGCAACTTAAAAATGCAGACGTCTACTGCATTACCAATCAATATCAGGCTATATAATGAAAATCAGTTAGATGGACAACAAAACATAGAGTTATCCCCCTTACCGCAGTACCTAATCAATACTAGACTAATGAAAATCAGTTAAATGTATATGGCAGAACAGACTTATCCCCCTTACTGCAGATCTAGTTATCACATGCATCACAGGTACATTGAGGAATAATATTATGTTAAAAAAAAGTTGCTTACTTTTAATTGAATTTTTAATTATATAATCAGATCATAAAATCACCGGCATAAAAAAAATTTCACTGCAGAAAATCTCAATGCGAGGCATAAACATTTTTAATGGTCACTATCTTTAAGCTAATCATGCATTTTTATCTCTTCCTTGGGTTCAAAGAATTTTCATTTTACATATTAAACTTGTGGCTATTATCATGTCTGTAAGAGGTCAATAACATTACAAACTGTTGTCCCGGAAAACAAATCTATACAGCCATACTGGTCATTGCGAGTTCAGACCATGACATTGACCAACAACAATACAGGCACACGGCCAGGCTAAATTCAAACTCTTTTCATTTTCCCCTCAGTTCTCCGAACATCAGAATTTCAAATCCCGAGTTTCACAAAAGATTGCATTTGATAAACTCATTAATAAAAGATGATTCAAATATATACTATTTTTCAAAATTCCTGAGGAATGTTTCCAGGGTGATTTATCATCTATAATACAACATAACTACCATTACACCCATTACACTATAACCATATAAACTTCAGTAAAAATCCATAGTCACAGCTTTATGCAAGCTGTGCTATCTTGAATTATTGCAACGTCAGCACAATTCATTTTAAGCATC
This sequence comes from Saccostrea glomerata, assembly GCA_003671525.1. Lineage (NCBI taxonomy): Eukaryota > Metazoa > Mollusca > Bivalvia > Ostreida > Ostreidae > Saccostrea > Saccostrea glomerata. The sequence continues at coordinate 956,384 of PRKT01000117.1, forward strand.
CTCCACTTTGGTCCGCCTACATATAACCTAAGATTTAGCTGTACAGCAGGACAAATATGAATTGCTTTCTTTTTAAAATATGTAAACCACTATTGATTAATCAGATATAACAGCATAACCCCCATTTTCCATAATTTTTTACCTTATATAATACCTATGTGAAGAGTATACATTTGATAAATCATGAGAGGGAGGGTCGATCAAGCTGACATGTGGAGGGTTGATCATACTGACATTTGACGTCCCAATGCCCTAAATACAATGTACTATCATCACAATGACCTATTTAAACTGAATTTAATCATCCATTTTTCTTTGACTTGGATGTTTGTAAACTACCATTATTAGTTTTGGGGACAAGAAATCTTTTGACCTTGACCTTGTGACAGGGTAGTGCAAATGACGACAATTGATTTGAGTCAAAAAGTACGGGCAAAGTCTAAAATATCATCCTTGTATACATGTACACAAGGAAATCATATTTTCACTTTTCTATTATCCATGGATGATTAAATATGAAGGATAACAGCTAGCTAAGTAAATGTTGGCTTCAACAAAACCGATCATTATTGATGACATCATCAATTGGGAAGTTTAAAATAAGATACAATATTTAAAGATATTGAACTTGTGTATAAGATTGAGTTCAATTGTCATATCTCTAACCTGAGCCAAAGGTTTCAATCAACAGACCTTATCTAACTAGATGCAGCTCAACTCTACACCCATATGTCCCTGGCAAATGTAGGATTCAACGCACAGCTGAATACCAGACCTTAGGCAATAGCCTAGAACTGAATTTTAATTCTACAGGTTACAACCTTGCACAATGCACAGATTACCAAATCTTAACTCTGTCCATTTCAATAATTGATTAATAGTTATTTCAATAAAACTTACTATCATGGGGAACCTAAAATATCATTTCTTTAAATCCAAGTTGTTCAGGTCCAAAGTTTTTCCTGCAGGAAATATTGATATGGACTTTTTTTTTTTAATATACTTGTCTTGAAGGCCCAGGCCGAAATGAAATGGTCCTCCTTCTAAACAATTTGCACTCATGCTAGTACAGGATTTAAACATATATATTTTAATCATTTGCACTGAATCAGAGATGGCAATTTTTGAAGGAAAAATGTAAAACTAGACCATAATGTACTTGAACACATTATTGACATGAAATATAATCAAGAAATTCCTCGAAATCAGCAGATTTTATGTTTCATGTTCACGTTTTAATGTTTCCTTTCTATAAAAAGGCACACTACAATATTGTTCTCTAGATCAATATAACTTTAAACTGCCAATTTTTTTTTTCAGAGGGCAAATTAAAGTTTAGTGTCTAGATAAACCACAAACTTTAACTGAATATTTTACAGTTCCTTAGAACAACATTTGAGCATTAAAAAATTATACTTTCCCTTTTACACCATACGTCACTGTATCTATTTTCAGTTACGTAACATCTCCTGATAATTCTAAATAATTCACTAGAATTTTTCTAGAGGTAAAATTAGATGAACAGCGATTTTACATGGCATGTTTCTGCATTGTTATTCCTGGTTAAAAACTCGAAACCATGTTCCCAACACATTTATAATATTTGAATATAAAAATTCTTCCCTAAAAAGCAAATCATTTTTTTTTAAGCATCTTGAATGTTGTAGACCACATGTCAGTGTTCAATAAATCTGAGCAGTTCATGGTATGTAATCAATGGATTTGATCTATGAGGTGTCTATTACCTGATCAATCTACTGCAGATCACTGGGTATAAAAAACCCTCTCATAGTTATAATAAACAGGTAATTCTTATTTGAGCTGGAAATAACCATGACAATATAAAAATACATTTAATTTTGCGTTTTTGAAGACACATAGTATGCAAAAATTTATTGATTTTCAATATATGAAACTATCAAATTAGAACTAGCAAATTTTTGTATTTTACAAATCTACATCCAGATTGCTCTTCTGAAAGAATAATACACGATGAAATGTGGCAGAAGATTGAAATGAAATTATCCTGTTTCATTAACATTAAAGTGTAATTTAAATTAATTTTTACTTTATATTCAAATGATGCATTAATATTTAAAAAAAGGCTTTCTGAATTCACTTTTCAGGAAATGAACATTTTTGCAAAATAGAAAAAATCTTATATTGTAGTCACTGAAAACCTGATTTTGTTATATTAACACTTTACATTTACTATTCATGTAAAAGTTGAACATGTTATGCAGATTTTTCACTGGTTAGTTGACCATTTATACCCATATTATTCAATTCAGCCAACTTAACTTAATTTCTTTACAATTCAAAATCTTCTTCAAAATTAGATAATTCAGAAATATCTTTTTTAATTTGGTAAATTTAGAAATTTCAACAGGTTTTTTGTACAAAGTAATGCAATCAATGGACACCTGACTTCTGAATACTCAAAACAATTCACACAACAGGACAATGCATCACCTTCTTCAAAACCCCACCCCTAAAACACACCAACCAAATCTCTAAATCTGCAATTTCCTGCCCAGTATCAAAACTGCACCAGAAAAATATTTTTCACATCAGGGTAAACAAGTTAAGGAAAATAATAGTAATTCCTACCAGATAAAGCACTGATTAACCTATGGTTGAGGCTTTATGGCATGCTCTGCCTCCTACCTTTTTGAGGAAACTATATGTTCTCCTTACTTTCATATACCGTATAAGCAGAAATTTTAGCGAGGATTTAATTTTGGCATTATTAGCGGGAGTGCTGAGATCGCTAAAATTTAATATCGCTAAAAATTAATTGTGTTTTATTTGTATAAGCTTCTTCAGTGAACAATTTAAAAATCGCTAAAATTGCATCTCGCTAAAAATAAAATACCAGGTTTTAAAGACAAATCGCTAAATTTGCGTCTCGCTAAAATTTCCACTTATACGGTATCAACCAAATTATCATATGCACTTTGCTCATCAGGTCAATTTAGCAATGTCTTAGGTATTGGCTTTCAATGGAAGTCTATTACAATTTTACTTTAAGTGGGCTGAGGAAAATAAAACATTTTTTTTGTATACTCACGGTTAGTGACTCTCTCTTTCTCCCACTGGTAACAATGGAGAAACCCTGAGTTTCAATAGCAACCCCTGTTCTCTGCACTTTCTCTTCGACATACCTGATGAAAAAATAGAGCATTGCAATATTTAAAATTTGTTTTTACATGTACATTTCCCTAATATCAACTTAAGGATTTCAAATACAATTTGCTGCTGATTTCTGAAAATTACAATTTTGGATGTTGGGTAATTTGATAATTTGAAAAATATCCTTTCTAAATTTGAACATAAGGAAAGAACACCCTTTTTTTCCCATATCTAATCATATAAGGAAACATCCCCAGATGATAATGAGACAATTATCACATATGGAATTCTAAATGCCAGCATCAGACATTCACTTATATATAGTACAGACTCACTATCAAGTTCATATGAGGACAACCCTCCCCTACTCTCCACTGTTAGTCAAAGCAAGGTCAAAATATTACAGCTGGGACCCCAACCACAAGTATATACAGGGTAACACAATGGCTAGACCTCATAATTCAGAAAGTCCTATTAACGGCATTTTCCCTGCTTGCTGACTTTGGGTATATTGATTGTTTTAGTTTATCTCCTCAGGATGGTTGCACGTCAGACATTTGCGCATATAGTTAATATCAAAAGTTCATAAGGAGCTTAGACTACATGATTTCTGAATAGCATAGACCCATCCAAGCAGAAAAGCCTGCAAGCACTGTGCCTCGAATTAATAAGGAACTTGTTTTTTTCCCTATAGTGCACGTGGGTGCAACATTTTGTGCAGAGTCAGTAATCTGCTTGGGCTTGCAAGTCGACGTGTTTTGTAACATTTAATAATATTATAGATGAAAAGGCTTTCTTTTCTCCTTTAATTTACCACCACACAATAAAGAATGTAACAACCAGACAGGTAAAAGTTGAAAAATGCTGTACTTGAAAAATGAATAACCTCTTCAGTCCAATCAAGCATTTTATTCTCTAATAACACATGAAGTTTTAACAGTGCTGCCTTTTATGAAACCCCTCTTCACAAATCTGAAACACAATATGCTACACTACATAATTCCTCAATTTACGTACATTCAAATGAAAAGCGGTAATTAAAACACCAAAAACGCAGCAATAGCTCTGATTTGAAAGAGTACAGATTACATAATTTATAATATCGATGTTCTAGAACATACAATGCCTGCATCTTGAAAACCTGCTGACATTGTAGAAATTTTTGGCGAAAAGCTGACATTACAAAAGACATCATGCAGAGACAAGAGTTTACTTTTCTATCAAAACATTTGAAATATGTAAACTCTGCCTGACCTCCAATCAAGAATACTTCCGTTTTCTTCAATTTAAGCTGGATCATCTGATTTCTCTGTCTATTTAGCTTAGTTGTTAGCTATTGCTGCTTTGTTCTGAATCAGATGAACAAAACTAAAACATATATTATTCATATCGAGATTATATTCCAATCAAATCCTATAGTCACCCTATGACAACTCGATACATTCAATCTACATTAAAACCAAACTGGGTGGTTACCATAGATTACATGGGCAGCATAAATAAAATAAGAAAGAACTTAGATAATTAAACAGTGAAGAATTGCGAAAAGATTTAATTCTGTGTTATAAGTACCTCTTACACACCCCAAGTGTTCTAGTTCTTCACAATCGCCTGACCTGTCATACCTTTAAATTCACTCAAAAAACGATCCAAATGCTATGTCAGCAGAATTATATCCTAGGCAAAAAAAAGATTTAAGTAATACTGAAATTTAAAAAGAATCTCGTCTACTTAGACGGACATGACTAGAAGGGGGTATAGTAGCACTGTGTATCCCCAAGTACCACACACAATTAACTGTCACTAGCGTGCAGTTCACTCACAGAGGCCTGATGTTAAAGCATTGACTTCACCTTCACATACCAAGCTATGGTTACATCAAACAAACAATTATTCACTAATGCCGCACACGTCTGGCTGCTAGTCAGCTGGCGAACTATCAAAATCAGCTGATTCAGCAATTCCTGTCAGTCTGTAGTCTTCTTTGGTATATGCATTCTGATTGATTTTTCCCCCCTCTATGAATATCTATAGGGCATATAAATGAAGACAAAATGAGGGGAAATTTGATCATTACAATATTGCTTGCACAATACCAATAAATCATTCTCCTATCTTTCATAAGTAAGAAAAAAATGAATTATTGTTCCGGTTTAAGAGGGTATGCAAAAATCCATGAATTATCCCTCTACTTTTTGAGTGGGTATAAAATGCAGTCAGTGATATCTCTGGAATGTGATTCTATGTACATGTTTGTCTATGTATTTTTCCTGTTCATGTGAAAAAGATTTGAAAGATAAGAGTTTAATTTTACCTTCAAGAAATTTCTGGCCTCAGCAGTTTTATTATCTGAGGAGGAAGCGATATCAAATATGCAAGATTTGCCTCCCCTTCACAGCAGTGACAAAATATTAGTGGAGTTAAATTATTATTTTCATAAAGGTCATTTCAAAATGTTATTTATTTCTAAAAAAAAATTTTAACAGAGTTTTATTTATACAAATGTTAAACAAGATGCCCTTGGTCCACATTGCTCACCTGAGCAAACTTGGGCCTGCTGTTTATTTTTCTACAGGGACTACTGCTTTTCATCAGATTTAAAAGCATTACTCTGTATCCCATATGCAAAACTTTTACTTACACAGTGCTCCTTACCCCTAACTTAAGACACTGCATATAACTATGATAGGCCTGCATTGTTTCTGTCATTTCTTTCAAAAATTTCTATAAATTATTCTCTATGAAGCAGTGCACTGACCCCCTATTGTGGCCCCTCTAGCACCTGGTGAAATCACTGGGGGGAAAAAAATCTTCCCTACATGAGAATGGTTGCATTTTTATCTGACTAAGCACAGCCCTCTGTTTTAGATATATGGTTATAATAAAAAAAATTTCATGATGCTATTTCACAATAGATTTTTATTTTTTAATTAAAATTTGAACATATTTTGTCAATTGTTATGCATATATATAATCATTAAAAATTTATGGAAGAATAAAAATTCACAATTAGATGGTCTCACTAAAATTTACATATAAAGAGCAAGTTAAATATTTAGATTTAATTACTTAAATTGCCTTCTAGTAGACAACAAAATTCACAGTAGTTCCCCTTCTCTCACATATTTGGTTGGAACTGGTTCAGCAGTTCAAGAGAAGGAGCTAAAAAATGATTAAATACTAACAACACACATTGACAATGCCACATTGGACAGAAATGGATAACATTGGGTCACCCAAGTGACTCAAGTGGATTAGCAGCCTATAGCCACTAAACCCTTTTCAGTCTGAAACTTTGGGATATTTGAAACACCTTACCATATAAATTCTTAACTGATGTTTTTTTATATCTATCTGCTTTATCAGCATTCCTCACGTAATGTTCAATAACAATGTAAACAAGATACCTCAGCTATTAATGAACATTACATGTTTTCAGTGTACCCTATTTACAAAAATATGTTTTCACAATAATTCTATTGCAACTTACACAAAATATGTGTAAACTCATAGAGACCAGCTGAAAGAAAAAGAATAGCACCACAAAAAAGAAAGCAAAGATCAACAAGTACGAGCAATTTGTCTAAATGTTAACCAACTCTGAATAGATGCTAGAAAGGTCACAAAACAGTCCCAAAATTCTATTGCTTTACACCTTTTGTGTTAACCTTGATCTTCTCATGTATCATATGTAATTAATTTTTCCAGTAAAGCTTTTTTCAAGCGAAATGACAAAATGCAATTCCAGTTTTAGCTTTTAAACAAGAGGCCCAGGGGCCACATCGCTCACCTGAGCAATTGGCTAGGAAAAAACACAGATCAGATCAGATCTGAAAGTATACTGGGGGGGGGGGGGGG
>PRKT01000117.1:967987-979017 GCA_003671525.1 Saccostrea glomerata
CCCCCCCCCCCCCCCCCAAGAGAAAATCTTCTGAATGAATTCAATCCTGTTGTTGAATGGAAAGTGACTGCATTACAATTCCAGTTTACATGAATATGCTTCAGTTTCTGTTTCAGATTGACCCTTTCACGCAATAAAAATTTCATTTCCACATCCTTCTATGGAATTTATATTATAAAGACATGTCCTAGTAAGAGGACAGTCTGCTTTTGGAAAGATTTAAAAATTCTGTTTTGTGGTCAAATATTATAGACATGTATATATATATACATTTCATACATTTCCCTTCATTTTATAGTACTTGTTTCAATGTTCATTGCTTTAATTGAAATAATGAAGGGTCAATTCAACATGACCACCAATGGCTCATTTTTTTTTTTATGTTGGAGGGGAGAGGTGTTCTAACAGTTGTTAGGCATGTCCACACCTTGTTTTCATATATATACTATAAATGTAGATCTTGTATGTTTTAGTGAATCCTTCATTGTCATAAAATGAACAAAAAATATTTTTAATTTTGAAATCCATTAAAACCACCTGATCAAAATTGTTTGACAAATTAAAAGTATTTGGCAATTAAGCAAATCCCATTTTTCCACCTCATGAATTGTTGACTTGTGTTCACACCCACATGACTCAAAATGTTGTATACTCACCTGTAACATTGCACGTGAACAAAGAGGGAGACTTTTCCCATTGATTTTTTTTCCTCAAAATGATAAATGACTGTACTAGCATATAACCTCTATGAAAATTTTCAAGAAAATATTAAGTGAAGACAGCTATTTGAAGGTCATACAGTACTATGAGTCATCATTCATCCAGACACATTCACAACCTGCTGCAATGATGCATCAACTCATCGATTCCCTTTTTCTTTTTTTCCCATTGTTCATGTTCTTTCCAGGATTTTTTTTCTTGAAATTCTGCCAAGATGTCACCAAACAAGTACTATTTTCGCCATGACTGACCACGTCAAAATAAAGAAAACTGCATAGACCAGTCTGAATTGATCAGACAGGATTATATTTAGAACATGCTCGGCGGGGTCAATCCAGTTTTGGACAGGTCTTTCATAATAACCGCTTTAAACAACAATTTCCTTTGCCAAGTTTAAAGATATGTTTTTTATCTTCACAAATTAAAAACCACATTAACTGAAAATTCAAGAAAAATCTCGAATAACTAGTCTCAAAACGTAAAAGTGCCGAGTCGGCTAAATGAATGAAATGACGGAAATTCACCGGCCCATGCCCTTGTGAATTGCATAAGTAATTTTTAAAACGAAGTCTGCTCTCAAATGAAATAAAACTTGCTCACCATTATCCGGGTCTGTGTAGAGGAAATGGCATTCTTTAAGAATCTTCTCGTTGGTTGACTGAGTCGACGAGTCCGCGGCAGTCGCCGACGATTTCTGCTTAACTTTGCCAGACATCTCACAACTCCTGTCAAGTCGAGCAGACAGTTTATTGAGCCCAACTGGATAGTACACGTCATTCCCGACAACAGGAAGCGACTTTATAAACGTTTTCATGCACATAAATGTACTCAGATATGAAATAAATAAGCTAATATTTGTTCGTATACTTTATTATCTTTAACATTTGTATTTTTATATTCAGAAAAGATTCGATGTTTTCATCTACACTATTTGTGTATATTTAGGAATTTTGCAATATTTTAGAAATACCCTTCGGTTCTCAATTCCACGGCGACTTCCGTCAGCTGATCGGAGAATGATCCGAAGTAAAAAGATGCAGAAAAGATGTTTTGTATCGACGAAATATCGATTACTCTTTCAAATAAAGCATAACTTTAATTACAAAAGCATGTCATCTTTTATTTTCACGTATTTACTATTATTTTACCATGCTTACCGATGACGGTGCACAAGCCGGTATTTTCCGCGAATCTTACTGAGAATTTGATTCACTTCGAAACTGATGTAAACAAAGATGGCGTCTCTTGTACCAAATTATGGTAGTGATGAAGATTCATCTTATACGGATTCAGATGATAATGTCACATTGTTAGCGACGTTAGTATCGATTCTTTTTTGGATAAACTTGTATGATTTGCCACGCACAATCAATACCTGAATTTATAGTGGCATTTAAGTCCAATTTAAAGAAATTTCTTCCTACCTCAAAGTTATAGTTTTTTAGCTCACCTGAGCTGAAAGCTCATGTAAGCTTTTCTGATCACCTGTTGTCCGTCATTCATCCTTCTTTAAACTTCTCAAATGTTAAACTTCTTCTCAAGAACCACGGGGCCAATTTTAACCAAATTTGGAAGAAAGCATCATTGGACAAAAGAGAGTTTAACTGTTAAATGAAAGCATCCTGGGATAGTGTAGATTCTAAAGTATTCAATCTTAACACCCCCCCCCCCCCGGGATAGAGTATGGTTGCATTAGGGATTTCAAGTTTTACAATAAAGTGTATAGGGAAAATCTTAAAAAATCTTCTCAAGATTAACCACTGTGCCAGAGAAGCTGAAACTTTCATGTATGCGAAAACATCCTGGGGTAGTGTATATTCTAAATTGTTGTGGGGTGGGGCAATGCTAGAGAATCAAAGTTCAATATTGAAAATTATAGGTAAAATTTTAACAAATCTTCTAAAGAACCACTTTATTTATCCAAACGCAACAGAAGATAATTGAGAGTTCCAAAATTTATTTACAATACTACTAAAATATTTTACACATTTGCCTTGAGGGCTCATGCAGCTTATACAAGATAGCAGAATAAGTCTATCTCCCAGCATCAGAACCAAATACTAGTTACATAACTGTAACACTTGCATACTCTGAATCCTGCAGGCTGAGGGCATCTTGCCTATGTGAACACATGCTCACTAGCACCTGTATAGCTGAAGGCAAGAAATGCTTGCCTAATATGAGACATGTTCACTAGCACCTGAGTGGATTGAATAGAGTAAACAACTGGAGTTTAAATCTTGGTAAGAAATGCTCACCTAAGATAGACGGCGTATTCCAACTTATACAACAAGCACCTGATCTCAATTCTGAGCAATTAACTTCCCATAGTTGGGAGAAAGTAATGAGATATATAAGTGTATATCATTATGTAAACCACTTTGCCAATTCATATCATGTCTTTATGGGGGTAGGATTGTGAACCAGGGCAGGACCAAATATACCGTACTCAGGTGAGTGATTTGGCCCCTGGGCCTCATTGTTTTTGCAATAACACCAATTATGGACAATCAAGAGCCCTGCAATGCTACAAACTAAATCTGTTTGGATTTCTATAGCTACATAATCAAGTAGGCTTATTCCCAAGTAATCAGGTCCAGTACAATCACTAGATTTAGCTACGTAGGTAGAATTACCTACGTAGCTTTATTTACCTACCTCAGGTAGCTTTATTTAGCTATTTCAAGATAAGTTTTCAAAAGTATTCTTTTTATTAAAAAGAGACAAAAAGTCGCAATTAAATGACTATTGATATTTATACTAGGGAGGCTTAAAGAAACAATCCAAAGCAGAGATAGTTTATACATTGCTGCGTTTGGACAATTTAGAGCAAAACATGTACATGTAATTCCATTGTTTGGTTAACTGTCCTCTCTATTGGGCGCGGTGAAACATGACTGAGTATGATTACTTCACATTGTGCTGAACAATTACTGACCTATAATCGTGTTAACCTGAACTGGACTTCTTTGTCATTTCATTCAAGGAGTAACTGTTCTAACTGTCATACATAGCCCCAAAGCTTTCAGAACTTTGATTACAATTGCGCAGAAAAAGACATTTTTCCAAGAGGGATTTTTTCATGAGTTGTTTTCAGATGAGTTCAAAGTTGAAAATGCTCACTGCGTCAAAATGATATTTTCTGCACACCCTGAGAAAAATGCTGTTTAATAGAAATTAATCAATTTGGTAGCTAAACAAAGCTACCTCAGGTAGGTAAATAAAGCTATGTAGGTAAATCAAGCTACGTAGCTAATTCTAGTGATTGTACCAGACCTGGTAACTGCTAATATTTATACCCCCGCTCCAAAGGAGAGGGGGGTATACTGTTTTACCCTTGTGTGTCTGTCCGTCCGTCTTTGTGTCTGTGGAGCTGTGTGTCCGTCCGTAACAAATTTTCGTCGCAGTTTTCTCAGCAACTACTTATCGTAGATGCTTGAAATTTTAACACAATCTTCTCTGAGGCATGCCATATGGTGGGATACATTTTCGCTAAAATCCAATGTCAACTTCCTGTTTGTCTGTGCGTCTGTCCGTTTCATACATAACAAATTTTCGTCGCAGTTTTCTCAGCAACAACTCATCGTAGATGCTTGAAATTTTAACACAATCTTCTCTGAGGCATGCCATATAGTGGGATACATTTTCACTTAAATCCGATGTCAACTTCCTGTTTGTCTGTGTGTCTGTCCATTTCATACATAACAAATTTTCGACTCAGTTTTCTCTGCAACTACTCATTGTCAATGCTTGAAATTTAAACACAATCTTCTTTAAGGTATGCCATATGTTGGGATACATTTTTGTTCAAATCGGATATCAACTTCCTGTTTGTCTTTGCGTCTGTCCGTTTCATACATAACAAATTTTCATCGCAGTTTTCTGATTGAAATGGTTGAAATTTTATTACGCTCTTTGTTGAGGCATGCCGTATGGTGGGATTAATTTTGATGTCAACTTCATATTTTTCTGTGCATCTCCCAGTAATTGAACTTGTGTATATTAACATGATAGTGCTTATTTACATCAGAGCGGGGGTATTACTAGTGAGCATTGGCTCACAGACTTCTTGTTTGTTCAAACATGCCTGAATGTTCATTTAGGGTTGTACACAATCAGAATTCTTTCAATTGTTGTATTTGACCTACATTTCCTGGAATGTATATTCTTTGATAAAGCAGATTTTTTGTAAGTGAGTCTATTTGTCAAGTCAATGTATTGGTATGGTGGTTTTTCAACTTTTTGATGAAATTGCTACCCATATCACCTACTAATGAAAAGATTCAGTATTGCATTCGATGAAATTTTCATAGAATGATTTTAGCTTACCTGAGCTGCAATTTCAAGTGAGCATTTCTGATAAAAATGAGTCTGTTTTCTGTTATTGCCGTAAAAATTTTACTTTTCATCTCAACTGAGCTAAATGCTCAAGTGAACTTTACTGAAAAAAGATTGTCCATTGTCTGTCTTTGTAGTAATTGTTGTCGTTGTAAACTTCTCACATTTTCATCTTCTCCTCAAGAACCACTGGGCCAATTTCAACCAATCTTGCCACAAAGAATCCTTAGGTTAATGGAATTCAAGTTTGTTCAAATGAAGGGCCACACTCTCTTTAAAGGTGAGAAAATTTTAGATATACATAGTGAAAATTTGGTGGCATCTTTTTGAATTCTTCTCAAAAACTACAAAGCCTAAAAATTTTAAACTTATAGGAAACCTTTTAAATAGAGTGTAGATTCAAGTTTGTTCAAATAATGACTCCCAGGGGTAGGGTGGGGCCACAGTGTACCCATTGTACCCACACCCTATCCTTGGGGGTCATGATTTGAAAAAAAAACTTCACTATCTGAGGATGCTTCATGAAAAACTTGAATCCATACTATGTAATGAAGTTACAAACAAATTTCAAATTTTTTGCCCTTGAATAAACTTGAATTTCCTTCACCCAAGGATCCTTTCTTGTAACAAGTTTGGTTGAAATTGGCCCATTGGTTCTGGAGATGAAGTTGAAGTATGAAACTTTACAGACAGATTACAGACAAATTGTGATCAGAAAAGCTCACTTGATTTCTCAACTCAGGTGAGCTAAAAACTATGAGATATCAAAGATGAGATACTTTAACAATATGTTGTTCGGACATCCAAATCAATCTGACATATCCATGGTTTCAGAGATACATGTATCAGTGTTCAACTTCATCTTGAATCCTTGGATTTCTTGAAGGTTTATCTTGGTCCCATGGAGTTGAGTTAAGGTTTGATTGTATTATACATGTATGAAAATATCAGAATATATTTTATTGATATTTTCATTCCTTCTTCTCAGGACACAGAAAGACACTGAAGACAAAGCAAAGCAGAATTTCTTTGATGCCGATGCAAGTAGTTCAGAAGAAGAAGAAGACAAAGAAGATGTAAAAACAGATGATAAGAACCGTCTCCCTAATCCAATGCTAGGTGGTCTCCCTCAACCAGTGTTTGATGCAGACAATGATAGGGAACTACTCTCTGTGTTCACAAATCCTTACGAACAGGCAGAACAAGCTAAAAATACTGTTCTTGAAAAACATGTCAAAATGGTCGAAAGGAATATTCCTAAGGGAAAAGCTGGGCAAGTCTGCTTTAAGTACAAGAAAGGAAAGTGTCCGTATGGGAAAAACTGTAGATATTCTCATGACTTGAGTTCAGAACTGATTTCAAAACCCCCAGCAGTGACAGAGGAAAAGTCAGTGTTTGATTTACATCACCATTCTGTTACTGTGCAAAAAATAGAACCGGAGCTTGAAGATGATGACAATTATATGGCAAACGCCAAAAGGAAAAAAAGATCTGGAGTTACGGACAACTTATTACCTCCAAAAAGAGCACTAAAGTCACTAGATAAACAAAGACAAAGTGAAAGGCCATGGACTGTTAACAATTAATAGAATTAATATTATGCTTTTAATTAATTGTTTTTGGAATGATGTATCCACTGATTACCAGTTTAGTGCAATAAAATTTCCTTATTTACAACGTTTAAAGCATATTACTGATAATATAGTAATCATGGTCAGAGAATTACTTTGGCATGTCAACTTGAGACAACTAAACAGACTTCATTATCCAGGTTATAAATTAATGCCTTACTCATTTTCTTGGAAAAAGTTATTTTCATGTTTTTGAAGACCACCATAAACATATTTTAATTTGATTGGTATACATGTTTTATGCCAATCCATATTTTAGCTCACCTTAGACTTCCAAATGGGCCTTTTTTGACTGAAAAGTGCCTATAGTTTATATGTCATCTGTAAATGAACACTCTATGTACATGTATATGTATCTGTGGGTTAACACTTAGGCTTGCTTGGAATACTGTATGTGTTCTACATTTATGTATTTCAAGTAGTTCTATAAATACACAGTTTGTTATGATGAGACTTTCATGGATGACACATCTCAGGAATAGGGATGGACACTGCCTGACTTGCTAACCACTGGAACTGACCTACATTTTCTGGATGAGCGATCATGTTGAAGCTTTTGAAGCAGGTCTATTCCCGAATGAGCATAAGTCCTAGTTAAACTGAACTTGGGAAGATACTTCTCTTGGGACACACACTAACTAAAAAAAAATTAAGGTTGAGATTTGCCTTACTTAAAAATAATATTCATTTAGATAAACTTTTTAATCTTTAAGGCAATTCTCACATATTTTTTCTAGTTAATGTCATCCTGAAATAAATATCCATGCAAGTTTGGTTTTATAAGTAGGACTTGTAGTAACTTGGAAATGAACGTGCTCCAAAAACTTTCAGCTTTTCACATATCAAGATAATTTCATTTCCAATCTCTGAAAATAGTCTGGAAGTGTCCATCCATAGATGTATCATCCATGCAGGTTTAATCATAAAGGGCTTCAGAACCGCAGAGCTACTGCAAAGACATTACAACTCTGGTCACACATCTGGAAAATTAAAGGTCAGATTCAGCATCTGAAGCAGTTTGTGAAGTGTACATCTTCAAGTTGCATCAACCATGAAAGATTGGTCAAAGAAGGGCATTTAGTTACTTGAAAATGGACCTATTAGCGTAGTCGCTTATCTGGAGGCAAGATCAAGCATATGAAGCAAGTCTGGTAGTGTCTATCTCTAAATGCATCATCTAAGCAAGTTTAGTCAAGGTAGGGCTAATAGCTACTTTTAATCTGGTTATTCATCTGCATGGAAAGCCTGGTAGATTCAATATAACTAAATATATAAAACACATGAAAATCTTAAAAAAAACACACAAATGTTTATAAAAGTTTTATTTAAGCCATAAAATAAGCTTACATTAACATGAAGCATTATACAAAGATCTCTGAGTTTAAATAGTCTTTTTTAATTCATTGTTTTTATCTATACATATAGTCCGCCTGAAGGTTGGCTGCTATCTCTACTTCCCATTTGTCTCCATTACTCAAAAGCTTTTCTTTGTTATACAGAAGTTCTTCATGAGTCTCGGTGGAATATTCAAAATTGGGGCCCTGCAAATAAAGCACAAAAATGATCCTTTAGGCCATGCAAAGTTAATTCCTTGGTTCTCAGGCCTTTTTTCAAGAAATATGATGAGGGAGGGAGGCTTTTTTTTTTTTTTACTTTTTATTGCCCCAAAAACATGATGAGGCAGCTTTTTACATTGTACAAAACATCAAAAAATGATGAGGGAGGTGATTTGTTGTTTTTATTTTATTGATTTAGCAATAAAAAGGGTCAATGAGGCACCCTTGGAAGAGATGAGGGAGGGCCTGAGAACCAAGAAATTCAATTTTTTTGCCTTACATTTGTGCCTTCTCCCCCAACCCTATCACCCTCTCCTGCAGAAAATAATGAATGAATAAATAATTAAATATATTTATAAAAGAAAGACACATACATTAAATTCATCTGAAAAAACTTACAAATAACTTTTTTGTAACAATTGATTGAACATGAGAAATAGGAATAACACCCCCCCCCCCAAAAAAAATCCCCCCCCCCCCCCAAAAAAAAAAAAAAAAACCCATATGAACAAAATTTATACATTAAACAGGTTAAATGTTGACAAACTATAAGTATGAAGGTATTTGCTAAATGCTAATATGAACAATACCATATACATGATTGCATGTACATTATCAAATGTACTGACTACTCCATTACAAAAAATCTATGACTGAAAAGACTGATTTAATATTCAAACAGAAACTATTTCATCATAAATACATGTACAATGAAGATCCATTTGAATTCAAACAATAAATGTTTTATATACTTTCGTTTTAAGCTTTTAAGAAATTGCTTGGTTCCTACTGATGTTAAAAGAGGGATATAAATAATTCATGCAAATATTTACCCTTGGCAATTCAATAACAAGCATATTTCATACAAATAAATTGCCCAGTTGTAGAAACACTCCTTTCCTATCAATTAGGCAAAGAGCATTTCTAAAATTCAACCGAAGCCAATTTTTTATTTGAAACTATATAATCCATCCAAAGTTGGGTCTCAGAACTCTTGTAAGTAAAAGAATAAATCAAATAACATTACACTTCTGCAGAACTATTCCATCGCTGTAATTTATAGGTTAATGATTTGTAAATTTTAAAATCTCACCTCCACAATGGCGTCTACTGGACACGCTTCCTGGCAGAATCCACAATAAATACATTTTGTCATGTCAATATCGTATCGTGTCGTCCTCCTACTGCCGTCAGCTCGTGTCTCAGCCTCGATCGTGATGGCCTGCATTGAAAGAGCATCATTGGTTAATGTCTTATTCAACTAGATATTTTATTAATGACATACTGCAATTAAATGAGATAAAATTTTTGTAAAGCGCCTGATTTATTTATTGCATAAGGACTGACAAACAGTCTGGATACAAATTCTCATTCTGAAAATATTAGGGCAAAAAAATTACTGTACAGTACCCGTGACAAGCACATCTTGATACTCCCTCCTCCTCAACTGATTTTTACTCATACTGGTTAAGTCCTTCAATACTCATTTAACCATTTTCATATTAAATGCACTCAAAGCTGTATTCCAATAGATACAATATTGTGCACAGCAGTATTAGTGTCTATTACTATACCTGAGCTGGACAGATAGCTTCACACAGTTTACAGGCAATACATCTCTCCTCTCCTGAGGGGTACCTTCTCAGAGCATGCTCCCCACGGAATCTCGGACTGAGGGGACCCTTTTCAAAGGGATAATTCAGAGTGGCTGGCTCTTTGAATATCATTCCAAGGACAGTTCTCATACCTATAAAATCAAACAGAAAAAGTCAGGTCCCTCAAAATATTTTTTTCTATGTGAGAATCAATCTGATTAAAATCAGATCATCATTACACTCCGAAATACTGTTGGTCGCTGATTTTAATCAGACTGAGTGAGAATGGAGCATTTTCCTTTAACTTGGAAAATGGTGAAGCAAATAAAGCATAAGGTCATTTTGACTCTGTAAAGGTGAGCTCAGTATGCTTTGGGAAATAAAGAAATAAAGTACACACCTGTCACACAGTATACAACTTACCTGCAATAATTTCCTGGTAAAAAGAAATCATAACAAATCTGTTTGTCATAGCCTCAATTGTGACTTCTGGCTCCTTCCTTGATACAATAACTGAAAAAAAATACCCATCAGAATATACTAAAGTACATAAGATTGGTCAAGATATAGAAAACTAGTTCTTAGTATTCTGATGAATTCTTAGACTGCATGCATATGTACATCGATTATGTTAACATATTTCTGGACATCATTATCAGTGGCAAAAATATTTTTTCCATTATATCATTTCTAAGAGAAATGGAACTGACCATATTTGTTTTTATTTTGGGACACTGAGAATGGCCTAGTAGCTTGACCAATGACTCTACTGGGCTGACCTGTAAAGATAAAAGGTATTCATCATTTTTGATTACATTAAAAATCTAAAAACACAATTATTGCATTTCTCTTTTTAACAATAATCAACAGTCAGCTGGTCAGAAAAACATTTACTTGTCAACAAATTATAATCTAATTTCAAACCATGCATCTGACACCATGGACACCGTGGCATCAATAATTAGAATTCTAGTCTATTCAACTCTTGCCAATAATATCCCTTTTAAATTTAAATGTTATGAATAATTTTTGTTCAGAAAAGGTTTTAATCTGTAGTGAATAGCAAAAATAGAACAAGCTATGCTGATTCTTCTCTGAACATCTAAAAATTAAAATTAAATAACCATACATATCAAGCATGTTAACAGCAACCGCTGATGATATGCAATATAAATGGAGTCATATTTTCA
>PRKT01000117.1:979881-1012673 GCA_003671525.1 Saccostrea glomerata
GCATGTACATCTTAATTCAGGAATGTCTGAATGTCTATACACGCTATATCTAGCCCTGAAAGAAAATACCGAGATACACATAGAATCAATAAGTCTCAATATTAGATCATCCTAACAGCAAATAAGTCAACGCTCAAGATTTTTTCAGAAATCTACTGATTTTGAACTCTTATCAACTATTTGTTTATCATGTCTATTGATATATTGTTTTTATCCCATTTCTATCAATTCCTTTTAGGAAATTAATTATTACAGTGAAATCGCCAATTCCGGGTCACGTCCGGGTGTTTCGTTGATATTTTGCAAATCTGTTCAATTTATATTTTATGCAATATACCCCGGTATGTATTGAAAGAACTAATAGTGAGTCATCCAAACACCTTTTGGTTTTCAAAGTAGCTACACGGAAACAATTCCTACAGGGGTATTTCAGCAAGGCCTAGCTTCCCCAGTTACGAATCATTTTCTCCATTTCCGGGTCATGTGACTTCACGGTCATGTAATATTCATGGAACGTTTCGGAACACGATTTTTATAATGTTGAAACATAAAACAATTCATGCAGCTTGGAAAAAATTAAACCAACCACAGAAATATGTTCAAATTATTTTCAAAACAATTACAACAAAAAAAAAATTGCAGTATGCAGAATTAAACAAATGTATTAGGATTAAAAAAAAAAAACAATTAAATTCATTTATTAAAAAAATGCATTTGAAGGGTTAACTCGATTTTAATTTTTAGAAAAAATATTTTCCAGTAAGAATACTTTTGATTATCAAGGAAATTACATGGTTGTCGATTGGTTTTGTACATAGAATTTTGACATGTTCATGCCATGAGATTGTGTGACCCATAACTGGAGAAACTACTACAGTTTGATTTACTGTGAAATCACTAATTTTCGTGGGGGTTTAATTTTCGTTGTTTTCGTGGTATGAAGAGACCCACGAATTTATGACCACCACGAAATGTTAATTTTCATATGCACATCTACTAAAAAGATCTTCCTCCACGAAATCAAATCCCTACGAACCAACTATTTTTCCTCAAACCACGAAAATTTGACCCCACGAAAATATGTGATTTTACAGTAATAATCATTTTAATTTTATTTGAGCAGCGATTTCAATTGTCGGATGCTCTCTTAAGTTTGATATTCAAAATTTTGTAATTAATTACATACAGAAAGATCAATTCTTCATGACCAGCATATTCATTAAGTTTTTTGCGCTTAAATTATAACACTAGGCATAAATACACACGAGTGACTCAGAATTGGGGATGACCCGGAATTGGCGACTCCACTGTATTAAGATTTTTAACAATTCATTTTGTATAATAACAATCTTCCATGTGAAAAAATGATCAAAGTTCAAATTAGTTACTGGTTGCAAGTATATTGACAGTGGAAGCAAGAACTGGGGAAATCAGAAGGTATCAACTGTACCATCAACCAAAACCGTTTAGGAATTTGCCCCAAATTCTAATTTTCAGACATGCTAAATGTGAATTTTTCAAAAATATGTCTTAGAAAATGACAATGAAATATAAAGTATAGCAACCTGTACTTAATAACAACTTTTGTCTTAATAAATGACTTCAAAAACATGTTTATGGTTATGCAAGGTTTGGAAGAGAGAGAGGAAATTCGAACGCAATTATGAAGGTGATTAGCGGACACAGCATACTGAAAACTTTAATCTACATAACAACCTAACATTCATAAAGCAAAACGGGTTAAATATATGATTGTTAATGCAATTTAACACCTTACCTCTTGATACAAGAGAAAATAACAGTTTTGTTGCCATTTTGGCAGAGGTCCCCAGTATGATCCAAATTCCGATCCCGATGGTAATTTAAAAAAGGTATTATAATGTATTTTCTGAACTCTGATGACATTTTAATGAAAATTGATTCAAATAAACATTGTTGTCTTATTTTACAATTTGATTTATTGTTAAAATCAGTAAAAAAAATGCCAATTCACAAACGAAGTTCCTGGAATTATTTTTTGTCGGGATCGTAATACACACAATTCAGTTGTCAACAACCGCAGTGGAAAATGTTTGATTTTTCGTTTGTGACAAAACTTCATTTTTGAGTTTATACCAGGTTTGAGTACTTTTTATTATGCTTGAGTTTTATATTTTCATGTTTTGTATACTAGAATTTTCGAATTGAAGTCCTATCCACTCTGTCAGCAACATTTTGTTTCATTTTCAGCAGCTGTTTCCTGTCAAAATGTTCAGTAAAGTAGATATTACCAAGAAGAACCAATTTTTGGAACAGACTAAAGCATTACGAGAAGAGAGAGCTAATGACAAACTAAAGAACGATGCAGCCATTCTCATGCAAGTATGTATAAACATCTTTTAGTTTTACTATTGTGGATGAAAGGCAAAAATTTAAGATATTGTGAATTTAGTTTTTATTTTCAATTCTTTTGTGTTCAAGTCATTTTATTTATGAAGGTTATTTACTGGCAAGTTTAAATTTAATGAAATTGTTTTAAGGTTGAGTAGATAAAGGTGTAGATATGAATTATCTGAATGCTTTATATTTGTAGGCAACAGTCCGAGGATTTGTTTCAAGACGCAAGTTGCATAGAGAAATATGGTAAAGTCTGTTCTAATTCGTCGGTACTACGAATCACCGGAATGCCCCGTAATCACCAAAATGCCCCGAGAAATCACCGAAATGCCCCTCATTTTGTTATATAAAAAACAAAAAATTATAAATATTGATGATTTTAACTGTTCTAGAGCTTAGATACCGAATAAAAATTTCATAATTTTAGCGTAAGTATTCTTATTTGGACAGAAGATTGTGCATGTTATAATATCTAAGAAAGATAACTCTCACTGATTAAAGGCACGTGCCAAAATAGTCTTTTTTTTATTTTCTTTTTAAATATATTCTAAACAAAAGTCATATTTTTTATATCAATGAAAATTCTGTTTGTAATATTATTTACGTATATTCTTGATTTCTAAAAACATCGTAGACTTCACTTCTTAGAAATTCATCACCAAAAACGAGTTATCGCCCTTTGAAGTATGAAGCACAAAACATGAAAATAATTAATTTTACCTTCAGTTATGCTTTACTGAAATAATTAGGCATTAATTGTTATGAAAAACATCATGTAAAAACATGTGTAAGGGCATTTCGGTGATTTTGTTGGGCATTTCGGTGATTTTTAGGGGCATTTCGGTGATTACGGGGCATTCCGGTGATTGGTGTTACCCCTAATTCGTTGATTGCAGCAGCTCAATTTTGAATTTGTTTAGTCTGTTATGATTATAAGCTCTAAACATGTTAAATCTCCCTTTTTTTTTCTTTTTGCAGCAAAGAGCTAAAAGATATGCTAGAAATTCCACCAGATCCAGGGGCAGTGTACAAACCAAAACTCATACCAGGTGATTAAAAAAAACAGATAAATTTTCAAAGTGCAATATGTGAAGTTGTATTCATTACACCAAAACACTATACAATTATTGACTTTTGAATTCAGTCTACTCGTGACTATACTGAGTTGACTGGTTGACTGAGGTCGAAGTCAACCAATACCTGACCAGGTCCGTATAGTCACTAGTAGACTGAATTCAAAAGTCAATAACCGTTTTATTAAATGATCAGGAATTTTCGTTCTTGTCTCCATCAAATATAAACACTCATGATAAAATGCAAAGTGTAACAACACTTTTCACATGTTGTTATACTTCAACAGCTTAACAACTA
Source organism: Saccostrea glomerata (assembly GCA_003671525.1). Taxonomy (NCBI): domain Eukaryota; kingdom Metazoa; phylum Mollusca; class Bivalvia; order Ostreida; family Ostreidae; genus Saccostrea; species Saccostrea glomerata. Next base: position 983,629 of record PRKT01000117.1, read on the forward strand.
GTAGTTAAAAATGGAAAACAATATTATTAAACAATCAATACTTAACCATTTACTTTCAAAAGCATTTAATCTCCTTGGTATTGGTGTCTGACATGTTTTCATTCACACCGACACATGCTTTAAAACATGCAATCTGATTGGTAAAAAAAAATGTAAGCAAATCTGTGGTTGGTCAAGAGAGCACCAAAATTCCTGATCATTTAATAATATGATTTAGAGCGTTTAGATTTTTAATGATTACCAAGTGATAAAGATTTTTATTCTCTTTGTAGCACTTGAAGTATACAAGACAATACAGAAGTTTTTCTTTGTTTTTGATAAAGATAGAGATGCTGGGGTAATGTATTCTGTATTATTACTATTAAGTAAAACTATTTATTGTATATTACAATAAGAATTTAAGACAGCACTAAGACAGAGAATGTCATTGAAATGTGCATACATGCCAACTTTCCCGATTTAGGCGGGATCCTCCCGATTTTACCCTTTCATCCTGCCTTCCCGATCGGGAAAGCAAAATTGCCCTTATTTCCCGATTTGAAAAAAAAATCACCAAAATTCCCGATTTTAAGTTTCCCTACCGCTGAATTTTGACAATCGGGATAACAATGTCAAACTTGTTTATTCAATGCACACAGATATGTTTCATTGTTTATTTAACCAGATGTTAATTAGGCCTAGACACAGGAAATCACTTCACGCTTGAACGCTCGCAGTTGTCCACTGGTGAAAGAAGCTTATAGCTTGGGGCAATTAGGGGATTATCTTGTTAGTTTTAAAGGGTATACAAGGTGAAACACATAGATTAACTAGATAGTTGTTTGTCATTTTATTAAAAATATAAATTAAAGACAATAAAATGCAAATCAAACAATAAAAACGGAATCCAAAGAGATCGTTTTTTGAAAACGAAAGTAGAAAACTAACAAAGCATAGCTGCTGATTTTATCTACCTATAATGAAAAATATTGTAAAGTTTGCCAGTTAAAATATTATTAAAAAAATTAAGATGAAACAATCAAGTGTATGTCAATTAGAATTTCTTTTCCCTCCCTTCTCCCAAAAGTAATAGGTAGATCTATGTGCATGACTTAAGGAAATACACACATGGCACCATCAAGCCTGACAAATTTCATGACTGTAAAAAAAAAAAATAATTCTGTTTTGGATAGGTGGTATAAATTTCTGTAAATTTAATATCTTATTAGAATTTCTAATTAATTGAAAATTATAAATAAAAAATGTTTCTAGAAACAGGACTTTACAGTATCAATACCTCATTTATTTTTAGCCTTTGAAAAAAATGATTTTAAAGTTGTACAAATTTCAATTTTTCATTAAATTCTGTCCTGGTAGAAAAAAAGTTGTTTATATATGTAACTAAATACCCCTTCTTTTAGTGAGAGAGGCACCAGTATTTTAGCAAAAATATTTCAATTTTGGAAAGAAAAACATTTTTGTGGTAAATTAATCCTTGAGTTTTATTGATAAGTGATATCAATATAATAAATAAAAAAAAAATCATTTCATAATCATTTAATTTCACGACAAAATGTCGCGAATTTAAAGCTTTGAAAATTGTCGTCACGCGCTAAATCCCCCATGGGAATTTTCAAAAGTTGGCATGTATGAATGTGTGCTGGTACAGTGATTTACTAGTCTTCTGACTTTCAATCATCATGTAGAACTATAAAAATTTATATGTTCTTCTCAGGTTCTGTATAATAATTTAAAAGGGACATATTCTACATATGTAATTGTAAATGTGAAAATATAATGTATAATCGTAAATTTTCTTTATTACAGCAATTTGATTACCTCTGCAGATACCTGTTGTCATCTATGGATACAGGTGCAGAAAATATGAAGGTAAAGACAAATTTGAAAGATACCGTCAAAATATGTGAGGTTTACTTGTAATATAATCAAAGAAAGACATCAATTTTAGCTGCATGAACTGTATAAGATTAGTATTATTACTCAAGATATTAAGTCACATTCCTGTGAACAGTTTCAAGTCCTACTCTTATAGACATTCATGATTGAGAAATTAAAAAAAAAGACATGTACACTCAGTAATATATCAAATTTCTTTCTTCACAGATGTGCTATGTTTATTTAGTACTGAACAAAGATGTTGTGTTACCCTGGATAGCGCAAATTAAAGAAGTTTTATGGAAGTGCTGCTCTTTTCTCAAGTCTTTGAAGGTATATACAGTGGTATTACTTAATACCAAGATGAAGTTACTTGTATGTACATGTTAAAGTGAATTAATTTCTTCTTCACAAAATTGCTACTGAAATAAGTGACAATGTATTTTTAGTATACTAAGTAGTCATGTCATAATTTACAATTATAAACCCTAAATTATATTAAGCAAGTAGGTGTCTTAGTATTCCTTTATACAGAAATGAGATAATGTCACAACATAATTACATTTTTATTTATTCATAGGCTGAGAACCACAGTGATATGAAGAGAGTCAATCTGTACCTGACTGTACTGATTACATTCACAAGTTCAGGAGGATGGAAGATTCTCAAGGGAAAACTGGGTAATGATATTGTTAGGAATTCTTCAGTGAAAATTACATCTTTAAATTATAATGCACATGACAGTTTTAAATCAGATTTTAATATTTTGACCCTTTTAGTGCAGGCCATCTACAGTGAAAATCAAACTTTTTTTTTCCTCAGGTGAGACCCTAACACCCGGGATGAATCAGCTGTGTAACAATATAATGGGCCATCTTAATACAAAGGGATTATATCCAGTGTTAAAGGTACCTCTATAAAATAAAATAATTCAGTGAATCAGTCTATTTATTTATCATTCTCAGTAGATGCTGAGCAATTTGTTCCCTCCAGTACGAGGATTAATCTTTTTGTGGCTTTAAGCTAACTTATATCTGTCCATACATCTGTAGAAGGGTTTCCAGTCACAAATCTGTCCTAGTAATAACTATGTATGTAACCTTGATTAGGATAACTTCAGTTTGCTGTATAAATCTGTGTGCATTTATGTTTTAATCATAGTAAAACACCTAGTAGGTAATGTTTGTTCTCTATTTTTAGGGACTTTTAGCACAAGGATTATCGAGGACCAAGATTTTGTTTAACTCTGCCACTCTGTCTGCTATTGTTAATCTGTCTTTGAGGTAAGTCAGAAGAATATCTGTGACTCATTTTAGAGCATGGCGATTTAAGAAATGTCTATAGATTCTATGAATCATATACAATGTATGACTTTGAATACTTTCAGGCCTTTGATTGCCTCGAACTTCTCAGAGAACCTGATGACTGTGTTTGTCCTTCACATCATGTCAGTACCAGCTCTTCTTCATCATGTGGCTGTCACCTCAGGGGAGGTAATTCATGTCAAATCTGTCCTGCCCTTGTTTCCTTATATGTTTTGAACATGTAATTAGTTAATCTTATATGCATTCTGTACCAAAAATCCTTCTTTTAAGAGGGAGTTCATATAAAAAGTTTAAGAATATTTAACATTTGGTGAAAATTAAGTGCAAAGGAATATTAACAGCCATAAACTTGAAATTCTTGTATGTCAGAAAATATACTGTAATACAAGACCATGACCACTTCTTCAGCCATGGACACTTACAATCATCATGATGGATATCTTATGTTTAAGAATTCTAATTTTTCAGTGCCTAAATGTCCTCATCACTCAGCGTATCTTCAAGCGAGCCCTTGATTTACTGACCAATGAACAGAGCACAAGGATCATTTTTAATTCTCTGGAAGGAAGTTATGCATTGTGTCTACTAGGTATTGCTGTTATACAGTATAAGAAATAGTTCAGTGCAATTTCTTTGTCTTATAGTAAAACGGAAAAGTATATTTGGATCAATGTATATTTACCTTTCACATACCAGCATGCAATGTAAACTGATAAATTATGATAGTAAAAAAAAAAAAAATCTTCGACATGGTTTTGATAATTTTTTTTCAACTTTTAGCAAACTTGGTTGGTTTAGGAATGGCTGAATTAGAGGTATTTAAGAAATTTTAACATTCAAAGAATAATTCATGCACTTGATATTATTGTCTTTATATGCTGATTTATATCTATGCAACAAAAAAAAACAAACATTACATCTGATTTCTTTTAGGGACTGGTGGAAAATACTCAAAATTTCATGGTAAGTTTTATCAATAATTCAATTATAAAAAATTTTTACTCTGTGCACAGATGTTATACGTATGAATTATTTTCTAACTTCTAGTCAGTGGTGATTCGGCTACTGGACAGCTGTAAGAAGTATGTCCTCAACAAGAAATCCAATCTGACCAGCTGGCATCTCATCCTGGGCTGGTTCTCACAGAAATCTGATGAAAGGTACCAGGCAAATTGTGCTGTTTATTTTATGAAATTTGATCAATTTATTAATGATCATATAAATATATTTGTGTTTTTTAAAGTTTCTGTACCAATAATTAACTTTTTAGCTTGAATGCAGCAATGCCACATGTAAAGGAGCAGATCAAATTGCTGTGGTCAGAGAAAATGATAAGAATTCTGTTTTCCGACCTTTTGGCATATGTAGAGGCAGAGAGAGAACAGGCTGTAGCAAAGAAGGAACCCTCTCCCTCAAAAAGTAAGAAACCTCCTCACTCAAAAGTAAGGTACTTTCTCACTCAAAGAGTAAGGGACTTTATGAATAGACTGTATTCTGATTGTTTTGAACAAAGTCACAGCAGTGTATGGGGCATCTTCGCTAGCCAAGGGTTTTCGGTCCGCAACGCTCCCCATAAACCCTTGGCCGATATGCACTGTAAAACGCCGGTCATTTTTCATTGGAGAGTTGTAGCCGACCATGGACCAATGAAATAACTGTTTTCAATTTACGTCCTAGAACTTTTAAGAAGTTTTCGAGAAAACTCCAACACATGTGTAAACCCGTTTTTGTTCCTATGAACACACTACGTCTGTCCGTTAAAGCATACATCGCTTCTTGTTGGAAGGAATTTAATTTTTGTATTCCAAAGTCGCCATATTGTGTATAATTTTCTACCGAAACATACATAAAAGCTATCATTTCATTGGCTGTTTGCTTCAACCAGAATTATCGTTCTTTCTGAAGAACTTATAGATGGCGCTATGTGTGACCGGCGTTTTATAGTGCATATCGGCCAAGGGTTTATGGGGAGCGTTGCGGACCGAAAACCCTTGGCTAGCGAAGATGTGTATGGGGATTTTTATTGGAAATTTGTAGAGCTCCTTGAGTAAAACTTGTGTGACAGCTATTATGTTATGTGAAATGAGTACAATTTAGACATCTATGGTCATTGATTATTCTGCCATTAAATTTAAAGCACAATAATTTAATGTCTTTTTTTCTCCCTGTGTGTCCAGAAAAGAGATTGTGATTATTTCTTGTAGGGGAATTGTTTCCAAATATTATATAATTTTAAACCTATCTAAAGTAATAGTTAAAACTTAAGAATGCATTTTATGGATTCTTTTTTCAGGCTTATTCAGTTTTAATATATGTTATATAGAAAAAACAGCTCTTGGAGAATTATGTGTGATTTTTTTTGTTATCACTGTACGATTTAAAAGAAAACTTTTAAACATTTGTTTTAAAGCATACCAATAAATATTACAAGTTTATGATTATTTTACAGACATCTTAAAGAAAGCCATAGAAAAAGCCTCATCTAAATCAACAGCTGTCAAGATAAAGCTGGAGAGTCCCCTGGCCAAGACGACGTGTTACACGTGTGCTCTGTATCAGATAATGATGAACACACTAACTCAGCTTAGAATGGACATCCTCTCAGGTCTGTACTAGGAGTTATTATTTTTTCAGTTAGTAATTAGACTTTACCTTTAATACTGAAAGAATAGTAGCTGGAAGAATAATGGACCATATTTATTCTCTGAGTCAAATTTTAAAAGATGACCTTTAATTTGAGATTAAAGTATAAATAAGAGAAAAAATATATGGAAGTAATATTGTAAATGAAATCAAGTGAACATTTCTTGTACTTTATTTCTTACTAAATGTCAACAATTTCTCCATTATGCTCAATTATTAGTTATTTCTTAACAGGTATAAGTTATAATCAGGTGCTGCTGCCAGCCTTGTGGAAGTTCCTCTGTGACCTTGGCCCAAACTGTGGCCTTAAGGTGTTTATTGACCTTTTGACCCAGACCCCCAACAGTGTCATACACCCAGTGTTTAGTCTACTGACTGTATTCTGTGAGGCAGCTTCTCATTATATCATGTAAGTGCTATCTTTATTTGTCAATTTTATTTTTAGTGGCTATAGATGACTTTTTGACATGTATGTGTAAATATTAACGTGCTTGTACATGTACAAATCAATTTATTGAAATTTTTATTTGCAAATTTTTGGTTTAAAATGCATCCCTGAGGATTAATTTTCTTGACATACCCAGTAGACAATAGTCTACATGCATACAAAATTAAAATAAAGTTAAATGTCCACCCATATCTGAAGATATTCTTGTACATTTTGTAGCATATTGTCAACATAAATTGTTGCTTAAATTTTCTACAATAAGATTATATTTGTGTGGAATCAGATACATGTTTTTAGAAATGGGAATTTCAAACCCTTTTCAGTCTAAATGTCACTCAATGGAACGACTGAAGTTAATTTTAAATGCAATTAGAAAAGTGCAAAGTAAAGATCAATTTAAAAATAAGGTCAGATTGCCTATTACAGCTCACATACTACAAAGAATTTGTACAGTTTTGAGGAATTGCATGTTTAAATATTATACCAATGTTTTGTTAGAAGCTATGTATGTAACAGCTTTTTTCGGATTTTTCCGTTGTGGTGAACTGACAATACAACAGAAATTTGATCCATGCTGTCATTTATGCTGTGAAGATGTCCAAATTCACAAAGATTGTGTTACGATATTTTTGAAGACTTCTAAAACAGATCATTTTCACAAGGGTCCAAGTATTGTATTATACTCAAATGACACAAAGGTATGCCCAGTAAAATCTATGTGTAAATACATGCAGGTGAGAAAATTTTGCTATGCTGGACCTAAAGAAGCTCTTTTCGTTACAGAAGATACGCTCCCTGTAACAAGATCATACTTTATTGAACACTTGCAGAATATCTTAAAAATTCTAGGTTTTGATTCAGAAAAATACAGTGGTCACTCATTTTGTATCGGTGCAGCAACATCTGCTGCATCAGCTAGAATAGAAGACCATCTTATTAAAACTTTAGGCAGATGGTCATCGGACTGTTATACTAGGTATATAAGAACACCAACCAACACCGTATACAACGGGTAACGCGGGGGAGTCACTTAAAAGTATGGGGGAGTCGTTTTCAACGTATGGGGGAGTAGATTTTCACCGCTTCGGAGTCGGAACAGATGTGGGTCACGTCTTTTTTCGGTATTTATAATATGTATTTACAAAAAACAAATATCCCACGGAAGATGGCAATAGTTAAGCTTTATTTTGGTCATTTGTCCGGCTGTCATATACGTCTAGTTTTCTCAAACACTTCGAAACTATTTGACAGTTTTCATATTTACGTTGATCGGATGGTAAAAACATGCATGATTTGTACAATCTACGGCTTGCGTAGGGATTCTCACAGTTAAAACAGCGAGAGAAAACGTTTATCTTTTAAATGCAACAACTTAAACTTGACTAGACTTTATAAAAATAAATAATTAAGACATTTTCTCCTCAGACAGTAACGGTAACGTAGGGGGGAGTCGTTTATGGGAAAGCACATTGCAGGGGGAGTCGCAAAATAAAGTCAAATGCATACTTGGTGTTGTTTTCATCTCTTTTATACTGCCAATACCTTTTCAGCTCACCTCAACGAAGTTGGGGGAGCTTATGTAATACCGTCGGTGTCGGCGTCGGCGTCCCAGGTAGAGGTTAAGTTTTTTGGAGCAGTTTTCTTTTTAAGTACTTCTATGTCTTATATTGATTAGACATGCATAGAAGATGGTTCTTGTGTGTTTTATTGTACCAGTCAAAGTTTCAGATGCTGAAATGTCAGCCAAGGAATGACCAGGTTAATGTTTTTGGAGCAGGTTAACATTTTTGGTGCAGTTTTTGGTGTAGGTTTCATTTCCAAATATCTATAAGCCCTACGTTGACCAAACTTGCATGGATGATACATCTAAGGATGGATACTACCGGGCTTGCTTCGGATGCTGAATCTGACCTACATTTTGTGAATGAGTGAAAATGTTAGTTTTTGATGATGTTTCATTTCCAATTAAGTATGAGCCCTATAATGAGCAATCTTGCATGGATGATAAATCTTAGGATGCACATTAATGGACTTGCTTCGGATGCTGAATTCGACGTACATTTTTCAGATAATAGTTAAAGTTATGAGTGCAGGTCTATTACCAAAAAACTATAAGGCTTATACATGTATAACATGTATAAACCAAACTTGCACAAATGTTGCATCAAGAGATGAAAAATCTCAAATTTGCTTCAGATGCTGGATTTTAATTACATTTTCAGAAGAACTAGTTTAAATTTTTCATGTAGGTCTATTTCAAAGTATCAGATCAAAATTTGCCTAATATTTTCATTTTTGGAATGTACACTTTTTGTTGGTTAATTGTGTGACTTTGCCTTACTTAAAGACAATATTCGTTGAGGTGAGCTCTGTAATTTTTGATTACCTATGTTTATTTACTCGTAGATATCTATAAATCTATGTTTGGTTTTTACTTTATAATTTGAAGTTACGAAAATAGATTTTTCTGTGGCTTTATCAGTTCTAGAAAAAAAATCAGCAATATAGATTACATGAACAATTGGATTATATATCATCGGAGCACATGTGCTTGGGGACAGGACCGTCCCCCTCAATATGTAATTTCCGTACATGTATATCATAAATTCAATCCCCGAATTCAGGAACCTTAACTTCCGACAATGAAAGCCTTTCCATAAAAAAAGAACAACCCGATTTATAATTTGGAAAATTTCTTGATAATATCAACCATTTTTTTAATTAGAAAAGGCAAATCTCTGACGCGTCTGCACGCGCCATTTGACTTTTTCTTTGGGAAGGGGGTTAAATTTAACTGGTATATTCTCTCGATTAGGTTCACAGATAACATTCGTAATTATTTTTTAAATTTATTTATCATATAAAATAACACATCTTCAGACACAAACGAATTAGTATGTCAAATTGAGAATATTTTGGATAATCTGAGGTTAATACACATAGGTAAATAATACTAATATACAGGATGAATACTGAAGAAGGGACTGAATTGCATATTACCTAATACGCTGGAAATGGATAAATAAAATGAGAAGTGTCAATGTAAAAATAATTAATCACAAACTTTGAAAAGAGGAAATACGAAAATATTTCTTCTCTGTATACATTTCATTATCATGATACCCTCCCTTTCCTTGCCCCAGCTATATACAGTTCCTCAGAATATGATAACCCCTTTACCCCTCCCCCTTTCGCAGTTTCGTGAACATTTAGCATGGTGAATTATTGTACCAGAATCAGTCTGAGGCAACCAGTATTATACATTCATAGACAGGGTTCGAGGGCAACATGCATTTTGTCGGACCCAAGATCCAAACTGTTTGCAGGAGACTGTTAGGCCGAAGGCAAATAGTTTTGTTCGAGGGGTCGACGAAGCACATTTTGCCAGATCTAGAGAACACATTCGATCAATGTTTTGTTATACATTTTACTGTTTATTATGGTATTATTATGATGACATTTTTTGTTAATCCTCACTGCATTTTAAGACTGTTAATTCTGTAAAGTTCTGACAGCTGATCCCGCCCACACTTTGATATAAACGGTACATTATCTCATCGAAAGGTCCAACATCTCACTCCACGGTCAAACAGCTATTTATTTGACTTAAGAAAACAGTAGAAAGGTTATTATTTTTAGTATAAATTTATATAACAATAAAAGTATAACAAAAATTACATACAACTCACCTAAAAAATTTTGAATTTTAACAAGCAAAAAAAAAAGGAGTTGTTGAAAGGAGGTAACAAGAGTTTGACAACCAAATTTTATATTTTGTCAACACAAATTAGCAAATAACAGTTACTATTATTTAAGTATTCTGCAACAATAATAATGAATAAAATGTTTGATATTATCAAGAAATTTTCCAAATTATAAATCGGGTTGTTCTCTTTTTATGGAAAGGCTTTCATTGACGGAAGTTAGGGTTCCTGAATTCGTGGATTGAATTGGTTGTGATATACATGTACGAAAATTACATATTGAGGGGGACGGTTCTGTCCCCAAGCACATGTGCTCCGATGATATATAATCCAATAGTTCATGTAATCTATATTGTTGATTTTTTTTCTAGAACTGATAAAGCCACAGAAAAATCTCTTTTCGTAACTACCGTTCACGGTAGCCTAGTGGTAGAGCGTTCGCTTCGTGATCGGGAGACCCGGGTTCGATTCTCGTTCGCGGCGCCGCGTCAAACCTAAGACGTAAAAAAAGGTAGCGACTGTTCCTTCGCCAAGCGCTCGGCATCAGAAGTGAAAGTCACGGGTCTTTCGGATATGACCTTAAAAACTTAGGTCTCGTGTCACGGTAGGCGCTGGCAAGATAAAGAACCCTCACTGCTCAATGGCCCTGAGTGCCGAGTATAGGTCTAAATTTGAAGCCCTTCACCGGCATACGGTGACGTCTCCATATGAGTGAAAAATTCTCAAGAGGGACGTTAAACAATATACAATCAATCAATCTTTTCGTAACTTCAAATTGTAAAGTAATAACCAAACATAGATTTATAGATATCTACGAGTAAATAAAAAGGTATTGGCAGTATATAAGAGATGAAAACAACACCAAGTATGCATTTGACTTTATTTTGCGACTCCCCCTTCAATGTGCTTTCCCATAAACGACTCCCCCCTACGTAACCGTTACTGTCTGAGGAGAAAATGTCTTAATTATTTATTTTATAAAGTCTTAGTCAAGTTTAAGGTGTTGCATTTAAAAGATAAACGTTTTCTCTCGCTGTTTTAACTGTGAGAATCCCTACACAAGCCGTAGATTGTACAAATCATGCATGTTTTTACCATCCGATCAGCGTAAATATGAAAACTGTCAAATAGTTTCGAAGTGTTTGAGAAAACTAGACGTATATGACAGCCGGACAAATGACCAAAATAAAGCTTAACTATTGCCATCTTCCGTGGGATATTTGTTTTTTGTAAATACATATTATAAATACCGAAAAAAGACGTGACCTACATCTGTTCCGACTCCGAAGCGGTGAAAATCTACTCCCCCATACGTTGAAAACGACTCCCCCATACTTTTTAGTGACTCCCCCGCGTTACCCCTTGTATACGGTGAACCAATGTAGTTAGAGAAGCACAAATTAGTATGGCTACTAGTTTTCATTCAGATAAAATGTCCTAGATAAGGTTGATGTGTACATATGATTGCTGTTTAGAGAACTGATTTTAGCTTACATGTCAAGTTTATGTACAGGAACTCTCTACGTTCATACAGGATATTAGATGAAGTTATTGATAAGTGAAATTATGCATATTTATATTTTGTTTGATCACGTTAAACTACTAATATTAGACCTTTCTTATGTTCATTTTTATAGGATACATACATGCACTCTATCAGATGAAAATCACTCATGTATGTTGTTTTATCGATGTAAAGATTCAATGTATTCATATTTTAATCTATATGTCTGGATCCATCTTTAATTGTCTCACGTCCACATTTTCACTCCTTTACTAAATTACTTACATCCCATACTTGGGGACTATGCAGCTGTACCATCTGCATATTTTGCCATTTACATAATGATATACACTTATATATCTCATTATTTTCTCCCAACTATGGGAAGTTAATTGCTCAGCATTGGGATCAGGTGCTTGTTGCATAAGTTGGAGCACGCCGTCTATCTTAGGTGAGCATTTCTTACCAATTAAGATTAGACTCCAGTTGTTTACTCTATTTTCAATCCACTCAGGTCCTCATATTAGGCAAGCATTTCTTGCATTCAGCTATCCAATTGCTAGTGAGCATATATTCACATAGGCAAGATGCCCTCAGCCTGCAGGATTCAGAGTAAACAACTCTTACAGTTATGTAAGTAGTACCTGGTTCTGATGCTGGGAGATTGACTTAATCTATCTTGTATAAGCTGCATGAGCCCTCAAGGCAAATTTGTGAAATATTAAATAGTATTGTTAATAAAATTGTTGGAACTCTCAATTATATTCTGTTGTGTTTGGATAAATAAAGTTAGCATTAAGTAATGCTTGCAAGTCAAAGAAAGATATTTATCAAAGGGAATAAAGTTGGTATATGTATTGGTTTTTAACATATTGTTGACTTATTCATATCTATACTGGTAGTTATTTATAATGGAGTAAGCTATCTTTTTTTAACAATTTAGAACACTGGATGATATGGAGATGTATGAACAACAGAAGATGTTTACACTGGATGACTACATCAGAATGAGCAAGTTCCTCAATTTATTTGTGTACAGAGTCACCTGGCACAATCTCATAGGTAAAAATTTCTGTTTATCAAGCTAATAACTGAAAATAAAGCATAATGGAGATTATTTATATACATATACATGTACTTGATATTTGTATATTGAACAATTATCTTAGTTGATTCTCAAAGTGAAACTTGCAGCCACAGTTATAAATCATTCTATCCTGATTATCATTAATTTCGCCAGCTATTATGATACCCTGTATATGATGTACATGTAATGTTCAAGAATTGGTACATTTTTGTTTTACTTTGATCAGATATAAGGAGCCTAGAGAGTGGGGAGTCTGATGTTTATAATGCCACACACAACCTCCTACTTCTGTTGTATGAGAGGGACTGTCGACGGCCGTACACTGAAAAAGATCACTGGCTCAACAGGTTAGTTCACAGGAAGTAGAAAAAAAATGACGCAAAAATTGTTTATGAGTTATTTGTGAAATAAAAACAGGCAGTGAAACTGATATTAATTTCAGATTTCAGATCATATCAGTTTTTATGCACAACTCTATTGATATGAAATTTCACAGGGGCACAGTCATTCATTTAACAGTGAAGCATTTTTTTAAAAGAAAAAAATAATTGTGTCCTTTAATTCAGTATTGCCAGTGTTGCATTTATTTGGTTGCAGAGACATCAAACCAACTGCATTCCTTAAAGATTCTGACAGAGACAGAGCTATGGAGGTGCTGGTGAAGAAAACTCCTTTTATCATTCCATTTGCAGAGGTAATCCAATGAGGAGGGTTAATAATTCTTGATTTACTCAATGATTGTCTTGATAACACTTCAGTTTTGCTTACTTTGTCCACTTTTATCTCATTTCAAGTGAAATTTAAGCAGATGAATTTCGCTACGAATGTTATGATTTTTTTTTTTATCATCATACCGGTATACTCTCTTTGTATTGCTGTTAGTTGCATGTACTACAAGTTGATGATTGAAAACTAAAGGGAGTTTGCTAGTGTCATCGTAAAAATAAGTCTTAAAGTAACAAAATATTACCCAGAATGCTGAGGGCCATCTGTAATTCTAAACCTTCCTGATTACTTGTAGAGAGTGAAGGCCTTCAGACACAGAGTCCGTCTGGAGAAGGAGAGTTTGGGACTGACGGAATCGGCAGCCATTTCTCCCCAGTCCACACTCATCACCGTCCACAGAAATAGGGTCGTGGAGGTCAGTTCAGGGTCATCTGGGTCACGTAAATGTTTGATACATACTTGACAAGTGAACTAATATAGCAAAGCACTTACCAGGTTCAGAAATTAGAAACAGTCATATTTACAGCATGTGATAAATGTACCATTCCTATATGGCACCAAGGGAGTCTTTTAGCATTAAAAGAAAAAATAAAGGAAGAAGGGAGGGCACATTGCTTTGCTGCTGTCTGTCGGAAAGTCGGTCTGTCGGTCAACTTAGTTTCCATTCATTTTCTTCACAACCATTGCACATACTGAAATGAAATTTGGTATACAGATATATCAGATGATTATCAGGTCAAGTTCTGTTTTGGGTAGGATTGCACCATTTTTGACAGAGTTATGCCCCTTGGACGTAGAAAAATTCCAATTATTTGCAGTTTCCATTCATTTTCCTCGCAGAGCTTGTAAATACTGAAATGAAATTTAGTATACAGATTTATCAGATAAATATCTAGGTCAAGTTTTGTTTTGGGTACGATCGTGCCATTTTTGACAGAATTATGCCCCTTGGACTTAGAAAAATTCCAATTTTGGGGAGAGGGGGCATATGTGTTTTACAAACATCTCTTGTTTCTGTTATTTTTTATCTTTACGATAAAATCTTCAGACTTCTGTGGTAGCAAGAAAAACATTGAAATATTTCTTACTTTGTTCATTTAAATTAATACTAGCTTCAGATTATCAATTCAATAAATTAAACTTAATTTACCGGTAAATCAGATGAGTCACATTTGTTTTTAATACTTTCTAATATTTTGATATTTTCCCTGATATTAAGGATGGCTATAGACAATTGGCTCAGATCCCAGCCCAGTCCATGAAGGGAGTGATCCGTGTCAAGTTTGTCAATGAGCAAGGTCTGGATGAAGCAGGGATTGATCAAGATGGTGTTTTTAAGGAGTTTTTAGAGGAAACGATATCTAAAGTGTTTGATCCTTCACTCAGTCTCTTTAAGGTATTTTACTAATTATGTAAAGTAGTTTAAAAGTACCTGTGTCATTGTATATCAGATTTGTTTAAGTTTATTTTAGAAAAATTGAGAGATTTTTAGAAAATAAATCACCAAAGGCATTAATATCTCCCAATGTACTGGTACCTACCATACTTTAGAAATTTAAAATGTCCCGGTATGTGCATATAAAATAACCATATGTTTTTTTTTTCCATTAAATAATAATTTTGTAAGATTTATTTCTGTTTTCATTTTAAAATAAAGTCTTTTCCCAGTTGCATCAGATCATCTTCAGTCACAGACATTTACCTAATAGAAAACAATTTCAGTTTTATACATGTACCAAAAATATATCTTTTAGGTCACCACAGAACAAAAGTTATTCCCTTCATCCACTTCTTTTATTCAAGAAAATCATCTTCACCTGTTTGATTTTGTGGGTAAAATGCTTGCCAAAGCTGTGTATGAGGTGAGGGGAAAAAAAACTAAACTTTGAAAGTTTTAGCCATTTTCAATTTGTTTATACATGTATTAATATAAACCCTTCTTCTGAAAAAAAAAATTGCATTAGAACAATTACATGTAGATTGTAAACATGACATGATGACCTTTTGTTTAAAGCAAAGTGATTTTCATTCCCTGTAGGTTTCAAAAGAATCATGATCTTGCTGTGTGTGTAAAAAAAAAATGCATTTTAAGACTATTCTTCTCTGATAAATCCCTCCAAGGGGACTATTAGACATTTTCTTCTTATCATTGTTTCATAGATGATTTAATTACTTTTGTTACACACTGTTGTTCTCTATTTTACAGGGTATAGTTGTTGACGTGCCTTTTGCCCCATTTTTCCTGACCCAGATTCTTCAGCATCACCAGAACACGATGTACAGTCCTCTAGATGAACTGCCTTCCCTAGATCCAGAGCTGGCAAAAAATCTCTCTTATACCAAGGTAATTAGCTCAGTTAGCTTAAGCAAGAAAAAGCGTCGGCCTGTCAAATATTTATATCAGAGAGAGATAGAGAGAGTTGGAGAGGGATAACTGGGAGATATGACTCATTTTGGTCTTTAACCCTTATTTTTGGGGGAAAATAACAAGGAGCACAAACAAAATTCCCTTGGAAGATCAGAGAATCAAACAATTTAATGTAGTGCTCTGTTTACATACTCAAAGATGCATTTACTCCTGATAACCTCCCACTTCCCGTATAATCACTATAATCTTTTAATTTTGTTGGTTAATATGCTCTTGAAGAGCACTAATATTGAAACCATTTTTCTATTCTCAATGTTCTTCAGGTGACAAGCAAGTATAGGGAGATATTGTTAAAAACCAAGTAAATATACTACAAGAAAACAAGAAAGTTTTTTAATATTTATTTGGAGAGCTATTTGATGTATTTTACAATGTGACACTCCCCCTTTCCATCATCTCCTTGCCCCACCCACAGTTTTCCCTCCCTGTCCAGACATACCCCCCTGGGGCTCTGTAAGCCATATTTATCACTGAGAAGGTTCATAAGAAATCTTCCATCTTTATCCAGAAGCAACACAGAATTGTTTCCAAAGTCTGAGAGAATAATGTTCATCAAAGAATCACAGCAAACACTTCTGGGGAAGAAGAACTGTTTGGTCTCTTCCAAACCTTTGAATTTCCACTTGAGTGTTCCTTTAGAGTCTATGGCAATGACGTAATGAGTTTGGAGATGGTCATCTAAGACAATGTAGTTTTCATCACCGTTTTGAGCTACTCGGTTGGGAGCATTGAGAAGATGGTTGGCAATATCTCTGTTGTTTTGGAACTTGTCCCCGGAGTAAATCCTCAGACTACCAGTCAGTCCCGAGATGCAGACGACGAGTTCTTGTCTGTTGTTCAGACACATGCCTTTTGGGTTGGACGGAGAAGTTCTTATGAATGTCTGGGGCTTTCCTTTGCTCTCGATTTTCCAAATGCAGTGGTTGAACCTGTCTGATGCCAGAAGACAGTCTTTTTTGAAGAGGAGGAAACACTCAGGTTTGAACTGCAGGTTCAGATTTTCTACTTCCACCGCTGTGCCTTTGTCCTGTTTAAATGAATACTTGGTGAACATTTTATCATCATGGAAGCTTACCCATACTTCATTGGCTGAGCAGGCTTGGATGTTTGACACTGGGAGTTTGCAGGAAAAACTGCTGTGCATGCTGACGAGCAGAACACTACCAACCATACGTTTGAGAGTCCTCTCTGATATTTCAGCAGGGAAAAATCTGGAAGGTATTGGCATGGACAGTGCTGGGGGTGTTGCAAGTGAGTCCCTCAGATGAGGAAGGGTGTCCAGAAATTCCTTGATTTCCAGTATCCCTTTCTCTGCCATGGCCTCACTCTTTCCAATTTCATTTTCAATTTCCAACTTTCCTGCAACTATATCTTGCAATTCTCTGTTGATTTGATTGCCGTGAGCTTCAAGAGTTGTTTGAACAGATTCTATCATGTCATCACACAAATTGTCAACCATTTGTTTCAGCATTTCTCGTTGTGCATTAATTGTCATCTTCACGGAAACTATTTCTGATTCATAATTGCTCCTTTGTGCTTTAGCTTGGTCTTCCAAAGCTTGATAAACTGGACAGACATCTTCTCTCCAATGTTTTGTATACTTTTTTACTTCCTTTAGTTTTTCCTCTTTGGCCTGATTGATACTAGAAAATTTGTGTCCATTATGGGAACCAGTCAGACAATCTCTACAGATAGGAATATCACACATCTTGCAGTGGACAGCGTAGAATTTGAAATGTTCGGGACACTTGGACTCGGCCATTGGGAGGACCATATGATCCTCCTTGAATAGCTGTGGGTGGGTCCTCCAGCATTCCATACACAGTTTTTCGGCACAGTCTACACAGTAAGCAGGCAGACTCCTGTTCACACAACAGATACCACACCTCAACAGATCCTGGGGGGTACCCATTTCTACAATAAAATCAAGAAAATTTCATGGTTTATCTCTCAAATTCATTCAAATGATATATTTGTTTTTCAATTAGCATTGAAGGTACATGTACCAAGTGCTAGTAGAATATTTTACTTTTTAGATTATCGTCTATAATATGATACTTGTATATGAACTTGATTTTGGAAGGAAATAGGAGCAAAATGTAATTTTGTACTGTATATGTACATTACTACAGAAGGTGGACTTTACCCACTAGCTTTTCTGGTAGGAAATACAAGTACAGTATGATTTAGTATCAATCTGATTAAAATAGATCTTTGTTATGCTTTTAGATATGTATACATCACTGTAGCAGGTGGACCTCACCTACAGCTGTCAAAACATCCAATAATATTTGTCTTTTTCAGTTACTGAATACAGACTTATAATAATTTTTTTCCAAATAAATATTTGTTTGAGTTAAGAGAGCAGAAAGTACTTGAATATTAGGCATATTTATACTGACATTTTGTCAATAATTAAATAATGTTATATAATTATTAAAATTTATTACATGACACTATCAAAAAGATAAATAATAATCTTATATAATTCATATTTAATTTAGAACTGAAAGTGCCTTGAAGTGGCTTGTTTTGATGTAACAATAGAAACATTTTAAGCTACGATTTTCTGAAAAGCAGCACTTATGTAAGACCAGCTATCAAAAAAAGAAAAAAGAATGAAAACATTTACTCAAAAGAAAAAAAAAATAATATAAAAGAAGTACAGTACTTACTGATATAGACAATGATAAAGTTTGGAGTCCTCCTATAATCTGCGCTATTTGTAGGTACAATATTATTTACTCTATATCCTACACATGTAAGTTATCAGTCCCCTATGATAATAACAAGCGAATCAGTTTTGAACATGTGAGCGTAGTATGCAGCCCCCTTCCTGATTTTGTGCAACTGATATGGATTTTCCAGAATTACATTTTAGTTTATCCACCTCTATGCTGGTCATAGTACAAAAATAGCTGTCTGGTCATATGACTTCAAGTTTCTCAAGTGGTAGGCAAATTACTAAGTGCAGGTTTTCCTATCAAGCTAGTTTCTAAAAACTTATCAACTGAAGGTGAATCAGGATTACACTAGATTTAGAGATAAAGCTTATGTTGTGGGTGATAACAAGGACATCTCTTACCAAAACATAACTATTATTATATAGATGCTGAACAAAATAAATAAATTTAAAATTGATAATTAATGAATAGAAAATAACATAAATTGGTCAAAATTGCAAAGCATAAGTTTTTAGCTCTACTGGTCAGGGACGCTCTACTGGTCAGAGACCAGATGAGCTTATGCGATAGTAATGCGTCCGTCGTCCGTCCGTCTGTCTGTCTGTCCGTCTGTAAACAATTTTTCAAAATGCTACTCCTCCTACAGTTTTGGTCTGATTTCAATATAACTTGGCACACATGTAGACTACACTAAGATACATAATTCTGTATATCGGTTTTTGATTTTGATGAACGGTGTTGCCGTTGTTACTAAAAATAGAAATTTTTGTGAAAATCATTCAAAATGCTACTCCTCCTACAGTTTTGGTGTGATTTCAATATAACTTGGCACACAAGTAGACTACACTAAGATACATAATTCTGTGTATCAGTTTTTGTCATTATTCTGTTTATTGCTTTTGTAAAGTTTTATATCCCAACTGCTACTTTTCTCTTTCTTTATCATAAGTACAAACCAGTAGAGCTTCAGTCTCGACAGAGATTTCTGGTTTAATGCATGTATTTGGAATAATATTGACATCATTTTATTATATGCATTCTAATATATCACCCTTTTGGATCAAACATTGATTACAAGACCCTTGATATTGCCAAAATGTACAATTGTTATAAAGTCTAACTAGAATAATTTGTTGGTAGCATATGGAGTCATTTTCATGCATGCGAAGCTTCAGAGACCAGACAATATGTTAGGCTAAAACTTGAGCTAATCTTCAGACAAAGTGAGAACACTGTTTTTAAAGTGAGAAGAAATAAATACTTAGTGCAGATAAAACTGTCTAACACCTTTGCAATCCACAACACTCTGAATTCTGACATTAAATTTTGTTCCAATTTTACTACTTTTCATGTTTCTATACATTGTTTTATACGACACCCTGTCTATTAAATCCTTGACTAATTGTGTAATAATAA
This sequence comes from Saccostrea glomerata, assembly GCA_003671525.1. Classification (NCBI taxonomy): domain Eukaryota; kingdom Metazoa; phylum Mollusca; class Bivalvia; order Ostreida; family Ostreidae; genus Saccostrea; species Saccostrea glomerata. The sequence goes on from PRKT01000117.1 coordinate 1,003,469, forward strand.
GTTGGGATTTTTTACTCAAGTTGTGATTGGAGTGGATCGACATCAATGGACCAATCAGCAATTGTTTTTTATAAATGACGATATCTGTGTTCGGGATACATTTACTCTTGGGAATGAAAAAGTAAACAACAAACACATGCTATGCTATGAATAGATATGGTGACATCCAATACATGTATCTCAAGCTATGTGCAAACACAGCTTACTCCACTTATATTGAACTTGCTTATTTTGAAATTCCACTTATTTTGAAATAATAATAAATCCCCAGTTTTTGACTCTCATATTCTTTGCATTAAAAAAACGGTTATATTGAAATCGGCTATATTGAAATTTCTCTTATTAATATTGAAGTCACTGATCGGTTCCCACGGGTGATAATGAGTTGTTTTCTTAATGTAATGGTTATATTGAAGTACTCGATCCTTGACGGCTGTTGTTACAGTTAATGACTGAAATCATGCCTGACTGACCAGTTGATATACATGAATAATTAAGTTTTCATCTTATGTGTATTTATAATGCATGCTCTGACGAAATAAAATGTTTCACGGTTAAATGTATTATATATGTAATACGGACGTATTCACTCAGAGGCTAAACGCAATTTAGTAACCCACACAGGTCTAGAAATAAACTTAGCTTTGAAATTAAATACGTACTGGTAATGGCTATTGATAAGCGTAACTTCGAAATAGCTACGGGATAAACCCGAGTACACTTAGGATCAAATACATGCAGCGATCAGCAGTACTCAACAGTTTAATATTGGTGATTTTTCTCCAAAACGTATATAAATGTGATAGGGGAATAATAATGAGGTTGAAGATTGTCTTATCAATGCAACAGAAAGAAACAATTTTATTTTATAAACTTTCAAGGACTAGTATTCCATGTAATCTGTACACTGTTAAAGGTAATATAAATGATGACAAAATTAATTTGTTTGGGTTTGTTTTTTGTTTAAAGATCGGGATACGGATATATTGAAATAATTTGCATGGTCCCCTGAATTTCAATATATCCGGAGTAGGCTGTATGATGAAGAATCTATATTGCAGGTATAAATTTCCACATTAAATAAAAATTGAAAATTCAGTTTCTTCATGCTAATGAATCTTTAAAAACTTTAATGATTTATAATTAAAAAAAATACTTTGTTTTTTCCTGTTGATGCAATCTGTGTGTACCTGTAAAAATTTAAGATCACATGATGAAAACAATCTCTACTTTTGACTGTACCATAGGCCAAGGGTTTCTGAGGAGAGTAGCGTACAGCAAACCCAGGGGGAGCAAAAAAGGTGGTTTCTGGAATAGACAGACTTCACTGTACTATATAATTAATCCATTTATTCCCATTGTAGATTTCACTTGTATTCAGATCATGGCCACAAAAATGAAGGATTATAGGAATATACAATGAGATAGATTTATACCAAATATATTTAGGACATACTTAAGGAGGTTGACTTATGATAGTTTCCATTGCGCAATATTTTGCACATCATATAGTAAAATGAAGCATGTTCACTGTTTTAAAGCAGCTTTTTTCGCATAATTATCAAAACTAAACAAAATTAAGAAATTATAGGTATGAAAATGTAATTACAATTTTATATTACTGATTTTTAACCGATTTTGCAATTGATAGGTAGGTTGATGTCGTTACGTTGTGTTTTGATGAACTGAAACTTTTAAAGGAAGGGGTAATAAAATGTTATTAAAGAAAAAGTAATAAACATACGCTCTTGAAATTTAAAACATATAAATTTGAGAATATCTCCTTTAATTTTGTTACATTTTCATATGAATCCTTTATGCCCGTCATATTTTGTAGTAGTAGTACTCTATAAAAACAGTAAAATTCGTTAATTTTTGGCATTTTGAGATGCCCCCTCTGGTAACAAGACGGTAGAATTTTGTGTTTCTTACATATATTGTATAATATACTTTAACTCATTAAATATTGTAGTTTGAACAAAAAGTCTATTGTAGTATTTGTATAATTTGCTTTAAAGTGCTGAAAATTGGCATTTTCCTACATAATCCTATAGTAAATGTACCTGTATTTTGAGACGGTCCCTCAAAAATACCTGGACGGTAGATTTCCCCCAAACTTTGCATATACACTGAAGTTATTGTAAGGTATATATGGTATAAAAATGAAGAGTTTTGCTATTGTAGTTTTCGCACAATAAAACCATAGTCGGCCCCCTTATGTATTTTATTTAAGGCTTTAGGGAAGAATTATCACATTTCAGATATTTTTAATCACAATGATTCATTTTATGCTTGTCTCTAAGACTTTGAACAATGAGATATAATTTCAGTAGCTGCAGATCTGTAGCTATCCGAAAAAATATATATTGATAGACCGGATAGCTACAGTGCCACCCATTGAAAAAACTGTATATTTATTGCGCACAAAAAAATGCGCTCGGTTCTTGATTATTTCTTCCAAATTCTTACCTCAATTGCAAAAGAGGGAAGATTTTAAAAAGTTTCTCTCTCCTCTATCAAGAACATTCGTAGTTGACATCTGAACGAAGCATATTGGACCGAATTATCTTTGAACCCAAAATGGCAGAATACATTATCGAAATGTTCGATGATTACAATATCAGGGTCAGGAGGACTATTAACAACAATTTTGACGAATGTTTGTTTGTGGAAAGAGTCAAAGAATATGTTAGGAACACACGGTAAGTAATATTTTGAGATTACAGTTTTAGGAACATGGAGAAATAAATCGAAAACCGAGCGCACTTTTTTGTGCGCAATAAATATACAGTTTTTTCAATGGGTGGCACTGTAGCTATCCGGTCTATCAATATATATTTTTTCGGATAGCTACAGATCTGCAGCTATAATTTCAGATCAAAGATATGGTTAAAAAAATAAATAAGAATTTTACACCACTTAAATAAGCCCTTTTAGAGAAATTTGTACTTAATTAATCAAAAGATTATTTGAAAAAAAAATTTTGTCTACATTTCTTCATTTGATTATTTAAAAAAAAAGAAAACACATTTTTTGGAAAAAAAAATATATAATTGTAGTATGTATCATTTACAACTACTCACCCAAAGAACATTTCTGAATAAAAACATTGACAAATTATCAATAAATGTTTACCTTGATTAACAATGATTAAGTCGTTATCAATAAAGCAATTCTAGACACTTCTTAAGTCAGACATATTTCATGGCACTTGGACTAATAAAACACTTGGTATTTCCTTTAATAATGATACATGTATTTTGTAACAACATGTATATTACACAGCATGTATCATGTGATGTTTCCCATACTTCCTCATTGTATTATTGTAATGTTCAACAAATACATGTATGATTTTATGATAAAAATTAGACCGCTATCAGTACTTTATTTCCTTGTATTGGTATGTTACTGGCAATGAAAGTGAGTTAAAGTCTTATCTCTTTTTGGGAGATGTTTTACACTTGATAACGGGGAATCGACTAATTTGATTACCCACAGGCAAACCAAGTACCCACTTCAATGGTAATGATGTTTTAATATGATAATAATCACTAATCTTGATAGCACATTATTTATACAGTGTACTTTATTGTTCTCTGTGAGCTTTGTAAAGATGTGACCTTGGCCTTTGCTTTAAAATTTAACATTATGAAGGTAATGGAGATGTTTGTGGCATTGATTTTTTACCTTTATTTTTCTTTAAATTAGCATTATGAAGGAGATGCAAGTGACTTTGACCTTTGTTTTAATTTTTAGCATTATGAAGGAGATGTAAGTGACCTTGACCTGACCTTCTCCTGTGATGAGGACTGTATGGGGAGACTGGAAACACATGAGCTTGTTCCAGGAGGGAAAGCAATGCCAGTCACCAATGAAAATAAGTAAGTACTTAAGTTTGAAATTTCTCAATTTTAAAAATATTGTTTTAAAGTAGTAAAAAAAGATTTCCCCCCATGCTTGTTTGTTGCAAGAATATCTGTCTTACATGTATTTGTGAAAATAAAATGATTAATAATGCATAGGAAATGATTTACAACTATGAGCATTTTCTCCACTTATTTGCCCATGTTCTTTGTAAATCATGTGTTCTATATGATACAAAACTTGAAAGTCCGGAGAAACAATTAACAAATTCCAAGAAAAATTAATAATTTTGATTTTTAAAATATATTTTGCTGTTGAGTGTTTGCTTTATGTTGTTTAGGATTCTATATGTTCACCTTATGGCCCATTTCCGGATGTATCGCCAAATTAAGGAGCAGACAGCAGCCTTTAGGAGAGGATTTCAGACAGTCATCAATCCGGATTTACTATTGATGTTTTCAGCACCAGAATTCCAGAAACTAATATCTGGAGACAATGCTGACCTAGATATTCAAGATCTCAGGTACATTATATGTGGAAAATTAAATTAAAGCTCTGAAAATTTGTGAGCAAACTTGTTTGATAAATTTTTGTTGATGCCATGCAGAAAATAATTTCATTATATTTTAAAAATATAATCAATGAATAACAGTATAATTTTTATTTCACTCACTTCTTTCTTTGTTTGCAGACGTCACACGCGATACTATGGAGGTTATCACAACAGCCATAAAGTCATCAGCTGGCTGTGGGACATTGTCACAAATAACTTTACTCCCCAGGAAAGGGGTTTATTCCTCAAGGTACTTTTATTAAAACAACTCAAAAAATTTTGATCAAAAAGCAATGTTAATGTACATGTATTTATGTTTTGCATATGAGAAGAGGCCAATCAATCCATCTGAAAAAAAACAATAAACCTGGAGTGCATGTATTCATTTTGAATATTAAGGTGGTCTTGCTAGAGGGATTGATATTTTTATAGACGAGGCTTCTTTCTGGTATCCAAGTTTCCACATCCAACATAATTCGTTATTTCTCTTCCATTTCTTCCTTGGTTTTGACACTTGCTGGCTAATTGCTTGAAACACAATACATCTACACGTAGTTCAAAAGATTGAAATGATGATGATGCAGTTATAAAGATCAAAACGGAAAATGGATCACACAAAAGTGTACATTTAAACTGAAATTTGTACACTTATTGTAGAAAAAGTCTTGCTTTTCAAAGTCTTGAGTGATTGTTATGTTGTGGGATATGAAAAAGGTGTATCACTCATAGCCAATCCTAGCTGCAATATTGTAGCCCTCTCCCTTTTTTTTTTTTGGGGGGGGGGAAGGGGGAGAAAATATCAGATAAAAAAATCGGAAAGGGCTACATTATTGCAGCTAAGCCAATCCTATTTCACACCTAGGCAGTTATGGGAGAAATTTTGTTATTAATGTTCTTGCATCATACTTTGATCCACAATGCAAGATAAGATTGATTGAAGCCTATATTTTACTTTTCAGTTTGTGACCAGTTGCTCTAAGCCCCCATTACTTGGCTTTGCTCACCTGGAGCCCCCCTTCTCTGTCCGCTGTGTAGAAGTCAGTGATGACCAGGTAGGTACTGACCAGTCAAACTCAGTAATTGTCAGTTATCCAGTACTTTTTTGAAAACCTGATATTTACATAATAAGTTACAGATACATGTGATTTACATCACCAAAAGTGTTTGTGGATTATGCCCAAACCTTTGTCATCTATAGATTCGCACTGTTGGAAATATATTTTTGTGAATTCAGTTTGATACTTTCAGATCGAAAAATTGAACAACTTCATTTATTTACTTGTATAGTACCTTTCATTGAAATTTCCAGACCAGGCAGTTACAAGTTCGTCATAATCATTTTTAGCTCACCTGAGCCGAAGGCTCGAGTGAGCTTTTCTGATCACATTTTGTCCGGCGTCCGTCTGTCTGTCTGTCCGTCTGTCTGTCTGTCCGTAAACTTTACACATTTTCGACTTCTTCTCAAGAACCGATGGGCCAATTTCAACCAAACTTGCCACAAAGCATCCTTGGGTGAAGGGGATTCAAGTTTGTTCAAATGAAGGGCCATGCCCTTTTCCAAGGGGAGATAATTATGAATTAGTGAAAAATTATTGGCAATTTTTAAAAAATCTTCTTCTCAAGAACCACTGGGCCAGAAAAGATGAAACTCATGTGGAATCATCCTCAGGTAGTGTAGATTCAAGTTTGTTCCAATCATGACCCCCGGAGGTAGGGTGGGGCCAAAATGGCCAATCAAAGTTTTAAATAGGAAAATATAGGAAAAATCTTTAAAAATCTTCTTCTCAAGAACCACTGGGCTAGGAAACATGAAACTCATGTGGAATTATCCTCAGGTAGTGTAGATTCAAGTTTGTTCAAATCATGACCCCCGGGGGTAGGGCGGGGCCACAATGGCCGACCAAAGTTTTACGTAGAAATATATAGGAAAATTCTTTAAAAATCTTCTTCTCAAGAATAACAAAGCCATGATTGGTCATATTTATATGGAAGCATCCTCAGATATTTTAGATTCAAATTTGTTCAAATCATGACCCCCGGGGGTAGGGCGGGGCCACAATTGCCAACCAAAGTTTTACATAGAAATATATAGGAAAAGTCTTGATAAATCTTCTTCTCAAGAAATACAAAGCCATGATTGGTCATATTTATATGGAAGCATCCCCAGGTAGTGTAGATTCAAGTTTATTCAAATCATGACCCCCGGGGGTAGGGCAGGGCCACAATGACCGACCAAAGTTTTATATAGAAATATATAGGAAAACTCTTTAAAAATCTTCTTCTCAAGAATAGCAAAGCCATAATTGCTCATATTTATATGGATGCATCCTCAGGTAGTGTAGATTCAAGTTTGTTCAAATCATGACCCCCATGGGTAGGGCGGGGCCAAACTTTTGGATTTAAACTTTTCAATAGTATTGTAAACCAATTTCTACTTTTTCCTTGCCACAATGCTCAGGTGAGCGATGTGGCCCATGGGCCTCTTGTTCTAGGAAACATTCTTGTTCTTTAACAGGATACAGGAGATACTGTAGGGAGTGTCCTGAAGGGATTTTTCAACCTGAAGAAGAAAGACCCCATAGGGCGCCTCCCCACCTCCTCCACCTGCTTCAACCTCCTGAAGTTGCCAAACTATCAGAAGAAATCCACCCTCAGAGACAAGCTCAGATACGCAATTACTTCTAACACAGGATTCGAGCTCTCTTGAGATCCTGATGAGGAAGAATTTAGCACTGAGCAAAGGAATGACACAGATTTCTGGCGTGTACTGCACAGGCTGCCAAAAAATTCACTAGGACATCTTGTTTTCCAGTGACCCTGATCAGCTCATACATGAGGTTTGAGCTTGCCAGGACATTATGAAATGAACAGTAGACCAAAATTGTATCTGATACCAGTTTTTTGCGCAGTCATGACTTCTTAATGCTTTTTATTACAAATTAATTTACTGTGACATGTCATGGTCTAAAGACTGAGAAATTCTGTACACAGGTTAAAATTAAAATTATGAGAGGAAAAAAAATGCACACTACAAAATTAACTTACATTACCTTAAAGCAAATATTTTAAAAATAATCCTCTGAAAATTCTACATGTATGAAATCCACAGAAAATTATATGTGGGCAAAACATTGAAAATTAACCCCATGACAATCCATTGTAGATCATTAATCATTCTATGAAAGTAAGGTAATCTCTGTATATTTGTGTTGTCTGTGATATCATATATGACTTTCATCAGCATTTAGTATATAAAAATTAAAAAGTTATTTAGATCTTTTAAAGGATATGTACACATTAATAAGAAATGGATTCAGTGTGTGGATTTATTGAAGATGCAAAACAACTCTGATTTACTATCCATCCACCTAAAAAAAGTTTGCAATGAAAAGGTGATATGGGAGATAATGCAAAGAATAATATTAGAATTGGTAAACATATTACGGAATAAAAGAAAATATTTTATAAAATGTTTTGTAAATGGATGTATTGTGTATGTGTAGATCATGAAGTCAGTACTATTTCCGTGCTCTTGATGGACCAATATTCACTATTTTTGTTGCTGTTTTTTTTTTTTCGCCCGATCATGTTTGTTCATGTATTCTGTTATATTCTGTTACATATATTGGAGATTTAAAGATAGCTGATACATAAATGTATAATGATATTTTCATAATTTTTCCTGAAGATTTCTGACATATTGTTTTCAAAATAGACACTTTACTTATTCAAAGATGGGAGGGCATACAGTGTATTTCTTTGCTGCTGTCTGTTCGTTGGTAGGTCAGTCAATTGGTTTGTCAGATCGACCAAGTTTCCATTCATTTCCTTTGCAGAGTTTGCATATATTTTAATGAAATTTGGTATGCAGATTTATCAAAAGATTTATATCTAGTTCAACTTTTATTTTGGTACCATTGAGCAATTTTTAACAGAGTTATGCCCCTTGGACTTCAAAAAATTCTAATTACATTGTATTTGCAGTTTCCCTTCATTTTCTATGAAGAGGTTGCATATACTGAAATTTCGAATACAGATTTATATACATGTAGTAAGAATATCTAGATGAAGTTTTGTTATGGGTATGATTAAGCAATTTTTGACAGAGTTATGCTTCTTAAAACTTAGAAAAGTTCAAATTAATTGCAGTTTCTGTTCATTTTCTGTGTATGTTTGTAAAGTGGGATGGGGGCATAAGTGTTTCACAAACATCTCTTGTTTTTAGCTCACTTGAGCCGAAGGCTCAAGTGAGCTTTTCTGATCACATTTTGTCCGTCGTCCGTCCGTCTGTCTGTCCGTCCGTCCGTCTGTCTGTCCGTCTGTCTGTCTGTCCGTCTGTAAACTTTTCACATTTTCGACTTCTTCTCAAGAACCACTGGGCCAATTTTGACCAAACTTGGTACAAAGCATCCTTGGGTGAAGGGGAATTTAAATTGTTAAAATGAAGGGACATATCCCCTCGCAAGGGGAGATAATCAAGAAAAGACAAAAATAGGGTGGGGTCATTAAAAAATCTTCTTCTCAAGAACCACTGGGCCAGTGAAGCTGAAACTTATGGGGAAGCATCCTGGGGTAGTGTAGATTCTAAATTGTTCAAATCATGACCCCCAGGGGAAGGGCGGGGCCACAATGGGGAATCAAAATTTTATATAGAAATATATAGGAAAAATCTTTGAAAATCTTCTTCTCAAAAACCACTGGGCTAGAAAAGCTGAAACTTATGTGGAAGCATCCTGGTATAATGTAGATTCTAAATTGTTCAAATAATGACCCCCGGGGGAAGGG
>PRKT01000117.1:1016915-1064632 GCA_003671525.1 Saccostrea glomerata
GGGGGGGGGGGGGGGGGGGGGGGGGGGGGGGGTAAAAATTCAAGCCCAGTAAACTTTCAGTTCTGATCTGATCTGTGCTTTTTCCTAGCCAATTGCTCAGGTGAGCGATGTGGCCCCTGGGCCTCTTGTTTGAGATTTTATTATTCACTTCATATTGATCACAGAATAGGCACTTTGCCTGCCTTGTCCAACAATCTTCTTTGTAGATGTTTGTACATTTAGGTAAAGGTCAAAGAGTCAAAATGTATAGTATCCAGGGGATACCTGTGAAATATAAAAGCCTTAGTACTAACTGCTCAAAAGGTATGGCTAAGGTAAAAGTTTTCAAAAAAATTAGGTCAAATTCCAAAGTCAAAAGGTCAAAATTTTTGGTATGTAAAGAAAGGACTTGTCTCAAGTAAAAGTTCAAAATTTATTGCCAAGGTAAGAGTTTTGTTAAAAAGTGGATCAAACTCTAGGGTCAAGGTCAAAATTATTTGTAACCAAGAAGGTCTTGTCAAATTAATTAAACATGGTAAATATCAAAAGTTAAGGCCAAGGTTAAAGTTTTGTAATATTTTGACAAAAATGGGTCAAACTCCAAGGTCAAATATCTTGGAACCCCAAAAAGGTCTTGTCTATGGAATTAACATGTAAAATTTGAAATCATAACCTTAACAAATCAAAAGTTATGGGCAAGGTTAAATATGGACACACTGGCAGACAGGAAAAAAACTATACCCTGAATCTTCCATTTCTGTGGCATATTTAGTGTTAGGGATTTAATACTTCAAATGTATATTCCTTAAGACAAGTCCTTTCCTCTGACACCATTAATTTTGACCTTGACCTTGGAAGGTGACCTACTTTTAAAAAACTCTAACCTTGACCATAATATTTGAATGGTTGCTGCTATGGCATTAAAAATTCATTGGAATTTTCCATGTGACAAAACATTTTTGGATGCTGTATTGAGTTGCTGGACAAACAACACTTTGCCATGAACTACCATATGGGGACATCAGTGTTTCTCTAATTCAATGCAATTTGTCTTTGAAGCTCATCCCTTATGTACACTAATCATGCTATAAGTGGGAAATGTTGTCTGTTTTGTATTGAATTTGTATTTGGATGACTCACACAATTCTGTCTCTCACATTATTTATTTATAAATGTCTCCAGTATAAATGAAATTCCTAATGCTGAGACTGTCACTTCCAAAATTAGTCAATATCACATTTTTAAATTTAAACCTTTTTATGGAAATTATCAAAATGGATAACTAATTTATAATTTTTTACTAAAACACTATGCACATATTGCATAATCTTGTAATACAACAGCTGCAAAACAGATTTTTTTCATGGAAATAATATATTATCCACCATGCTTGTGGTAAATGGAGCAATTTTCCTTCTCTCCACACTAAATTATGGACAGTATGAGAGATAACTTTTATATTTCTGGTCAGGGTTAGTACAAATCTACATTCATTATGGCAGTTTTTGAGACCCTGTGTTGAACCACATTTATTGATTGTCAAGGTTTTTTTTGGTGAAGAGATGTGCATGCTTAACCCAGTGTCCTTAACACTCTAACTGATTGACAGATGAAATAACTGACCATTTGATTGTCTCATCATGCGGTGATAAGTCCCAAAGAATTGTTAAAATACCTGCCAGTTAAAAGGACAAGCATTTCACTGTTGTTACTCACCGCGACCTGGTGTCAAGTGGAATTAGTACGATTATATACGTAATGTAGGATTTAATGATCAAGATTTATTTGTACCTGGTATATACAGGTGTTAAAGTTTTGTGAATACGTACAGTGTGCACTGAGGGATGTTGAAAGCTTAATGCTCTTCAAAGATTCTGCTGCAGTAAAGCTTTAGCTGAATGGGGTTTGCCCAGGTATTTTAATTTTTACATTATTTTGTTTCTTTAAAAACTTAAAGCTTTCTTGAGCCTAATTAATTGATCGATTATAAAATACAAGAAATCTATCAAATTTCTTAATTGTAAATTATTTTATGAATTTAATGAATGCACATTGTAAGGATGTAAAATTTTAAGTAAAATGTACGTCTTCTATACATTTTTTGCACTTTAGCATTCAGCTCAATGTAAATTGCATGCAAACTTAATGCACTTGAATACATAAGCTTTAGGCTTAATTACAGTATTATGAGTATAGTTATAATTCTTTATTTTAGTTTCTTTTCAGTGAAACAATTACTTAAAGAAATTAATTTAAAACTCTGACACATACAGTTATTTAAAATTGTACCATACACCAACATTAATTAATATGTAAATATTTAGTTTTTGCACCTTTTTTCTCCTACGTACAATAGTGCATTTATCTTCTCGTATTGTTATGTAGAATATAATGTACATTGTATACGAGTCTTCAGGGCTGTAGAGGGAGAAAAGTTTCACCTGTGACAAAGTGTCTCTTTATTGGCTAGCCATGCCTGATTTTACGAGTTGTTCTGTAATCTGTCACATTTTATCACCTGTGGACAAAAATTTAATGCACGTATTGCATGTACCTGGCAAAAATCAACTGTACTGACCCACACCTGAGAAAATTATGCTGTTGTACTGCCTAGCAGTGGCACCAAAATTAGCATATTGTAATTATCCTGCAATACATAAGAATTATAACACTTAAAGACCAGTGTTTCACAGCTTGCTCTTTATTTGATCAATAGTCTAGAATTACCAGTGAAATATTGATATTTCTTAATTTTCTTTTCCGACATAGATTTTGTAAACAGATGTTTTTGTAGCCAAGTGAAATCTGAAATTAATGTCAGGAGCTAAATGTCAGGATGTTTTTAAAATGAAATTTGAACTGTCTTTCCACGAAAATTCATTGTTATGATTTCACTGTTGCCTGACACTGATGAAACAATGTAGTATCACTGGAGTTTGTGTTTAAATGTCCTGGTCGCTCTAACATGGTCCTGGTTGGAAAGTCATTTACAGGTACAGATAAACCTAAACTGATGAATGCTTGACATTTTCTCTTTCTAGGGATTTGAAGTGGGCCACAGAAGTATATAAAATATGGCCTTATTACCACAGGTCAAAATGAAAAAGACCAACGATCAAGGAATTCTAAACAGAAAATAATCTTCAGAAAAAAATATTTCTGATGACATAAAATCCATCAGTGTTTTGCGAAATATCAAATTTAATGCTTTCCGAGTCAGTGAAAGGAAAATGAGATTAACAAATTTCCGATGGAAATTACTTGGTTTGCTTGTTGGTGTGATTTTTGTCTGGAGTCTGTTAGGCTCCAGAGGAAATCAAAATGAATTGTCGGAGGAACCCGAGTTTCCAAAGTCAGTGTGCAATGACAGTGAGGATAACATATATGTCAATCATTTTTATCTCCATAACAACCCAAAGAACCGGAACCACTCATATTCCTTAAGGGCACAAAACCCCTTCAGTATTCAAAACCCTGGATTGTGTTTTGAAGAACACTCATTGGATTTTCTTATTCTAATCAATACAGAAGCTAATCATTTTCTTCGAAGAAAAGTCACTCGTGCTACCTGGGGAAATGTTAATTTACCTCAGTACCAAAAACTCGGAAATTTCAGAATTCTCTTCATTGTGGGCCGTTCCACCTCTAAAAAAGTTCAAAAAGCCATTGAAAAAGAGGCAGCACAATATGGTGATATTTTACAGGGGAGGTTCTCCGAAGCCCCAAACAATCTCCCACAGAAAGCTCTGATGGCCTTGAGATGGACAGCCGAATACTGCCTCAAGGCCAAAATGATCATCCGCATTCAGGACACTGTGATTCTTAACATGTTTGAAATTTTACGAGAATACACGCCCAAATATTCCTGTACCAAAAATTTATTAATGTGTAAATTCATCAAAGAGAGGATAAAATTCATGGATTATGAAAAACTAAAAAGGATGAAACTAGCTCCTACCATCATCCACTGTGTAGGAAAAGCTGTGATAATGACTCGTGACATGCTTATCTCCCTTTACCATGCCGCCCCTCATATGACCCCCTACTGGTCAGATGACATGTACATATACGGAATGTTGCCGGCTCAGATTCGACAAAAAACTCTCAAACCTCTGCGACTTTATGAAGGAAATTCTGATCAGGCGATAGACTGCTATGAAACAAATCTACACAACTGTGGATTAGTTGCTATTGATACCCAAACAAGAAGCCATCATAATATTATCTGGTCTCATATCAAACATTATTTTGCATAATGTTGGCATTTAATAGGAATGGTGATATTTGGTTTTATTGACTTCCGCATTCTTTTATGGCCCTTGATTACTAAGCTTTTCTCATATTCCTATTCCATTCCTTGGACGGCAATCAAACCAGCCTAAATGTGAAATTTTTATCACCTAATTTTAGCTATTCAAATAGCATTTATATCATTCATTTCTACTTTCAATATATGGGCATCATTAACTGCAGAAATGGGCATAACTTGATTTATTTTTTTTATCTGAGGCAAAGATCTTGTTCAACATTTATTAATACCAGTGAACCTGTCTTTTATTTATAATGTTACATTTTTGTTTTATATTTTACTGCTGTGCAGTAACTAAAAATGTGAATAAAAATTAAGAATGAAACTTATGAACATTATATTTTACATCAATTTAAAAACTGGTTATGCTGGAACATGGGTTTTGAGAAAAAAGGAAAAGGAAAAAAAAAGGAATGAAATTTAAGGTATTGTAAAATACTGGTAACTCTTTAAAGTTTGTATTCTTAAGTATCTATAAAATATCAACTTCTTATTTCAAAGTTACCGGTAATCATTCTCCATACTCCTGAGCATTTTTTGCCCTATCATCATAACATAAATTTGCTCAGTTTGGATAATTCTGCTTCTTTACACAGATGCAAGAGCATATAGCTTATAAAGCCAGAAAGCCTTGTTTAATTAGCATTTTGCATCAGGTGATAGTGAACATAGAACAAATAGGCAATCTTTGCCCTCCGACTTCCTGTATTGCGTGCTAGTGGACAGATGCTGAGAGCTAATATAGGGAAGCATTCCTTGCCCCCCATCCTCTCCCCTCCCCCAGTCAGGTAATAGTGGACATAGTTCTAATATTTCCTTTCTCCCTCCCCTCACTCCCTGTCATCATGCTTCAGATGATAGAAAACATAGTTCATATATTCCATGTATCCAACTTTCATGCAAAAGGAGTACATATACTGTAAAAGTACAAATATTTGTTGCAGATTAAATTTCATTTATTTTTTTGTTACGAATTAAATCCCACATGAAGTTTTCATATGACTATATATTGCACTGGGTTCTTTTGGAAACAATGAATTTAATGCCCATGAAAGCTTTTTAAATGATAAATCAGCAAAATTTGATTCCTACAAAAAATTGTGTTTCTACAGTAGTGGATAGAGCTTATATGGGCAAGCATTCCATGTCCCCAGCTTTCATGTATCAGGACCCAAAGGACAAAGGTCATTTAGGCCAGCATTTCCTACCATAAGCCTCACTGTGTCAGGTCCTCATAAATATGGCACATACATGCAAGCATTCTAAATAAGGTTGTAGTGCCATATCACATAAGCTTTGCCCCAAGTTTCACTCGCTTTCAGTCTAATGTTAACATATCTTACAGGTTGGTTTTTTTTTGTTTTTTTTTTTTACATTATTTCTACCAAAACTTGCATCTTTCTTTCTGGTACTGCTGATAGTTAAAAGTATTTCAATCTGGAACTGGATAGAGAGAAAACTTCAAGAAATCTTGTTTTGAGATACTGAGGATAAAATACTGTTCATTCTTAAAACTCACTTTTACATATCCATGCTATTCAAAATATGGATCTTCAAAATACCAAAGATCAACTGTAATTTACATAGGGGCATGAGGTAAATTTAACCAATAAGATTTAATGAAAAGAACAAACTTTAAAAATGAATGTTTTCATGTTTTTTTTAGGTATTATAATATAATCCCATTGACTAAGCAAAATAAACAAGTGAGAAATAATACAAAAATGCTAAATTCATTCAGGCTCCACAATTGCATTTTGTCCATCTTACAAACATTTGTAATTTGATATTACTTGTTCTAAGGTTGCAAACCCATCCAGAAAATCGTCCTCAGTTAGTCCATGTTTGTTGTACTGGTGCACGTAAGCTCTGGCAGAGAACATGTCCCAGGCTTTCCCCACCATAGTGTTCATCTCCCCCACCGGTGACTTACTATTGGAGATCAGAGATGCACATTTCTCGTAATGGTTAAAAGCTCTTGGCTGTATGCCCGTCATCAGGGTGGCATCTGGCGGCACCCATGGAACGTAGAGGGCAGAGTCTGAGAACGGTGTAGTTTCTGCGGACGCTGATTCCTTCCCTCTCAGTAACAGAAGGTTGGCCAGAGAAGTGTTGTGTTGAGATCCTCGGGAACTCACTTTGACTTGCCAATCAATACCTATAAAATTAATTAATATTAATGTAAAATTCTTATAAAATCTATAATTGACTGCATTAGTTTATACATTATGAGTAGAATTGATAATAATGGAAGAATACATACAGGTACATGTATTAAATTTTTTATATGTATGCCAGAGTTACGCCCCTTGTCACAATACAGTATCACTACATTTATCTTGCGACCTGAATGAATAACCGAAAAAGTTTATCTATCCAAGTGTACAAGATAACAATGTTGAAACTCAAGCTCTACAGATGAGATCATGGACTCACCTCAACATACACCCATGAATGTCTAATACTGATACTGAACCGAAGTTCAACTGTACATATATAATTCTTCACTTTGTGGCAAGAACATGAATGAATTCGAAGTAAATCTCAATTGTTTTTTGAAATAACTAACCCTCTTCCATTGGGGCATCAGAAATGAGCATTTGTCGGAGGTGTTTGAGCAGCCCATGCCATTGGTAAGTGCTGAACTCCTGGGCCGCTGCAGACATCTGGGGAATGTTCTTAATGGTCAGGAGTTTGTAGTCTGGATGTGGTACCAGGTGCTCCAGCATTTCACCTTAATCACATAACATAAATATTGATAGCATCACAAAATATAAAGAAAACCTATCTCTCGATCATGCTCTATTTAAGGCAAAGCAATTTTTTTTAACACCTAGACAATCACCACTTCACTTCACAGTTAAAGTACAGAAGAACACTTTCGAAATTAACATAATATAACATTATGCATAAAAAAAGAAATCTGCATACAAAATTTTTCGTAAAAAAAAAGGTATTACCTATAGAATTGGAACAAATATCCCCTGTAAACTTCTTAAGTGGACAGGGTTGCAGCACAGTGGCTAATTTATGGCAGATGACTTTGTTAATGTCTTTGAATGAGATCTTCTTAATGTTCAAAAGTTGCTGACATATCTTATGGAGATGGTCATTTTCCATGACAACAATCGCATCCACAGTGTGATATAACCGCGACAATGTCAAAAGAGCATTATAATTCTGCACAATGACCTCTCCAGTCTTATATGGCCACACCACTTGGTTCATTATAAATGCATGAGGAAATTCATCTCTCAAACAATGAGTCACATATGCCCCCACCCCTGAGCCTGTGCCTCCTGCCAGACTCATGAGGGACAGGAATCCTCCCAGATTGTCACATTTTTCCGCTTCGCGTCGGACTAGTTCCATGACTGTGCTCTGACACGCTGGGCCGTGGATGCAGTAGCCGTGGGCCCAGTTGTTACCTGACCCCCTCTGCTGGCAGTAGTTCTGTTTCTCAGAGTAGCTCCATCTCCCTGAACGTTTGGCATCCTGATATGTTTGAGCTATCACCTAGAATTCATATACATCGGCATATATAATATCTGTTACAAAACATTAAGTCTAGCCTGAAAAACAGGATGAATTATAATTATTCTTTTCAATTTTAAAAAATCAATTTCTTCATTTTTTGGCTTATCATTATTATAATAACATAATTTAAAAATATTTATCCTTTTATGTACAGTTATCCTCAAACTTTTAATGAGTGAAAATTTTTCACTGAAAAATAATAAAAAGGTATATTTATTCCTTAATACTTCTGTAAAGAAAATTAATGCTAAAAAATTAATAAAAGGTGTACAGTATATACATGTACCTTTGGCTCCATGTCCACCATGACAGCTCGAGCTTTTGGAGTTCCCTCCCCTGATTCTCCACAGTAAAAAAATCGGGACAGAACCTCATTTTTATACTCCTCATTTTTGTCTGGAGCCACCTAAAAGCAATAATGAAAGTCTACTTCAAATATTTTTGGGAAATATATCATTATAATTTACAATTATATTTTCTGCAACTTATACTTGCAGACATGCTCTTTTTCTATTAAAACTCAAAGTCCCATATCTTTTGTTCTTAATATTAACATTCACCTGTGTAGCTAGTGGTTTTGAGTGGACATCATCCATAAATGTATGGAAGAGCTGACCACCAATTTGGTTTCCACATTGTCCTAGTTGTACCGTTATTATTGACATTATCATCTATTTCCATCCCCTATTTGTTCTGTAGACTGGATCTGACATACTTCTGGTTCATTGGATGTGTCTTGTTGCTATCCCCGTCCATTTCTCTAAAAAGAATGCAATATTTTCAAGCTAATGGAGTCATGTCCTCTACCAGTGGACTTTTTAAAGAAGCACTGACTTTTACAGTTTACGGTTTACTTTGACATTTATACCTGCATGTGTTATGTTCAGAGGAACATAATGGATAAGAAAACCTTTTAAGTGGTCATATGTGTGGTGTTTGGGGCACCACCATGTGAAGAGCGTTATTTTAGGGTAGAGTGGTTGTCTGGTTCTTCATAGGCCACATTTATCAGGTCCGGTCCAAAGACTATTTCTACCTATATAGCAATTAATAGCTACGTAGGTATTTAATCCTACCCAAAGTAGCTATTTTTACCTACTTTTTGTATTATCTACATTTTGTGCCCAAAAGACTAAACGCCGCAAAATGGTGAATACCAATTTTTTTATACTGTCATACTAATGATGAATACAACAAAATTTGGGCCAAAAAATGATTACTCCCTGAATCGGCAATTTTACATTAGTTTCTATGCAAAATTAATAATATACTAAGTAATCATTCTTGGCCAAAATTTTGTCCTATTCATCATCAGTGTGACTGTATCAAGAAATTTATTGATCACCATGTTGCGCCGTTCCTGCGTTAAGCTGCAAAATGCAAGTAAAGCAGAAAGTTGGTAAAAATAGCTACTTTGGGTAGGTTTAAATACCTACGCAGCTATTACTGTTAACCAACTATTATTCGCGTCTTCTTTTGTTCGCAATTTGTCAGCCTAAATCAATCTGCGACAATTAATTTCCGTGACCGATGAAACATTCTCTACAAATCCTTACCAAAATGAATGGTTAGCTGCGATTAATATTCGCGAGTTGAAGGAGGTAACGGAATTCGTGGAAATTTCTTGTGCACGCGAATAAAAGTTGGTTTACAGTAATAGCTATGTAGGTAGAAATAGTCTTTTGGCTGAACCTGTTTATAGCGAGCGCAGCAAGCGTCGCAAAGCGATGCTCGTAACTGTGAGCTCTATAACGACAACGCCTGGGCGAAGAGAAAATTCGGACTACTGCACATTCATTCTTTAGATTTTTTTGCCACAGTAATTTTGACCCACAATGCATCACTTAGCAAAGTTGCGTTCTCGTGAGAATGACGGCAAATGTTCAACAAAAAGATTACTCGCCTTGATTAAATGGATACATATTGAAGATAAATTGTAAACGTAACTTTTTTCATTAACTTTCAGCACTGTTTAGTTTTTTTCTTGGTATTTGTAACTTACATACAACGTCATGTGACGTCAGAGTCTAGACGCACCAAAGTCACGTGCGGTTTGACGAGCCCGATCTAAATTAAAACAATAGAAGAGTTTGCGCT
This sequence comes from Saccostrea glomerata, assembly GCA_003671525.1. Lineage (NCBI taxonomy): Eukaryota > Metazoa > Mollusca > Bivalvia > Ostreida > Ostreidae > Saccostrea > Saccostrea glomerata. Next base: position 1,026,838 of record PRKT01000117.1, read on the forward strand.
CGCTCTAACGGTCGCACCGTCAACATATTATATATGCTTTATTTCAGCATGTTATTTTCGTTTTACTAAATATTGAGCTAAATATTTTTATCAATAAAGAGCTGTCCACTGTAAAAGTCAGGGCTCTTCCCAAAAGTCTAGAGAGTACCAAAGGCAAAGGGAAAATTGGGGTAGACTTTACTTTACCGGTCCCCAGATACGCAAGATCCTCGCGCTCATTGGACTATGACGTAACAACTACGTCACTCAACTGAAATGGGTTAAATTTGCACACTATTCGACTGATTAGAGTTAGTCTTGCACCCACCTGAGAGATTAGGGTTAGTCCTTGCACTAATATTCGACTGATTAGGGTTAGTCTCGCGTCCATCCGAGAGATTAGGGTTAGTCCTCGCACATTATTCGACTGATTAGGGTTAGTTTAGCATCCGCCCTGGAGATTTCGTCTAAACATCTTAGTCCTTGCATACCATACGATGGATTAGGGTTAGTGAATCGTTGTTTTAGTCAAGTTAAGAAATTCAGTTGCTTCTGTAATTTTTCCAAGATCATAATTCAGATTCATAGGCATTTCCTTCGTTTGTTTACATGGAAGATTGGCTAAGTCCGAAAGAAATGACACTAGGCATGCGCCGCACTCGCTTCGTTCAGAATTATTCTTTGTCGATTTTTTCCCTGAATAAACAACTATTTATTATTTTTTTTCAGAGAACGAGGTTAAAAACTTTGTTTAAAAACAAAGTTTTAAACTAAACCTTTAACCGTAGAATTCAATTTTGGGGTCAAAAGGCCAAAAAACCTCGTATTTAAAAATTTTTTCGATCGCTCACGCGATCTCATATATACTGAAGTCGCCTTCGGTGACACTACATTTTAGCGCGTTTTTCTGGGGACCGGCAAAGTAAAGTCGTTCCGAAAATTGTGATGATTTTGTTTGTTTAAAAGAGGCATACATACTTGATGAATACAAGTAAGTCAACCAAATTATAATTGAAAGTAAAAATTGACAGATTGATATGACGCACAATCAGATCCTGAACTACACATGAACTAGATGGATATGCTTTTATCACAGGCCTGTGCTTTTATGGGTGTAGGCGAAAGCCTGTCCACTTTTCTAAAGAGAATACAGTCCTGAACATGTTGAAACAAATTGTTAAAATGTGCATTTATAATTTGTAGGCCTCGATAAAAGTTAAGTGGCATGATTATAAGATCACTGACAAAAATAATACCCCCTATGACTATCCTTAAAACGTTGTCACAGAGTGTTTACCTTTGATACGGTTTTCCAACTCTTCTTTACTCCGGATTGGGACCCTGGTTAAGCTTGGGTTTTACAATTTTCACTTTCGCGATCACTAATGCGTTTTAGATATTGACTAGAAATCGTCAGGATGATTGCATGATATTGACACCGACTATCTCCGAAAAATGAGTTTGGCAAGGACAGCACTGTCTTCACAACTGCTTTCAGTAGTTGGCAAAGCAGCATATGTAAGTATATACACTCTCCATCAAATTTTAAGGGCATTATGATTAAGATTGCTGACACTCAAAACAAGCTTTTTTTTAAAAGATAGAGCTTATTGACTTGTTGATAACTTTCATGCTCATCTCAAAGAGGGATCTGCATTGCATGTGTAAGATATATGTTGTAGATACCAATGCAGCTTTCCAAAAATTACAACAGAATCTATAAAATAATTAAACTTGCATGCCATCTGCTAGCATATTGTTAGATGCATGATTGATCATGACCCAATGAGGTCTATGCGAAAGCTTTTTGGATCACACAGCATATTCAGTCATCAATGGTCAAGTGTTATCAAGGAACATAATAAAGTTAATATGTTTTACATTGTGACTGTTTGGGCAAGCACAGTTGTACCATCAAAAATACACTTCTAATGTTGATCTGCCACTTTGCTGAGTCAAATAGAACGAAAAACACCTCTAATCACTTTTACTTATTTATCTAGACTGATTATTCAAACATTGCATAACATTGGTCTCATGTAAAAGTTATGAATGATGTATCAGACCAGAGGCACTGCAAATCAGTCAGGTTTGACGGTCCAATGTCTTTCACATAGACTTGAGGGGTAGGAGTACTATCATTCAGATTCAGACAAGTCTATATTTTCCTATTACCCTGATATGTAAAGGTGTGTACTGTGACCATTTTGGTGAGGGCAGATTTTCACAGCTTAGTAATATTTGCAACTTTGATCTGGGACCTGACTCTTAATTTGAATTACAAACTGCACAAGACACAGTCTAAATTGTTACTTCACACAGTTTGTACAGGAAAATTACCCTGACGAATATACAGAATTCATTCCTAATGTTTATTTTGTTTATAGCCAGGATATGTTCCAAGTTGTAACAAGAGAATCTGGTTTAATTTCTTGAGGAGGAAAATCAAAGAGGATCCAGTTCCTCGCGACTTTGAACCTCAGCCTGTTGTGCAGTTTGATGATTATACAAGGGATAATCTGAAGAAAAGAACGTAAGATTCATAGAAAAGTTCATGAAAGCTTAAAATTTTCTGGTTGATCTTAACTTTGCCATAAGTATGAACAAATTTTTGTAAGAATACGTATTTTGAATGGAGGTAAGTCAACCGATAGTGCCTCAGCTGTGTCCAGTTACATTGTCCATCTGGGAAGCTTAGTTGTTAAAACACTGATAATTAAATGACAGATCAGTAGTTTGATTGTAGAAGTCTGAGATTTTTTAATTTTCTCTTTTGTAAATTCACACTAAAAATGCTATTTGGTTTATAATTCAAAGAATTGTAAACCAAAAAGTCATTAAATCCATCTATTATATTTCCCCCAGATAAATATGGCACTTATGTTGGTTCAAATCCCAGTTAAATTCAATATGAACATTCTTTTAAAAATATATTGATCCTACTTTGTATAACTTGTAATTTTTAGGATAACTTATATGAATGTTTTGTAAAGCATATATCTATTAATGTTTATCTAACTGCAGATCCATTCAGACCCATCGTGCCTACACGCCTCCAGAAAATGTAGAAAATACCGTGCTTCGTATTGTAAAGGGAGTGTATGGAAAGGAGGTGGACCTACAAGATATAGATTTAGACCAAGACAGGAGAAAGAAATTTATGGTAAGCATAAAAGTTTGTATTAAAGTGAGTACCAGCAAAGTTTTACTTTTTAGCCTTAAAATTTTATGATAATTTTATCTATCAATGCTGTATTAAAAGCATTTTTAAATAATCTAACCAAGCCCTCTCCCAGTTTTTGTATCAAGGAGGTTGATTTCTTTGACTTTGTTTTGGACAATGTAGGATTGGTCCAATAGCTGACAACTGATTAAATTTGTGAAGAGCCAACTTCATAAATATGTTTTGTTTCTTTTTGGGTAGATTGCCCAGCTTGTCAAAAATAATAGGAGATAAATTTTGAAATGACCATTTAGTATTTTTATCACCTCGAATATTTTTTGTTGACATATGATAATGTACAGCATAAGTTCATCATAAATTCTTATTTTACAGGTTCTAACGAGAATGATGAAGGAGTTTGATCACTATATACCTAACACCGAGTTACATGATATGAAAACTATTGAGCAAGCCGTGGAATTCTTCAAGAAAGAAATTAAAGACACTTCATGTTTGGAAGATCTAACAAAACTAGACTTACCCAAAAATCTTCACATAAATACAGAATACATTCGGTATGATCGTGACGAAAATTCCCTATGGCCCGGGAAAGATGCCTTCCCAGGAGAACAAACTAAAGTGTTCAGCTCCAAGTTTTCCAGGAAATACAAAGTTATTGACAAATCTAAGGACAAATATAAGTACAAATTAGACAGGAAAACATTCTTTGAGGAACAAAAAGAAATCGATGATATTTTGTACAAACAAGCATCAAGAGGATAAAAGTGTTAGGAATTCTTATAGTTACTTTTTGGATAGGGAGGGTGGTTAATGCAAACATTTTTTTAACAGCAATCAACTCGCCTTTTATGCAATTTGTGAAGATATTCCTTTTGTCATTATAAAAATTCATTTTAAACAGGGTTTTGCAAAACCGTATACTGATGACTAATCAATACAAACAAGATTAGCATGTTTCAACTAAATTTGAATGAAATATACCTGCATGTGTGCATTTTTGTGATTTTTTTATGAAGTAAAGTCAAAAGAATGTTTTCATATTTTTTGTCTTAAACATTTTTAAAGGAGACATGTGACATTATTATAGTGATATTTGTGCCTCCCTTCATAAAAGGGATGGCAGATTGCTTTGTTGCTGTCTGTCTGTCAGTCGGTCTGTAGATCCACCAAGAGTTTTCATTTTCTTTGCAGAGGTTGTACATATTATGAAATTTAATTGGTATACAGATTTATCATAAGAACTTCTAGGTCAAGTTCTGTTTGGGTATGATAACAGACAGAGTTTTGCCCCTTTGAGATAGAAAAAGTGGAATTATTTCGTTTCCGTTAATTTCCTTTGAAGAGGATGCACATACTGAAATGAAATTTACCTGTATGTCCAAGGGGAGAGAGGAGTATAAGTGTTTCACTAAACATCTCTTGTTCTATATCTACTCAATCAAAGTAAGGTAACTATTGCCCAAAATTCCAAACTCAATAAATGAAGAGAGATAGGAGCCGGTGAAGTAGATTACAGAGCTTGCTGTTGTACAGTTTTTGTCAAAAAAAAACAAACAAGATAAAAGTGGAAATGAACTAGATTCACATTAGCCTCAGATTGTCACATATATAACCAAGTTCTGCACTTAAAACCGAAAAATAAAAATGAATATTTTTAATCACAAAACATGAAAAAAACAAATTGATGGCAGAAATCTGTTCACTGTACAGTATTTCAAGAGTGCACAATAAGTTGCCCTTGGGGCACAGTGGTAAGAGCTTGTGTTCTACAAGTCAAAGAGAAAGGAGTTGATTCTTGCATCACGGGTTTGAATCCCATTGTGGGACGAGGAGACTGGTCCTTTGGATGAAACCATAAAACCGAGGTCCTGTGTTGCAGTAGGTACTGACACGAAAAAGACTCCTCACTGCTTAATTGCCTTGAATACTGAGCATAAGTCAAAATTTGCAGCTATTCTTGGGCAAGTGGTAGCATCTCCATATGAGTGAAAAATTCTTGAGAGGAACAACAAAGAAACATTATAGGTAACTTGTCTTTGATACCAAATATGGTCAATGATACATGTAGTAAACATAAAAACATAAAAACGTGGAACTTGGTTTAATTGTATAATAAATACATAAATATATGTTGAAACAAGACATATACATAATAACACAAGACAACTGTGGTTTTAAGTAAAAATATAATTTGTTCTGTATTTTAAACTGCAGTTGAATGTACAGTCAAGAAATAGTTTAAAACCAAAACAAATATTTTAGCAGTCCAGCTTTATCACTTGCATATAATGTGTTAATTGTTAACACATCTATGTTGGCAGTCTCTAAGAAAAATGAAGAACATAAAAAACAACACAATATCATCAAATGTAATTCAACATTTACAATATCTTATCACAGTGGTGTAATATAGCAGAAGGTGATAACAGAGCATCAAAATGGATGTCAATTCAGCAGATTTTATTCTTTATATTTTTAGTTTTGACATGTAATAAGTAACTGAACATATACCCTGAAAACCAAATCAGCACTAAGTCTTTGCTTGGTATGGGTATTGTTTGCTTTTCTAAAAACCTCCATTAAAAGTTTTTTTATTGTTTTGAAATGTCAATTATGCAATTTGTCCCAGGTCACATGATCTAACGTGTCGTATCTGATTGGTGGGTTGAGGCAGCAACATTTCCGCCATTGTTCTCCCTCATTTTTATCGTGTGCTCGATCAATGAGATACACACAAAGACCCAGTTGTACATATTCTGAGCGGGAATGGATCCAAACTTTCCAACCTCTCCATGAGGTACATCTGCATCAAAATACAAAGATCATGAAAATGAATAAAAGTAAGTGTTTAAAACTATACAAAGATTCTGAGACATTTAGGAAGGAAGTAAAAAAAAAATTATTGCTATTTGATGATGGACAATATACATAAATTCCAAAATGTAGTTTAAAACAAAGAAATATAATGTTCAAGTGAAATCCACCTTTTAAGAAGATTTCTAGTTTCTCTGGTGGGATGAGAGCATGGTCACTGGCTGCTGTAGGATCATATTCTGTTATCTTCTGAAGCAGTTCATTGTTGACATACTACAAGAAAAAAGAAAAGGAAATTAAAGGAACCTCCATTTATGGAACTGACTCTTTCAAACTAAATGCCATATTCTTTAAAGGAAAAAAAAACATTTTCCAGGTAAAAAAAAAGGAATTAAAAGATACTAAGGTTAATCAAAAATCTATATTTTTTTAGTTTCATCAAGATCAAGGACTTACATTTCTTAGATTAGTCCAGTCATCCACTTCTCCACTTTCCACCTGGTCCAAGTGGAAAATAGCCACCACAGCCTTAACAATGTTCTGTACTATCTTGGGTGGTTCATTGTAGCTGCGTAATTCAGCAAAAGATTTAGCATCGATCTTGGAGACATTCTCTCTGAGTTCCATCAGCATCAAGCGGTCGAACATAATGTCCATTCTATTGTCATCATCTTTTTCTGCCTCTGTAATTATAAATCAATTGTAAATCAAAGAATTACCTCTGTAATTATAAATCAATGAAATAATATTTTGTAACTATTTTATTATTATCATCTCACCTTCCATAGAGCTAACTAATAATAAATGCCCCATCAACATGATAAACTTTTGAATTATATGAAAATAATTAGAAGAAATTAAAAATTATTTCAAAAGTTTAAAAATTCAATTCATCATTTAAATGATAGATAAATTGATAAGATTTTGCAGGGGTTCAAGTTAGACAGAACAAGGGAGATAAATGTGTAAGTTACCCAGAACGACAGTTTTGTCCACCTCCCCTGAGAACTCCTTGGTGATCTCTTTGTGAGCCTGGTTCAGCAGTTTCAGCATTCTCTGGACCTCCCTGTTCTCATGTTCTGGAAGGTTCTTTAGTTCTCCTATACTGATGTCTACCACTGCCACTGCTCTCCCCTGATCGTCACGGAGAGGGAACGCTAGGTGGCGCTGTCCATAGGCATCTGCTGACACGGTTTCAGAGTTGTCCACACATTTGAACAAATAATCCCTTAAAAGTAATAGGTAAGTTATAATATAAATTGTTTAATGTGCATGAAGAAAATTTAAATCATTCTACATTTTTGCAAAATATTAAATAGACTTTGTGTTGCTTTGTAGTTTTCTCTTTGTAGACTATACTGCATAGTCATTGAACTTTAAAAGTCTCAAAAAACAACTATAGAAAAATTCAGTTGCATATCCAAAATATAGAATTATTCAAGAATACTATCTCCTTGACTCTTAACACTAACCTAAACAGATTGTCTTTCCTCTCCAGCCTGGGGGGACTCAGAAGGTTCTGGACATTGCCTTTCTCATCGGTGATCATCATCTTACGGAGAATGTAGTCACCCTGATCTGTTTCTGGCTCCACCATGTACGTCACGATCTCCTGTACATGGGGACTTCGTCGGTGGATCCAGGACACTGCACTCTCTGTGATTCTCAGAAGTTTCTTCTTCATGTCTATGTTGTGGTATGAGATACTAAAGGATTTGGCCACTCCCTAGAAAGAAAAAAGACAATTTTATTTTTTGGGGTAAAATTTGCAATACTTAAGTGTTAAAGACAAAATATGATTTACCAAGTTATATTGGTTTGATATAAAATATATCACTGTAAAAACAAAAAGATTTTTACAGAATGAGAGTTTCTTAGTAAAAACAATATTTTCAAAGAGTCAAACTTTCATGGTTTGATGACAAAATATTGAATTGTGGGGATTTAATTGATAAGTGGTTGGTAGGCAAACATGACACTACCGGGGTATTTAAATGTGGAGACATGAGTATGATGTGAAGAAAACAAGGAAAATTTTACACCAAAGAAAAAGTGATTTCACGGTAATTCAATTTGAAAAGTATCATGAAAAACTATACCTGGAAGAACTGGATTTCGTGAGTGATGAAGATGGTTTTAGTGTGGTGGTCATTCATGGTGTCAATTCCCAGCAGTCCAAACACTCTCTTCCTCTTGTCCTTCAATGGCACCACAATAAAGGACCCCTCCCTGTCCTGTAAGAATTCAATGATGTGTCAGAAAAGGACAGGAATGACTTAGAATGCATATACATGTATTTTATTCAATCAAGATTAAATTATTTCCTATTTGTAAGATTTACATGACTGCACAATTCTTTATTTTTACCTCTGGAAGTCTGTAGGGGTTCCAGAACTGTATATTTCCATGGTTTGCCACCCTGGGGACATGGATTGGTTTTCCACTCTCCACGGCAGCAAAACTACAGGAAAGCATGGCATAAATGGTAAATAAAACATGACAATAAGATAATAATTTGTGTATATTATTTCAGACACAAGTTCACTAATCACTAATTCACATCCCTTTACACTTCATCCTAAAAAACAAAATAAAATAATTATCAGTAGATACCTAATGCCCTTCATGTCTTTATACAGTATTTTCCCTAAGAGGTAGTCGGCGTCCTCCGCTGTGGCTGCCACGTAACGTAGGCAGACATTGCCTCTCTCTGGATCTGCCGTGTTTCTTTCCAACATGGCAATGTTAGCACTGATTCTCTTCCCTCCTCCATGGGCCTCAGCATCCTAGATACAAAGAAAGTTCTGTGTTATATCATTTATTGCACAGATGCTCTTGTTAAAAAGGATAAAGAAGTAATAATTTAAATCAATGAAAAAATAATAATTTCAAATGCTATTCCCTCAGCCCTTGTTTAATTTTGTTGCTTTTCTTCAGAAGTTGCATTCATAATTATCTCCCCTTAACACAATCATTTGTAACTGTGACTGGTCGAGAAAAAAGGGGGAGGGCAAAAATAACACAGCAAACAATATGCATAAACAGAATGATAACTCCCACTTTTCCAATTTCAGATGAATTTACAATTCCTGCCTACCTTATACAGGGCATTGAATACAGCTCTGTACACTGGTTCCATGCTGGCGCCACCTGTTTCTGCTGCGGTCACGATCTGCTGGAGCCACTTCTTCCTGGCGTCACCACGGATCCTTTCAGCATAGGAACGCTGTGGTGAATAAAAGGGGTAAATATAAGCAACTGCTTTATCACAAACATGCACTCAATTGGGAAACAGTGAACTTGACAATTTCAAATCAAAAAAATCTGTTTTGCCAAAAACTCCTTCAAGGTTTTTTTCCCTTTTTTTTGATAAGCTATTAATTATACATTGTATTTCTTAAACCACAATCCCAGAAAAAAATGTAGTTCCAGTACCTCTACACTGTTGACTAGGAATTCTACAAAGTAATCAAAGGAATCTGCCCCCGGCATCTCATCCACCACCAGCTGTACAAAGGTACGGAACTCTCTCTTACTCAGCCGGTTATCTGCATACTTAGACTGCTTCTTCAGGGTAGCCTTGGCTGAAATTACAAAAGAATTGTTAGGATTTGACTGTATGAAACTTATATCCAAACTGGAGTACAAAATACCACTCTTGAATTACAAGTTGAATTTAAAAAAGTTTACTTTTATCTCCAGTATAAATATATATAAATGATAAATGTGATCATAAATTGAGGTCTGATTAGCTGTATGTACCCCTCTGTATGGCCTCTGTCTCCTGTCCCTCTTTATATTTCTGCATCACAGTTTCCACGTCCTCCATGTCTAGATAACCACACCCATCATTGTCCCACTTCTCAAACAGAGAGTCCATCATGTGCTTCCTCTGGGTGGACAAGGCCTCCTTTCTGGCCTGGGTAAAAGAATTGATTTTTTTTTTCATAAACAGTATCAAAATCATTCTAAATTAAAACAAACTTAGAATTTTTGTGCACTTACAAAAATTAATAAATGGGACATATCCAAATGAAACTGTCGGAATCATTCAGCAACACTGATATAAATTTCAAAGTTACTATAAACCATATCTTTGTAAAAACTTGCCCCTATGCTATATCTAAGGCACTCAAAAAATGATGGTACTTCGAAGCTAATTCCACATGTAATCAATATTCTTCAAAGTGAAAATCTTAACATTTGATAGCATTAAAATCCTACCCAATTTAATTATTAAACTAACTACAGCAAAACTTGTTAAATACGAACATGGATATTGCGAATATATACGGATATAGCAAAGTTATCTTGGATCCCCAGCGATATAAATTTAACAAATTCCTTATACGCATATAATGAATTATGGATATAGCAAAGTAATTTCACAGGTCCCAGTGACTTTGTTATAACCAAGTTTACTATAATTTTTTTTATCATATGTTACCTTCATCAGTCGCTCCATTTTCTCCTCCTCTGTTTCCTCGTAGCCATCTTTAACGTATTTGGTCAGCATGGCAAAGGCTTCTCTAGTGGGCTCGTTACCCAGGAAGGTCTCAGTGAGGGTCACAAACTGAGAGACATTCAGGGAGTTCTCATCAAACGCCGACTGTCCAGACCCCTTACTCATTGTGGTCAATGCTGAAAAACAAATTAAAAAGAATAAAATGAAGCTATCCTTATGGATATCAGATCGTTTTTCTTCTAGATAATTAATGGGACCCTTTTTTGTTTGCTTGTCTTTGCTTGATTTTGTTTTTTATAAAATAGTGGGCAATTCTGTCAAAGGGCAACAACTCTGTTAATGATCTGATATGATATTTATCTTAAAAATTCAGTGAGTTTTTTTCTTTTCAAGTAACAAACAGTATTTTTTTTTACTTTGTTCCCTTGCTTTAAAAGTTTTAGAACAGAAATTGTGGGCTTTTACCTGTTTTTTCTCTATGGAAAGTAGTACCAGCTGCGAATTTAACATTGGCTTTCTCCTCCTCCGTAGCTGTGGTCACTGATGATGGAGCTGTCGACGTCTTAGTGGTAGTCTTACCTAGAAAACAGTTCACATTTTGTCTAGCTTCCAGATCAATTGCAGTTGCAGAAAAAATAATTACTTATATCGAATCTAGTAGATAAAACTGTACAACCTTTGCCTTTTATTCATGTGAGATTCTGATTACATAAAGCAATATTTCCAGACTATAATTTGTCACACTCTTGAGTATAACAGAACTGAACAAAAAGCATGCAATGCAAAGAACAAAAAATTACAAATGCTTTTGGGAAAACAAACCTCCATCTACTCCAACTGAGGAAGCCTCTTTCTCAGATTTTGGAGGCTCCTCTGTTTGTTCCTCTTTCTCTGTTTCAGCTTTGGGTTCTGACTTTTCTGGTTCAGCAGTTTCTGTCTTTTCCTCTGGTTTTTCCTCTGCAGGAGGAGTAGCAGGCTTGGTCTCTGCTGTTTCCTCCGGTTTTGTTTCCTCTGGTTTTTCCTCTGGTGGCTTTTCTTCCTTTGTATCCTCTGTCTTGGCTTCCTCTGCTGGTTTTTCCTCTTTCTTTTCGTCTTCCTCTGATTTTCCTGCTGATTTATCTTCAGTGCTTACTGTTAATACCTCTACCTCTGGTTTTCCTGGTGTTTTTTTGGGTTCCTCTGGTTTAGGAGTAGGTGCTGGTTTTTCCTCTGTATTTTCAGCTGGTTCAGCTGTGTCTGGTTTCTGTTCTGGTTCTACCTCTGTTGTGATTGGTTTGCTTTCAGCAGTAGTGGCAGGGATTTCTATTTTGTCTTCACTTGTTTGTTCGGTTTCCTCTGGTTTTTCTGGTGCCGGTTCGGCTGGTGTTGGTGATGTAGGTGCAGGAGTTGGTTCAGTAACTGATTGAAGCAGGTAACAAGACATGCAGGGAAATGTTTCAACTTTCAAAAATTGTGCCAATATATCAAAGCATAACAGAGAAATGAATGTTTATTAAAACTATTTTCTTGTTTTTTGTTGGTTTTTTTTGGTTATTTTTGTTCAACATTTCTGACCATCATAGTAAATTAAAATGCAGTCACAGTCAGTGTCAATTAATTAATTAAATCATCGTAAGCTTGTATTTATTCATTACACTCCATTTGATGCTCTAACATATAGCACAAGTAATTCAACATACACATTTGATGGTAATGCAGTAAAAGATAAAACTGAACAAATGCAGATTTTTACAAGCAAAGCAGGATGCATGGATTGAAGCCTCATCAAATACTGATTAAATAAATCACACAAAAAAGCTCACAAAGTATTTCTTTACCTAATTTCACAAACAAATCTCATTTTAAAATTTGATATTTTTAGTAAAAAATATTGAATAAATGTGATAAAATTTAATGGATGTTCCGGACTAGTTTGCAACCCATTTTACATAATTCTACTTCCTGGAAAAATCTACATTTATGAATTATGAACAAGAAAATTAATTTCAATAAAATAACCAACAGAAAATAAAAACTCTACAGACCTGTTGGAATGGAAGTGGTTTCTTCATCATCAAAAATATCCTCAACTTCATCCACCTCTGCCACCGGCCCTACAAAATTAAAAACATTAAAATAAAACTTCTTTTATAGGACTTCTGTTTATTGAAAAAGTGCTTTAGAAAGATTTAACATAGTATAAATCACATTTCCCTAGCTAATATCACATTTTCCTAGCTGATTTTTCTTCACTTACATCTGCGAGGGTTCCGCACATTCTTCTTAATGTCTTCTTTTATGGAATCCCAGAATGCTTCAAAAAGACTAAGGATTCTGTGTCTGTCTAGCAAGCCAATCTGAAGAACAAATTAAAAGTTGTTTTGATTTCAATTGTATTTACCACTCTAAATGGAGAAAGAAATAGGATAAAACTTCATTACTTAGCTAGGACACTCTGACTTACTCCGCTGTGATCACACGTAATGAAGAGGTTGGTAAGCACGATTCTCCTTTGCTCCCTGTTAGCAGCAGCACGGTGAGACTCAGCACACAGAGACAGGTGCTGCATGAACTGCTCAAACACCTCGTAGCTGAAGTCGTCCACAAACATGGTCAGGTACTGAAAAATCAGGAGTCTAACTTTAAACCTTTACAGAGGAGTAGCTCAAACATATGTTTGGCAGAAAGTATCTGATGAAAGTTACAAGAATTAGAACCAATAAGTGACAATAACTATATGTGGAGTGTAATTTACGAGATTTCACCTTATAATTATTGTAATTTATCACAATACATAAACTCCCACATTACCCATACAGATATGATTATAAAATATAATCTATTCTTAATGCTGGTGTGCTTTTCAGTTTTTAAAATGATTTCCAAACCTTAGCGAACTCCTTGACAGACAATGCTTTTCCTGACTCATCAGTTGCTTCCAGAGCTCGGCTAAGCTTAAATCCATCTTTCAAGTCTTCTGGGAAACTTTCTGCTATTTCAGCAAATGACCTTAGAGCATTTTGCACCTAAAAAGTTAAGAATAAAAATTTGGTTTAATAGATTTCTCATATGTGATAAAACAATTTATACTGACAATTTTCTCTTTTCATCTGAATAGACTGAAAGATTTTCCCCCAGTTTTCTCTGTTATAAAGTTTAATAATGTTGTTTGTACCAGAGACAATTCCACTCTGCTATCCGGTTGGACATGCCATTCCTGGAACTGTTTCATAAACTTGGCTTCTCTCCTGTCCCGCTCTTCCTGCTTCAATCTCTCCAGGCGATCTCTCTCTTCACGACGTCGCTTGGCTTCAGCTTTTATTCGTGCTAATCTGGTAGAGTAATGATAAAACTCATTGTGAATACCCATTCATAAATTCTGGCATAAAATTTTAAGTGACCTCATGTACTATCTTTAAGATTTTGATACAATTTAGATGTATAAAGGGTTTTGGGACTTTTTTTTTTTTAAATTTCTTTTTTTACTAAGTATGAAACCATAATTACATGTATGTCTAATAAATACATATATTTAGAGTGAAATATGGATGGTTATATATATTATAAGTCATTACCTATTATCTTCAATGTTAAAGAGCTGTTTCTTTAGTTCCTCAGAAACTTCTCTAATGCCTCTTACATATGGTGAGGCCTCTGAGAAGTTACTATATTTAGGGTTGTTTCTCATCATGTGTTGTGCTAAGAAATTAATTGGGTTAAAATCTGGATCTTCCATGTTTTCGTCAGTCAAGCCACGTTTATCAGCTTCTGATAACAACTTTTCAACTCCCAGGATCAGAGTTGGTAAAACTTTGTCAACCATGTATGTTCTTACTTCTAAAGTAGCCTCATTGTCATTTAACCAATCTCTTGCAAGAATCTCAATGGGAATTTTGCGTGCCAGTTTCTTAGCGTTTTCTTTTGAGCTTTTAACTTGCTGTTTTTTGTCATTACGCATGCCGACTAATTTTTCCATCATGCTTTGTTCGTGCATTCGTTTCCATCGCCTAACAGCACTTCTGACAATGGGACGAGAGTAATCTGTGGGGGTTTTCTTTCCACTCCCTGGTGCTGATCTCTGGCCGGTGGATCCAGCACTACGTGGGGCAGCCATGGTTACCCGTTTGGTAGGGCTTCCTGGTTTCTGAACATCAGCCATTTCTATCATGCAATGAAAAAGTTTACAGTTCAATGAAATATAATTTTTTTTATTCTGTAAGATTTGTGTGACCATTTAGTTGGGTTTTAAAAATCGACAAGTGCTTTGCATCTGATAATTTTGCCTATCTATATATTCGCAGATTCCTGAACACTGATAAAGGAAACCAACCTGGAATTTCTTTTATCCAAAATAAATATAAGTTTTTTACATTTTGTAAAAGTTGTTAGTCGTCCATTGCTCGTTGCTAGGAAGGAAGTCTTTTTCTTTCAGACGCTTTAGTCAGGTGCTCGGCTTCCGTGCATGCGTAACTCCAAACGGAACTTGTAAGTTTCAGGAAGAAAACTAAACCTCGTTTGTTTTTGTTTTGGCAAACTTCGCTGTCACTAGTGTCATAGTATTTGCTTTAATGATGTGAATACCATTTTACGGAAAAGAGGAGGGAATAAATTGTGCAAGATGGCTCTTGTGACAGTTCAAAGATCTCCAAGCCCCAGTAACAGCACTGCAGAATCGGTAAAAGACAAATTTTTCTCATTGTTATGAAAGAAAAGGAAAAACATGAAAATGCATTTTTTTTAAGACACAAAGTTTAGTTAAACTATACATAGGTGGAATGACACAGTTGGCATGTGAGCTATTAGTGATATAGGATTACTGTCAGTGTGTCAATTTGGAAGTGTATAGATGATAAAAATTGACACAAAATTTGAAGGCCGGAATTGTTTAAAAATAAACCATCATGTTAATTTTTGCAATAAACCTTTTACCATGTTTACTCATTTAGAGACTTTCCGAATATGCCAAACAAACAACTAAAAGCGGCTTTTACTCTTTACAACAACGATTATTGTTTAATTTGTTATTCCACAAATCACTATCATAGTATCAAATTTCTGTCGATCAGTACACCATTTTTGGGTACAGTTGTACAATGCTGTTCATTTTCATGCATTTTGATTGAAAGTTTTTTTTCAGTTAAAAATTAAAGAACTCTTGTAGAGAAATTGCTTTTATTGAAGCAAAGAACAGTAATATTATAGGGGATATCCCTAATATCTTAACGACTTTAGATGTACATTTAGCACGTTTGTAGCTGTAGATCTGTTCCTCAACCACAGTCTTAATGAAATGGATATTCTGATAACCACAGCGCTACAGTTCCAATCATTCTCAGAAGTGTCCACAGTTGTCAAGTTATATCTCTACAATTTTTTGCTGCCATGTCATTGTGTTTTTTACCTTATCCCTATCCTTTTCTTTATTAATTACACAAACTTCAAAAAGCAATTGTTTTTTATGGCTGAACTGGACCTGAAAATGAAACAATCAAAATATTTTTCCTGTTTGTTTTTTGTTTTCTCATCATTACATGCATGAGGAGGGGTGTTTATATCTTTAAGGTAAACATGCAATGACGGTGAGAGGAACATAAAAATGAATTTTGTAAAGAATATATACAATGTCCAAATCCTTATTATTCTCAAATATGAAGCTCATCAATTGACAATAGATTGTTTGTATTCTAGGACAGGAAATTTTATTGAGAGAAACAGTTGTTCTGTCAGATATTTGAATTTACCTAGTTAAGCTTGAACAGTGCATTGAAATGCAAACAAAAGTGTTACATAATTCACTGTTCTGATAATTCAAAAATCCCAAAGCTCTTCAATTTGGTGCCAATAGTCATACATTCAGTGTAAAAGTAAACAATTTAAATGAAAGAATTTGGATCACAACTCAAAAGTCAGACTCTATTATTAATTTTCCTGTATTACGTATAGTTATAAAACTACAAATGCTTCTGACATCTAGTCCTTTATAATGGAACAACAAAGGGGAAAATATTTTTAATGAGATGAAATTTTCATACATTACATATATTATTACAGTAATTGTGTAGCCCCTTTACTGAAATTGCAGTATGTCTTTCAATGTTCTTGAAAGCAGACTGTGCACTGCAGATATTTGCATATTTTGATTTATTGCAAGACTGTATTAACCTCCCTCCATTTAATAATCAATATAGTGGCGCTATTGAACGTATTTTCCAATTACTTTTCAACAGGAGGAGGTGGTTTCCGAAGATGCCGATGAAGTTGACGCAGCAGGAAAAGCAGCATCACCCCCTCGACAGCGCAGGTCAGTGACAAGTACAACATACTCACAGGGAAGAGGGGACTTGTTCACAGCGTAAACTATTTTTAATTTCAAGAGTGGCTGCTGACTGTAGTATTTGAACTCATGCTATTGGGGTGACTTTAGCTTGTAACATGTGTCCTGAGAAGGACCTTAGATCATATGTGTGTCTACTGCAATTTAAGGCTGTGCAATAATTTTAAAGTTATGATTATAAGGGTGGGTTTTCAATTAAAGGTCTTATTATATAAGAGGAAACTATAGAACTTAAATTGTCCTGTTTTTCGGGTAAAAAGGTGTTTCCCCTGAGAAGGTTGTATGTATTGTAATCTTACACTGTTTATGTAAATGAGCGAATTAATACGCGATATTTATGGAATGCCAAGTATCCTGGTTGTTGTACGGTCTTTATCCTTGTGCTCCTTAAATTTCCTCTCTGACCTAGTTTGAAAAATAGCTATAAATTGAAAAAAAAGTAGAACACATTAACTTATCATGCTTACTTATGCCTGACCCAAAAATAATGCACACCAGAACAAAGGATGATGAAACTGAGTTGTCATTTGATACATATAATTTAGATATGATGATAGACTAGAGAAACACAACTGAAATTTTAATATTACAATGAAAGGGGTGAAGAACCTTGGTTTGCTTGGTTTAGAAAATTAAAATTACGAGGACAAATAGATAATATCAGTTAAATAAATTGTAGTGAGGATTGCTTTTCATTCCATTAAAGGATATTATTACATATACTGTAATACAATATTGCTGACATAAGAGAAAATTATTTCTCTTTTTAATATTTTAAAATTTATAATACAATTTCATATCAATTGTTTAAGATGTAACCAGAGGGTGAGGTGTATTTTCAAATGACGTTGTATAAACTGCTGATTCAGAAACTGGTGCTATTATAAATGTAATCATCTTCTTTTAAAAACTTTAAATAAAAAAGTCTAGTCATATATACATACGGTATAATAAGTAAGATTTTAAAATAAGGAAGAAGCAGGGGGTTAAACTTTAAGGTAAAACCTCTCACATTGTCATCTCTCTTAAACTCAGGAAAACATCTTTGTTTCAATTATATTTATTTCAGAGTTGTTGCTTATCAGATCCGAAATTAGCCCAGAGTTAAATAAATCCAAGGTAGATCGTTTTTCTAGCATATGGGACAATTTGCCTCAATTGTCACGATTGTTATTGTACCTGGGTAGGACGGAGTTTCAGGTTATTTCCTTTATTTAATCCAGCCATAAAATGTCATTTTCCCTAATGTCCTGTGATTATTAAGTCTATCGTTTCGATTAGAAAACTCCATGACCTATTATTTTCAAGGACATAATTTTATTTTGGTGTCAACCACCCCACTTCAAAATGCACAAATTTTAATGCAAACAAATATTTAAAAATCAATATGTCTCACTTAATGCTTTGGCCTTCTTATGGTGTAATGACGAATTCAAGTTCAAAGTTTTATGACCATCTATTAAAATGTAATCTTTCTACTTAATGATACTGATTAAAAATTTTTATCAAAAGAAATAGGTATTTTGATGTTTTCTTTAAACTTTACTTGTTGGATGTGGAAATATTTTTAAAGGAAATTAAGAGATATGGTGTGTATGTATCTAAGCAATGAACTGTAAACAGAAAAATCCATTGCATTAATTGAACTCTCTGCATATTATTTTCAAATTTGTATTTGTCGTACACACCTGAAAAGAAAAAAAAACATCTTCAGAGGTTATTGAACCGTGTCTTATCTTGGATTTGCATCACATGAAAGTCCGTAAAACTCATGGTACCAGAAATAGAAAAACATGCCTCCAAGCTAAAGAAATCATGAGGGCTGGTTGGTTGTTGCCCACATGTGTATCATTTCATTTGAACCCCTAATTTGGTGTTTGGAATTAAATTGTCAATTTTTGTTCATTGACATCGGAGCCTAATGCTGTCGAATTATGCAGTAAATGTCATTTTGTGTGCAGTGGTAGACTTTTGAACTTTGCGGCTATTGGCATTATGTATTGGCATTTATTGTCTTTTTGATGCGAGAGAAAACAAAGGATTTTAATGATAAGTCTGGGGATCTTATTAGAAATTAAACAAGCTTGAAGTCTTGTTGGCGGAGGATGTGGTTAGGTGATTTAAGATTTTGTTGGAAGGGGCCATGAGAGTATGTTTTTGTATGAAGTTAAAAATCCAAATGACAGGTAAATATTTTAATTGTTAACACATTATGATGCTTATTATACTGAATGTATAAATTCTGCTTGAACTTCACTTTGAAGCCCTTAGTATTGATTTCATCACATGCATAGACTGAGATTGTTATATTTATGTTAACATTAAATTTTTAGTACAAATCTACAATGTACTATGCCAGTTTTATTCAAAAGTCAATTTCTTACTTGTGTAATAAGCTACCTGGTAGCTTTCTTGTGTGTAAAGTTTAATTTGGAGGGATTAAATTTAAGTTTAAAGGCTTGTGACATTTATATGAAATGTTACAGAACCTGCTATATGCAAATAATTTTGATCAATATCAAAATTTTATGAACCCTTATAAACAATGTCAATATAAAATGTTTCCTTCATTGTCATTGCTGTCTGGCCAAATATTGACTGATGTCTGGGAGGAATTGGAAGAAAACCATAACGGGCTTGATATTCAAACCTTTTCTGGAATAGAAAGAAGTTCACGAGTGTATTGTTTACTTTTACTGAATGTTACATGCTGTATAATACAAGGGACTTGATGACTTCTACGCATAATTATTGCACTTTACTTTATGACCTTGGCTTAATCTTTTAATTTAAATTTGCTATAAATTTTTCTTCCAACCGGGGCACTTTCCAGTGAATAAGAAATGTTTAATTTAGTTAATTGATTGTGATAAGGGCCATAATTTCTAGGTATTTAAAACATTAACAGAATTAACCTGACATGAACGCCATTAGCCCAGACTCAAGGATTCTTTTCATCTCTTTGTTAAACATGAAACCTACATGAAACCTACAGACAAGTATTTGTATCTTAATATTTCAAATTTGGCTATGTGTAATTTTATTGTAGCAGAAATATTTACAATGGTTCAGATTTACTAGTATTTGGGGGAAATTTAGGTATCAGCATGTGTAAAATTCACAAACACTTTATAGGTATTGAATAATGATACTTAAGATATTATGAAATCCGAAGTTTTGTCCTTTATGTATGTGTCCTCAAATTATACTGCTTAGTATTACATGTAGTAGGCATGTATAGGTAATTATAAAGGGGAAAAATAAGGATGCATTATAATTTTGTATGATTGTGGAAAATTTTATAACTGAACAAGCATTGTAAAAAAAAAAACCTAAATAACTTCCCCATATGAAAATCAGTGTCTTGTGTGTCACTATTAAGTACAGGAAGAGTTGACAAAGACTGTACAAAGTGCAGGCTGGCTGATGTTTTAATAAAATGCTAGGTTTTCTAAATACAAAGGACAGCAATGTTGAGATCAAGGTCACCATCAGAAATCAAACAATAAAAAAGAATTACCCCTCTGTAAGAAAAGTGGGATGGCATTTCATAACTACATCTAGTTTAGTTTTTGCACTGAGTTACCACTGAGGATACATGTATTGTCTCTTTATAATATGATTCTGGTAATTGACATACTATATAGTACAAGTAAGTAAATAAGTACAACAGAGGGCGTTTTTTGACACATTTAGAACAAGTACTTTATGTAGAAGGAAGGAAGCAGGTAATTCCAGGGAAGTTGGTCCTCTTGCCTCCTCCAGTTAGGATATTCAGGACAAGCACTCTATTTCTCTTGATCTGCAGAAAGTTCATCTCAGTGCTTGTTATCCCCCCTCCCTCCCCCTCCCCTAATCTTTCTACACTGACTTTATCTCCAAAGGCTTGATTTTGTAAATTGAGTAAATCCTAAATTATCTAAATGAAGAAATTACAAGATTTATACTGTATACAGGGTTATTTTCCCCCATTCACACTTGTGTAAAATTTGCCCCGGCCATTTTAAATACCGTACTGTATTCTTTGAATTCGCTAAGTTTTACATTCACCCAAATGAGGGTAGGGCAAAAGAGGAGAAAACAAAAGGGCTCTAAAATTTCCCTGTAATCATTTTTGGGAGTTGTCACTCCACTTTGTTTTTTGTTCACCATCATTTTCTCTTTCATCAGGTTCTCTTCTAATGAACAGTCTGGAATATTTTTAATGTAAGAAAGTGGTCAAGATATTGTTAAAGCATCTTGAGTATTTCAGAAATGTTAAGAAGAGAATTGTATTAGTCCTTAACTTGTAAACAAGGATTAAGCCTGTAGTTTGTCGCCCATACAACCCCTACAAGGACACAGTGAATGACAAAATCTGTGTTCATCTTGGATGTCAAAATCTCTACATTCAAATAAAGTAAATGCACTAAAAGGAATTAGTCAAAGCAAATAATGAACTTGCATCTCCTTATTGGATAAACACAGCCTTGAGCCCCTCATTTCATCCTATCATGTACTCTTGATATTTGTAACATTATCACCTGAAAACAATTACTAGACAAATAAAGAGAAAGAAAAGGAATTTTTCCATCACAAGACATATACCCTAAGAGGTGCTAATTTTTCAATTATTTGTTATGAATTCAAGGACATGAAGTTGTTAATTTTGTAAAATTCTCATAACTTGAGAAATTTTCTGCTTATTGAGACAACAATAGTTATTAAAATCTCCCCTCACACCTTTCAAAAATGAATATGATGGAGAGCTGTTTTGGTAATGACCAATTATAACCTTTTTACAGCCGGATGACTTTGGTAGTTGAAACGGAAAGGTAAGAGATGGATCATACTCCATCACAATCTACCTCAATTCGATATTGTTTTATTTTTATATCTGTATGTCCTCAGCATGACCTGTTCTTCGTTACTGTATTTTGCCGTCTTTATGAATAACATAATTCTTCCAGGACCAAGTCAGCTGCTAAGAGACTCAAGAAATTTTTCCATACGGTCCGATTCATTTCCAAATTGAGGCCGTGAGTTTCGCCTGTCTCTCTTTCTCATGCACGCACATGTCTCTTTTCCTGTTTGCTAGCTATATATAGTCATTTATATTCCTTTTATGCAGTGTATAGAGAATTTACTGCCATATTTAATGCTTTTGTGATGGTGTTTTTGATGTGTTTATCTTGCAGTCTATGTCATTTGTATCAATTTAAATAGTATGCTACATTAACGGCATGTTATCAGGGTATGAAGACTTGTGATAGTTCATTGAAGTTTGACAATGCTCACTGAATGACAAATAACAAAAATAACAAAAAAAATTTTAGTACTTAGAAGTGTTCATCGTACTGAAATATGTATGCATCATTTTCACTTCATTGATCATAATTTAGATTATTGGTAGAAAGAGTTCAGTGAATGCTCAATAGCATGAAGATACCTGTTTAGATGATAAATGTATTGATAAAAAGAAATAGTGTTACTAATGGAATTTCTTGCATGACAGTGTTCCCTTAGGAGAACGAATTAAAAATAAATTTCCCATAATTATTCTGAAAGTAGTACATGAGACAATTTTCAAGTACTTGTAGCAAAGTCATCATGGTCATAGCATGATAGTCATTATCCATAAAGTATTTCAAACATTAGAGATACCGTACAGCCGGTTTTCTTGGCGGGTGTAAAATTTGGCGTTTTGCCTGCTCTAAGGTATTCGAATAATTTTGGCATAATTTATTTTAGCGGACACAGAGTTTAAGCTTTTTGCAGATGAACGCTTATAAGAGTACTGACTATATTAGCGATTACAATTTTTGCGGACTACGAGGGTTGATCCAAAAGTAATGTCACTGTGTCCATATCTTTAATATTTGGCGTCATATTATCAAATATAATGCACCAAAAGATGCATAAACATAAATCTAATCAAAATTGAAAATTTCATTGAATAATGTGCAATTGAATTCATTTTATGGATGTTTAAAACATTAAACATAGGGGGTGTCGCCGCGTCACAACTACCCGGTAAACGTCACGTTTTAGAGTTAATATTGTTAGAATAAAAAAAGACAAACACATTTAAAAAAAACATCTTAAAAATCGTCTAATCGAACAATATTTATAAAGACAAAATTTACGACATTTTCTAATCTTTAGTTAAAAATTAAATGGCAGCATTGTTTTTTTTTCATCATAAACAGTATTGTTTATATCTGGTGTATTGCAGAAAGGAAATGTCGAAATGGAATAAAACACCGAAACGAGTTGTTATGTATTTTTCCTTCAAAATCGGGAAATTACAAGTAGAAACAGTTATGATGGTAAATCAAACTCGCAGAGGAAAGATTGTTAACGAGAGACTTGTTCATAGATGATTTCAGAGATTTTGGGCAGGTAATAGGTAAATAAATAATCATTTGGGGACAGAAATACCGAAAGATAGGAGGTCGGGTGGAAACGTTCAATGGCGTCGACGTTGTCGTAAAAGAGATTAGTGGCAGTTTGAGTGATATGAGACACTTTTAAGTTTGTCTTATGGTATTGTTCAAAGAATTTTGACGAAGGATTAAATTATAGTTAAAGTGTACAATAGGTGCCAATTGTTCTTAAAGAAAAGAAAATATGTGAATGTTTTGTGAATATCAAATTTTTTTAATAAAACAATGGGAAGGCGTTTTTAAGAGTGTGTGACGGCGCATATCCGTTTAATGACGTTATTAATTAAGGTGCGGCGACTACCATAATCGCACTTTGTGTTAAATTCGATATTTTGAAAAGTATAAATCATTTTAATTTGATTTTTTCAGGACTGATTAAAAATAAATATAGCTTTCATCATGTAAAATTTTGTTAATTTACGTCGACTAGGAGAAATTTTATCGAAGTTGTGACATTACTTTTGGATCAACCCTCGTATCATCAAAACCCCAAAATAAGCCAAAATTAGCACCAGTGCGGCCGCTAAAATAACCTGCTATACGGTACTAGACTACTAGGTACATTAATTTGATTAAAACAAAAATCTAGTACATGTAATACTATGTGTATTGGTTCTGTTGATGAAGTCCAGACAAAGATAAACCACAAATTTAGTTAGAATTTGCCAAATAAATTAGCTGCATTAGAATGATTTTGATAAGAAAGACAGCTAATACACAATAATATGTATCTAATGTCTGGTATTTTTACATTTATCAAATTCTGGGTACTTTGACAATAATAAAGCAGTCAAGGTTTTTAAATCTTTATAAATACATAATTAGCTATGCATTTCTCAAAATTACATTCTTGTATCTACCTTTAATAATTATATTTTTTACAAAATACAAATGAAATTGCCCCTTTTTAGCTCTACTGGTCAGAGACCAGAAGAGCTTATGCAATAGTAATGCGTCCGGCGTCCGTCCGTCTGTCCGTCTGTCTGTCCGTCTGTCTGTAAACAATTTTTCAAAATGCTACTCCTCCTACAGTTTTGGTCTAATTTCAATATAACTTGGCACACAAGTAGACTACACTAAGATACATAATTCTGTGTATCGGTTTTTGATTTTCGATGAACGGTGTTGCCGTGGTTACTAAAAATAGAAATATCTGTGAAATTCTTTCAAAATGCTACTCCTCCTACAGTTTTGGTCTAATTTCAATATAACTTGGCACACAAGTAGACTACACTAAGATACATAATTCTGTGTATCGGTTTTTGATTTCGATGAACGGTGTTGCCGTGGTTACTAAAAATAGAAATTTCTGTAAAATTGTTTCAGAATGCTACTCCTCCTACAGTTTTGGTCTGATTTCAGTATAACTTGGCACACAAGTAGACTACACTTAAGTACATAATTCTGTGTAACGGTTTTTGATTTCGATGACTGGTGTTGCTGTGGTTACTAAAAATAGAAATTTCTGTGAAATTCTTTCAAAATGCTACTCCTCCTACAGTTTTGATCTGATTTCAGTATAAGTTGGCAAACAAGTAGAATACAATAAGATACATAATTCTGTGTATCGGTTTTTGATTTCGATGAGCGGTGTTGCCGTGGTTACTAAAAATAGAAATTTCTGTGAAATTCTTTCAAAATGCTACTCCTCCTACAGTTTTGG
The DNA here is from genome assembly GCA_003671525.1 of Saccostrea glomerata. NCBI lineage: Eukaryota > Metazoa > Mollusca > Bivalvia > Ostreida > Ostreidae > Saccostrea > Saccostrea glomerata. Next base: position 1,051,681 of record PRKT01000117.1, read on the forward strand.
TCTGATTACAGTATAACTTGGCACACAAGTAGACTATACACTAAGATACATAATTCTGTATATCGGATTTTGATTTTGATGAATGATGTTGCCGTGGTTACTAAAAATAGAAATTTCTGTAAAATTGTTTCAGAATGCTACTCCTCCTACAGTTTTGGTCTGATTTCAATTTAACTTGGCACACAAGTAGACTACACTAAGATACATAATTTTGTGCATCGGTTTTTGATTTCGATGAACGGTGTTGCCGTGGTTACTAAAAATAGAAATATCTGTGAAATTGTTTCAAAATGCTACTCCTCCTACAGTTTTTGTCTGATTTCAGTATTACTTGGTACACAAGTAGACTACACTAAGAACATAAAGAGACTTTATCAACGATCATTATTCTATTTAATGCTGTTTATAAAGTTTTAAATCCCAGCTGCTTAAGTACTTTCTCTTCCTTTGCTATAAGTTCAAACCAGTAGAGCTTCAGTCTCGACAGAGACTTCTGGTTTGCAAAGATAAAACTAAATGGCAGAGTTAAAAAATAATGCTCATTTTCTGTACTGTTACTTTAATGCTTTGTAAACTTTCTTTAGCCTAATCATGTCTTGCTATTGAAGCAATACATAACATTCTATTATTTATATATACAAAAATTACCTAATCTTTATATACGGTACCTGTTATTATAAGGGTGATGGGACAAAATACTATACAGGATCCTGATCTAAATATATTAAGTTTTTGCATTCCTTTGTTCATGCAGTATCAATTATTATACTTGAAAAATGAAATTAAAAAACATTTGTGTGTGTAGCTGAGAAAAAAATCAATACATGTTACTCTGATGCAATATTATTCATTATTCTGTATTTTTATCACATGAAGTCTGATTCACCTTTTTGTTGAGTTTTAATTAAATATTTTCTAATATTTTCTTTGTGTCTGATGTTTAAATACTTGCTTACCTCATAATAATTTTTTTTCTCTTTGTCTAGTTTCAGTGAGAGCTACTTTACGGTCAAAGGAGCTGCTCTTATTCTGCCACAGAATGAACAGGAGTCTGGATATGCTTCCAAACGGATAACAAAGAACTGCGACAGTAAGATTTAAAATTAAATTAAAATTTTAATAGTAATTTTTTTTTTTAATTCTTGACATTTTAATTGAAGTCGCCAGTTTCTTTCATAGAAAAAGCAGTGACTTTGATTGATAGTAACTGTTCAAAATAAGTGTCATTAAAATGGTACAATGAATGCATGGAAAATCTAAGAATAATTTGATATACAGGTTTATTTGAAATAGAATCATAATTTGTTTGAATAAATAACATTTCTTTAATTTAGAATAGTTAAAATTGAATATCTATGTTGTAAGTAAGTTTTTGTGTGTACCATTATAGAAAAACACATTTATACATGTACATGTGTATATCAATTTGGATGAACTTGTGTTTGAGAGACAAATAATCTTAAGCTTGAAGACCTCGTTTTCCACACGTCATATTGTCAGTGTAGACACAATGATGATTATACTAATTAACACATGCTTGATTACAGACGAGATACAGAGCCATCTACAGTCCATGTTCTACCTGTTAAGACCACAGGACACAATAAAAATCGTGAGTGTTAAATTCATCATAAGTCAGTGTCACCTCAGGTGATCAGCTGCTACCTCGTCTGTTACACTGGAGTGGGTGTAGTCTAGGTCAACTAAACCTTGTTTTTCACTCTAGGCAGTTTTATTAACCATACATATCATGTGCATGTGCAAGCTAGAATGCAGGTTTTTTAACGAAATTCATATATTTTCATAACGCATTTATGTTTTTTTTTTTTTTTTTTCTAAGAGTGATTTTTTGTTTAAATGATTGATATAAGTACATGGAATTTCAGAATGTTACATCATGTCTTCCATTTAAAAATGCCATGATGAATAGTTTTTACAACATGAAATATTCAAAGATTAATTAAAATTTTAAATGTTCATAACATTAAGTACCGTTATTTACAAAGACATGAAAAAAAGACAAGCATGTAAAATAGTCAGATCTACTTGCAATTGTCTAATATAGCCATTGTAACAAAGATTAACAATACTTTTTCCTTTAATCATAAATCTTGTAAATAAAGTAAATGTCAATAATTAAATAAATTCATCAAAACCAAGTACATATACTGTACCAGTGGACATTTTAGTGAGGATTTAATTTTAGCATTATAAGAGAGGATGCTGAGATCACTAAAATTGAATATTGCTAAGATTAATTGCGTTTTATTTGTTAAAGCTTCTATTAGCGAGTATTTTAGAATCGCTAAAATTATATCTTGCTAAAAATAAAATACCAGTTTTAAGGAGAAATCGCTAAATTTGCTTCTCATTAAAATTTCCACTTGTACCTTATATCTGATAATGACCTTGTAGGCTGTGAGGCTGGAGACCACGAACCCCACCGGCAACCCGCGGTACATGGCGGTGGTGTCCTGTGTGGGGCGGCAGGATGAGGAGGAGTCAGTGATACTGGGTATAGACTGTCAGGAGAAGGCCACCATAGGACTGGTGTACCCCGTCTTCTCTGACACCTCCATCAAGCTGGACGGCGATGGGTAGGTGGACTGACCGTGGTCCTTTGTAGATTCAGATTTAATTTCACATTTCTCCTACTTTTGTAATATGAAGTTCTCCCATTTGTCACAGTATTTTATACATTTCATTATATATTTACTGAACAAATATTTTGGTACAGGAATTGGAAAATAGTGTTCATACAAATCAAAGGGGACAGTTAAACTTTAGGAGATCTGGGATACTTTTTTTCCATACACAAGTGTCAACTTAATCTGTGATAGCTATAAATGAGGTTAAGTCAGAACATGAATTTGATGATTTCTTTTTCTTTTTCCTATATAGTGGATTTGTTGTGTCCTCAGATGGCAAGCTTCATGTCTTCAAACCGGTGTCTGTACAGGCCATGTGGTAAGAAAGTCTCACACTCTACACAGAATAGGTGGAATATATTTAAAAGGCAAAATCATACTCTTAAAAACTTAAACTTTAACTTATTTTATACACAAAAGAGCTAGTATAAAAAGATACTCATAGTCATTTCACAATAAAAGTACATATTTGTTGCTGCTTATTAGATAAATTTTTGAATTAAAAGTGAAAAGTGAAAGTTAAAATCAAATGTTTGGTATATCTTGTTACTAGCCTATTGTTTTTTGCAATAGTTATCATGAAATAAATGAACACTTTCAGGTCAGCCTTGCAGAGTCTCAATAAGATTGTTAAAATGGCGCGTGACAATCGGCACATCCCGGCAGGCCTGTCACACACCTGGACGGGGTATTATGAATCTTCTAGTCTACGATCCAGTCTCACTCAAATATCAGAATGGTGAGCTCTCAGTGATTTATGTATTCCATCATTCTTTTAATATTTACATATCAATTGACATATTAACAATTTTAGATGTAATGGATATTAAATTCATTTTTCTAGCTTTTTATCCATTATTTGCAGGGAACAGCTTTCTTTCTTGGCTTCATGAAATTTTTAAAATTACTTCTTGCAAAAATTTAATACAGATTTTTAATGAAAAATCTTTTAATTTGTTTCTTCTTAGATTTTCCCCTTCTACAGTATATAACATGTATTTTTTGTGATTTCAGGCACACCAATGAAGATGTAGAATTTTTCAAGTCAATGCCAGTTTTTGTTGAGACTGATGAGTAAGTTCTGGGTATTCCATAAAAATATATAAATTCATAATTTATTCTCTTCATGAAATCTTGTTCATTTCCATATTTTTAAGACAATATGTATTTCTTTTATGAGTAGAAACCGATCTGATTTTGAAACATAAGATCCATGTTTCTGTATATCAGTAACAAATGATTTACTCTTCCTTCACTTTTAGCGAGGAGTCTCAATTTAAGAAGAGGCTGAATGTGGAGCTGAAGAATGTCATGATGAGGATGGATCTAGAAGAAGCTACCTGTAAAGAGGTCAGTGAATGGCTTTGTAAAAATGTTATTACCAGAACAAGTACAAGTAATTACCATGCATAATGAAGTACCTCAGTCGCAAAGGCAGGGCACATAAAGTCACTACAGATATAATGGAATAGTTTGCAATGATTAAAAGCAAGATTGATCGAAGATAAGAATTTCACATCAAATAAGTTTATAAAAATGTTAATCCCAGATACGTCAAGAGCTGGAGGCAGCTATAGGAACAAATTTATCTGAATACAAGAGTTACGTTGACCAGGAAATGATGAGGATTCTGGGACAGATGGACTCGCCCACTAAAATCGAGGACTACCTCTACCTCGGCTCCGAATGGAATGCTTCCAATATGGAGGAGCTCAATAACAATGGGTAAATTTCCTTTTGCTTTAAAGGTGTCACTTTGTCTCAAGCAAGCCTTGATAATCTTGTGACAGGATGTCTCTAGGTTTAAATGATTTCTAGACAGAAAAAAAAGTTGGATTCTCACATTTGAAATTTAAACATGAAATAAAAAGAGATATTTGGCATAACCTATAGTTAAGTTGAATGTATTCTCTTGATAAATATAGTTTAAATTCAGTTTTAAAATTGACTGTAGCAATATATATTTGTATGAAAATTCATGAAAGAAGTTTTCTTGATAAATAAAAAAATAAAGTAAGAATCACTTGATAAAAATCATGGAGAAACTCTTGTTGATACCAAATATGCATGAAAAAGAAAACAGAATTTTTCTCAAATATTTGACCCTGTATGAAACCAGTTTAACAGAAATCTCTAATCTCTATGTTTTTAGTGTGGGGCACATTCTAAACGTGAGCAGAGAGATTGACAACTTTTTCCCTGGATGTTTCGTCTACCAGAACATTCGTGAATGGGATTCTGAAGAAACGGATCTCATGAAGCACTGGGACAAAACATTTATGTTCATCAAGGAGGCGAGGTATAAGAGATCATGCTTAACAATTTTTTTTTTCCTTTTCAATAATGTCATTGGGGAATTGAACTGAATTCACCATATGCACCTGTCTTCTAATGTGAAGTTTGGTTAATGACAGTGTTCAAATGAATTCCAAGCCTTTAAATTTTGATTTCAATTTGCATATATGTATTGCTTATGCTGAATGTATAGAGGAATGCTTCCATAGGAAGGGAAATATTAATCTTTGTCAAGCAGCACTAGTTCTTAACTAGTGTTGCAGTACACATACTTTTTTTAAATAATTATACAAAAAATATTTTTTCCAGGAATCGAAATTCTAAAGTTTTAGTCCATTGCAAAATGGGAATCAGCAGATCTGCCTCCACTGTAAGTTTCAGTGTAACTTCCCAGAATATTTTACTACTTCTATATTATTAACACCATCAGATTTGAGGTTACCATTGAGAATCACAGAGCTTGTGTATGCCCCTGAGAGCCTTTGATTGGTGAATAAACATATTTCATATACCCTTGTATATTCAGCCTTATCTTGGTTATACTTACTGTAGGTGATGGCCTACCTTATGAAAGAGCATAGGATGTCCAGACAGGAAGCCTACGATTACGTAAAGGAGAAGCGTAGCTGTATAATGCCAAACTCCGCCTTCTGGAAACAGCTGGAAACTTACGAGGGCATTCTGCAAGCCAAGTAAGTCACTATTGTTATTCCATGTCAGCTTAGTACAGTGTTGATTTTTAGTACATAAAAATATTTAAATAAATCATATAGATGCAATTTAAACAAACACACAAGGTATGGCAAAATAGACTTAAGACAACAGTAAAATTACATTAGGTGTAACTTTTATTCAGAGCAAAGATTTATGAAAAAGAGGTTGTGAATTCGAAATAGCTTGGGGTATGTATACTAAGGTATATCTCCACATTATGGCTGTCTGGATATTGTGTTGATATTTGTCTATGGTTATAAAAAAGTACTTTTACAGTTGTCCCCCCTTAATTTTTCCTTGACACTAAATGCACTGATTCCCTTTGTATTCCATTTTGGGAAAATTTCAACAAATAAATCCTATTTTGTTGTATGATGTCCATTTGTAAACCTACTTTATCTTTTTATTTCAGGCTTCAGTTGCAGACTGGGGCATTTTGTATTACAAGTGATTTGTCTCAGTCATGCTAGCACTATTTTTTTGGTTTCAAAACCCAAGGCAACATAAATGTTGAAAATTTTAAAATCAGATCACCATATCTTTGCTATAGAGTATAGTGTTTCACAATACACCTCATGATTTAAACATATCGAATTTTTTATAGAAATCTTTTCAGCATAACATTTTTCAGCATAAAATTTTCCTTCGTCTTCATATCAAACAAGTATTTTAAGGGGATTTGAAAAGCTTTGTGACATTTTTAATTTAGTATAATTTTTTTACTTAAAAAATTTAAAGCCTACCTTGAGTGTTTAAAAAAAATGTTGAAAATATAAATTTTGAATATTAACGTAAACTGTGATTAATCTTTTTAAAAATTGTAGGAGAAAACTTGAATTGTTCAAGAGCAAGTCCCAGCAAGACTTACTGGATGCTTCTATGGAGGAAGATGATGTGGGCTTCAGCAGACATCCTCATCATCATCACCATCATCATCTCTTCACTGAGACAGACATGACCAGGTGTCACAGTATGCCGGGCGGCCTGGATAATTCTGTATTTTATAATGGTAAGTGTACTTTGCAGTGCAGCTCCTTTTTGAAAGCAGGACATAATGCTATTTATCTGACAGATGTTTCAGTCCATGAGTTTTACAATTTTGTTTTCTTATTTCCTCTTCACCTACTTTCTCAAATGATTTGGGTGCTGATAATGAACCCATTTGATCAGTAGGTCAAAGTTGACATGGTTTTCAGCTATTACACATCAGATAACTCATAAAGGACCTTTTGTTTCATAGTTGTCAAGCTTGATACTTAGTCTTGATGTGTGAATTGTGTTTACCATATCTCTGTCACCTGTTCTTGACATTCATATTTTATGCATTACACTTTTATTTATAGAATACGAATCCTGTCACATAGAGCCAGATTTGGAGGTTGAATCCAGAAGTGCTGACTCAGCAGAAGACTCCCTGTCTGATCATCCCTCCCCTAAACCTGAGGGGGAGGAGGCCTCAAAGAAAGGCCTGGCCTACTACATAGGGGAGGAAGATGAGGGACACCAGTCAGAAGGCATGGAGGAGGTAGACTGGAACAAACCTCTGTCTTCTTCACTGCCAACCTTCAAAATAATCAAGCCAGATGAGAGCTGGATCAGAGAAGAAGCGGAAAAAGAAGAAAGTGAAGAGAAGAAGGCTGTGGAAGAAGATGTGGAAGTGAAGGCCTCTGCTGCTGATGATGGAGAAATGTCAAAACAGGAGGAGGAGGAAGAGAGAGTGGAGAAACCAGATGATAGTGTTATGGAAACTAATAGTCCCTTTGTTCATTTGAAAGAAAACATTCCCTGGAATCCAGGGACTGTGAAAAAGACAAAAGAAAACATTGAAGGCAAAAAGACTGAACCTATATTAGGTGGAGAGAGCTTCATTCCTGAACAGATAATTGTGATAAAGGGTGCAGAGAATGTTGGTGTAAAACCGGATCTGAAGCTGGATTTGGCTGGAGTAACTGTGTCAGAAAGCTCGGATTACAGTAGGGACACCTGCACTCCTACGTCAGAGAGTAGCAGAAATTCTGGATCTGTGTATGAAAAAGAGGAAATTCCTCTGGCACCTGGAACTGTGAAAAGAACTCTCAAGGAAATAGAGGAAAAGCATGGGTACAGTATCTTTTTATGATAACTAGTAAAATTTTACCAATTTTGCTGCTTCTAAAGTTACAGAGTAAATCAAATTAAGACATATGTTTTAGAATCTTTTTTCAATTGATAGTCTACATGAAGAACATATGGTTAAAGTGGATTTTTTTCTCTTTGAAATAGATTTTTGAGAAAGAAGGGTCTTCCTCCACTTCCACTGCAGAGATCAGAAAGTTTGAAGAGTCCCCGAGACAAGGTGAGACGTCGCCATATTGACCGTGAACGTCGTAAGACCTGTAACCCAGTCCTAGTCAGTTCCCCCAGAAGTCCTGAGGAGGAGGTGGATTTCGAGTGGAGGAGACACAGTACAGGGGAAACATTCTCCTCCAAGCCTGGTACAGAGGAAAAGTCCCCTGAAACCAAACAAGCTGTGTATAGACTGATGGGGGAGGAAATCACGGTGGAAAAAGGCATTGTGAGAAAGCAGAGAGAAGGTAAATTACGGGCTGGGTATCCTGTTATACTGTAAGAAAACAATTGAATTTTTTTGTGAGATTAAGGGAAAGAAGGATGGGTTGGTGGTCTAGGGTCAGTCTTACATACGAATCCATTCATTTTCTGGTTTTGTTGTATAGTAATTTTTCATGGTTACTTAAATGCTGGATTAGCCTAGATGATATGTATGCTAGCAAAAGTTGTTTGTGCACAACTATTTTAGAAAACTTGAAATATAATTTACTTGTACATCCATTTCTCTTAATGTAATTTCAATTTTTATTTCCAGGGATTGAAGGAAAGAGTAGACAAAGTTCTCCTTGTAATGATGCCAAAGATCAACTGAGAGTTACACCAATTGAACCAAGTAGTGCTGAATCAGTAGTTCTGATTAAAGATGACCTTAAATCTGATAATGTAAAAAATGTGCCAAATAATAGTGAAAGTGCCTCAGACACAAACAATAGTGCCAATAATAATGCAACTAATGAAGAAAGTACATCCAAGCAGTCAGTGAATGAGATCAAGTCAAACTTTGAGAAGAGCCCTACTTGTGGGGAGACTCCTAAGCAGGAAGTTGGTCCCAAGACTGGAGATTCGTCAAGGACCACCAGTGAAAATGAGGAATCCCCAGAATCACCAAAGTGTTCTTTTGCAGAAAGGAAAAAGACTTTTGAGACGCCCACCCCTGTAGAAAGCCCAGAGGTGTCAAGGAGACCAAAAAGGAAATCTCAAAGTGACGCTAGGTTTGACCCAGAGACTCTGAAACTCATTCGAGAGATTGGTTCTGCTTTGATGAACAGCCCAGCTAAGTGTAAAATAGAGACAGACACAGATCTGGATAGTAAGGGAAATTTTAGTCTAGTGAAGCATTTTGTTAGGGACATTGAGAGAAATGAAGGGAAACCTGACAGAGAGATCATCATTATTGACAAAGAAGCACAGGCTAGAAGGAAAAGGAACTGGAGATTCAGTGCACCCACCCCAACAGGAAAGAGTCCGAATGAGGAGAAAAGTTACCTCAAAAGAACAGTGGCCAAATCAATTAGCCAACCAATATCTTTTGTGGAAGAGGGGGACAAGGGGACCTCAAATCGGGATAACATAGGTTCTCATCCACAGAAATTGGGTGATCAAAAAAATGAAATCAGAAATGAGGCAAGTCCTTTAACCCCGCCCTCAGGTACATCTCCAGAAAACTGCACGGTGTCTGAGGATCACATAGATAAGGTGCATAATCTGGTTGGGAAATTCCAGCCTGTGGAATTCAAAGAAAAAACAAATTTAAATGTGAAAAGTGACACACTAGAAAAATGCGGACCTGATTTAGAAATGAAAAGCAAAAGTGAACCACCAGAAAAAGTGGAAAGCCTCGCTGCTGTACAGAATGAAGCAGATAAGGAGAGTGACCCAGAGTCTTCAGACAATACACAATTACGGTTTCTCAAAGAAAACCTAAGAAAAACGAATCTCTATTGCAGTAAAAGACCCCAGTCTGCTGAACTGAAAAGATCCAACACAACTCCTGCATGTAGCTTAGAAACACTGAGAGAGAAAGTGAACACTCGGATGCAGCAAAGAAAGAGCACAGATGATGCAGACTGTGAAGCTGACAAGGAGAAAAGAAAAGTCCGCAAGCTTCAGGGGCGAAGTCACCCACTTACGAAACTGGAATATCGGCGGAATAATCCTTTTTATAGCACCATGTAAATACTAATGCTCAGTCCCAGCCAGGATTGTTACAGTGTATATGTGATAAATTATCAAAGCAAGTTGAGATTAAGTTGGCATTTTTCTGTGATAGAGTGTGATCCTGTGTGATTTTGTTTTTGTTTTTTGTTTTTTTTCCCTCTTGCTTGTTATATGTTAATGTTTTAATGCAGTATATTATTGATAATATATGTAAAACTTGTTAACTATGATGAATAATGTTATATGTATGGGTACATGATGATTGCATGATTGATGATTGCATGAATATAAAATGCAAGTTCAGCTATGTGTTTCCTTTAAACTTTGAAATGAAATTTGCAACAAGTAAAAGAAGGAAGGTTATCTTTTTCACATTTTGCTATTCATGTTAGCTAATACCTTATGTGATGTAAGAATTGCTTGAGTGTAAAACATTTTTATTTTTTCCTAGAAAAAAAATTATTCAGTGCTATCAAAATACAGACATCTCTACATATAAATGAATTTTAAAAATATGGTAATAGATTTTTTTCAAACTTATTTGTCATTCCACCACTAAAATTATGGTGCTTGATAGGTGTTACTGTTAGTCTGATCAAAGCATCAACAACAGATCTAGTACTCACAGTATTTATACTCAAAGACTGGTCCTTCAAAAGACCAGCAATTGCTGTCAATACATGTATCATCACAAAATTGTAGGAAGGAACAAATATTTTTTTTTTAGTATTTGATTATTTATTCAAAAGAGGTTACATTTTAACATACATTTCATTTATTATCCTCATTAATTTGTTAAACATTTTTTCGTAAGTTTGGTCTGTACTAGAAATTAATCATTTTTGCTTAGGTTATATATGAAACATGTATGCATGTACCTTCAAGGAAATAAAAAGGGTATCAACAATGTAAAGTTGCACACAATTATCTGCTACAGTTGAACCATGATACTTCATCATGCATGACAGACAAAAAGCCCCAATATACATATTGTTCTAGACATTGAATCAGATATGGTTGAGAGACTGCATACTCACAATTAAATTTAAATACACATTTTTAAATGTTAAAAATACTTACAATTGATACAACTTGTATATTTATCCCTAAAAAGTTACTGCACACAACACCATTAATATATTTATAGGTTTAATGTTCTGTTCTATTTGTACAGCTGACATAGTCTGACAGCTGGTAAAACAGGTGCATAATTCTGTACATGTATATATTGAGATTATCATGATTGTAAGTTAAATTAACCTATATCAAATTTAATTTATACCATAACTTTTTGAAACCAAATATGAGAAAAAGTGAATATATTCAGCCTACCTCTTTATCACTTTACTTTTTTCTTCTTTAACTCTGTACATACATAATTGTGCATTGTGGTTGAGTAATTTTGTGAAGATTATTTTTACATCAGGAGCTTGAACACATATCTGATTTTTTTTCAGTAACTGATGCTTCATAATAAAGGCCTGAAATACTAGTAGTCATCATTGGGTCTCTCTCGGGCCATGTTTGTTTTAAGATATCTAGGCAATCTGATATTTCTCTCAGTAGCTCAGCACAAATTCCCCTGTCCACTACCTTGAGTGCCCCCTTATTGTTTTGGATTTTTCATTTTTTTGCTAGTTCATTAGAGATTAGGGACTCAACAAAGGTGTGGATCAAACAGAAATGTAGGAGTGTAGATCACTCCCTGCTTAATCAATGCTATTTTTATGATACATTGTAATACTATTTCTGTCATCTGGTGCTTTTTATATGTGCAATTATTTTGTCAAAATTGCCTATGATGATTTGTATAAGTCATTGTTAATTTTCAATAATAAATAAAAATTCGCTTCTAATCTTAATGTCATGATTATTTTCCAGAAAACCATAACAGATTAAGAATATATAAGGTAGACCAAGGGTCAAGGTCATCAGGCCAAATTTTTTATACCAAGGGTAGGTCTTGCAAGGAAGAAAGAAAGCCCTAAAGCAAACAGTTTAGAATTATGACCAAGGTTAAAATCATTTTATTCGTGGTAGGAGAATCATCCCTAGCTTGCTCAATGTTGTCAGAATCTTAAATTTGACAAAATTAACTCGGTATTTAAAAGCATTCAATCAATATTGTGAAGAATCTCGGACTGCATTTCATTATTTTCGAAATAGATCACACCAAGATTAAGTCAAGAAGTGAAATATGTTGGTATCCAATGAAAGATCTTTTTACAAGAAATACATAATTATATAACATTTCAAAAATATTTTTCTTCAAAAATGTATTCTAACAATAAAACAAAACAAAACAAAAAACAATTATATTTGGATAAATTCTACAGGACTTCGATCGTACCAAGAAATGGGTCTTTTCTATTTCCAGAAGTTTATGGAAATGGAATGGAGACGAAACCCGCGCTTGTGACGATGCAGGACTTCTTGTCTTTTGAAATATAAAAGCCCTAGCAACAACTGTCCAGAAGTTATGACCTATGATATTGTTGGATAAATTTTTTTTTAATGATTGAATAAGGATAAAGTTTACTTTGTAAAAGTGCGAGAATATATCAATCAAACTCGTCCCGAAATTCATAGTTTCAATAATTTCCAGATAAAATAAGCTTTTAGCTCACCTGAGCCGAAGGCTCAAGTGAGCTTTTCTGATCACATTTTGTCCGGCGTCCGTCTGTCCGTCTGTCTGTCTGTCCGTAAACTTTTCACATTTTCGACTTCTTCTCAAGAACCACTGGGCCAATTTCGACCAAACTTGCCACAAAGCATCCTTGGGTGAAGGGGATTCAAGTGTCTCTCAGAATATTGCCTCAAATCAAAATTGACTGTTAACTCTGATAAAACTAAAGCAATGATTTTCTCAAATAAGAAAATTGACACAACTCAATATTGTTTTTATTATAATCATTTAATAGTTCATCTTGAACATGAATATAAATATCTAGGAATTATTTTTACTTATAATGGTAAGCTTAAGTATGCAGCTGAACAACTAGCTGACCGTGCAAGAAAAGCTTTTTATG
>PRKT01000117.1:1067223-1082902 GCA_003671525.1 Saccostrea glomerata
TACTAGGCCCCTGTATATCAATCAAACTCGTCCCGAAATTCATATAGTTTCAACAATTTCCAGATTAAATAAGTTTTTTTATTATATTTTTCGTGTGTATGTGGAAAAGTATCATAGCCGAAATCTTTGGCCACCGAAGATGCATTCCAGGAAAATAAAAACGATTTCTAAATATTGTGGGTTTTTTTTTTATGAATTATGAATTGAGTCATAAAAAAATATAATGTCCGCCTTCCTTGTAACCTTGTAAGGTTGATCTGCAGATGCAAAACAAAAGAAAATACAAATTAAAAAAAAAAAGAACAATTTTATTTATATGTTAATGATTCAATTTAATAAATCTAATAAATGAAACAAAACACTAAGTTTATAGTTCGTTTGACGTTTGAGAGATTGGCGTCTCATCTTTTCTTTCATTGTCTTCTCTAGTTCCTCTCTTCTCAGTCTGGCCTTTTCTTGTTTTTCTTCAATTCCTTGAAGAATTGCCTTCTCTCCTATAAAAAATATAAATAAATATTAGAAATATATCACATAATTTGATAATTATTATATGTCATATATTATATTTCATGTATATGAATTGATACAAATAATTAAATACCAAAAAACTTACGTCCTAGATCATTGCAATTCACATCTGGAGATGATAGATTGTAGTGTGAACTTCGCTTTATGCCGATGATTCCGATAGGAGAAAGTCTTGGCTTTCTGAAGTCCTTTGAGAATGCAACATCAAAAGCAACCCCACGCTTGGACACTTTCGCTGTAATGCCCTGCTTTTTCAGAATGTTTTTCAACATTTTTCGCTCCTTCTTGTTTCGGACACGATCAGCTGGAGGGAGTGGCGCAACTTTGCTGTTGAAGCAACCCATGGTACATGTATTACATCCGACTTTGTCGTTGCGATACACAAATGAAACGCTTAGCAGTATTATGACGTCAGCCAACATTGTGACGTCTTGTGTATTGTTACGTCATGAACTAAATTTCACCCATTTCTGATTGGGGGCGCCACATCAATGAAACCATTATGCTTCAAATACCCCTTAATGATATTCTAGGGATAAGTTTTATTCTAAATAAAAGTTTTAAGGTAAATCTGTATTTCATGGTACACAATGATATACCTCGATCGTCAATAAACATAGGCGTCGGAACCAGGGGGAGGGGGGGGGGGGGGGGGGGGGGGGCTTAGCCCTGCACTTTTTTTTACAAAGATAGACATAATATATAGGCATTGAAAATTGGGGTTTGTCATTTTTTGTTGCCCCCCCCCCTTTTAGTAAGCCCCCCTTTTTTCAATTTCTTTCCGACGCCTATGATGAATAATTACATGTAATATTTCATGAATAAATGAATAAACAAATAAATGAATAAGATAATGATAAATTATATTTGTGTAGGAAAATTTTTTAAAGATGCTTCCGCTCTCAGGGGCAATACAATCAATACAATTAAAACAGTTATATTTGGATAAATTCTACATCCATCGCAGCAAGAAACGGGTCTTTTCTATTTCCAGAAGTTTATGGGAACAGAATCGAGACAAAACCCGCGCTTGTGACGATGCAGGACTTCTTGTCTTTTGAAATATAAAAGCCCTAGCAACAACTGTTTAGAAGTTATAACCTATGATATTGCTGAATAAATGTTTTTTTTAATAATTGAATAAGGATAAAGTTTACTTTGTAAAAAGTGTGAGAATATATCAGTGGCGTAGCATCGTTTTTGAAAGTGGGGGGGCCAGGCAGAGAATATTTTTTTTTTACTTACCTGAAAAAGTTGACGAGCAAAAAAAAAAAAGAGAAAAGTTGCCTGCCGAAGTCGAAAATCTTATTTCGGGGGGGGGGGGGGGGGTTGTTTTTCAGTGTCAACTACTTTCTACTTTTAGTACCTATTCTTATACTACATTTTCGGTACATTTCTATAAGTGGGGGGGCCAAACAGTGTATAGTGTAAGTAAGGTTGGTAAAAAAAGTGGGGGGCCGGGCCCCCCCCTGGCCCCCCGGATACTAGGCCCCTGTATATCAATCAAACTCGTCCCGAAATTCATATAGTTTCAACAATTTCCAGATTAAATAAGTTTTTTTATTATATTTTTCGTGTGTATGTGGAAAAGTATCATAGCCGAAATCTTTGGCCACCGAAGATGCATTCCAGGAAAATAAAAACGATTTCTAAATATTGTGGGTTTTTTTTTTATGAATTATGAATTGAGTCATAAAAAAATATAATGTCCGCCTTCCTTGTAACCTTGTAAGGTTGATTTTGCAAGGAAGAAAGAAAGCCCTTAAGCAAACGGTTTAGAATTATGACCAAGGTTAAAATCATTTTATTCGTGGTAGGAGAATCATCCCTAGCTTGCTCAATGTTGTCAGAATCTTAAATTTGACAATATTAATTCAGTATTTAAAAGCATTCAATCAATATTGTGAAGAACCTCGGACTGCATTTCATTATTTTCGAAATAGATCACACCAAGATTAAGTCAAGAAGTGAAATATGTTGGTATCCAATGAAAGATCTTTTTATAAGAAATACATAATTATATAACATTTCAAAAATATTTTTCTTCAAAAATGTATTCTAGCATTAAAACAAAACAAAAAACAATTATATTTGGATAAATTCTACAGGACTTCGATCGTACCAAGAAACGGGTCTTTTCTATTTCCAGAAATTTATGGAAATGGAATGGAGACAAAACCCGCGCTTGTGACGATGCAGGACTTCTTGTCTTTTGAAATATAAAAGCCCTAGCAACAACTGCCCAGAAGTTATGACCTATGATATTGTTGGATAATTTTTTTTAATGATTGAATAAGGATAAAGTTTACTTTGTAAAAGTGCGAGAATATATCAATCAAACTCGTCCCGAAATTCATAGTTTCAATAATTTCCAGATAAAATAAGTTTTTTAGATTATATTTTTCGTGTGAAATGCTATAGCTACATATAAATCGTGATTTTATGCAGAAAAATTTGAGAAATATTAACTTTAGATCTGTGACCACTGACTACATCCCTTGAATTACAAAAAATATTTTTGCTTCTCAATTGAATTTTGTTTCATAGGGTCACCCAACTAAAAATGTTTGCCACCCCCCCCCCAAAAAAAACCAATTAAAATTGGGAGATGGGCTCCTATGACTACAGGGGTGGTCCATGCACAATCATTATTTAGGATAAGCTGTAGGATCGAAATAAAAGCAAAAGTACTGAGAATTTGGTATAATACGTACACCTCGATTACTTGTACTATCGCCATCCACATGTGTAGGCTATTTATTGCGTTTATTGTAAAAAAAAAAAATATATATATACGATATATACCACCTGTTGGATTTAAAATACTAGTATTGAAACTTGGACAACTCACTGACTATTAAGCTTTTGATTAAAGAAGGCGTATTTGTCTTATACCGTAGCATGAAAAGTAACCCCGACAACTCACTATTCAGCTTTTAAGGAAGGCGTATTTGTCTTATACCATAGCATGAAAAGTAACCCCAAAACTTCTGATTTCTATAGTTAAGCATCATTCCAGGCATTTTGTTTGTGAAAATGTATCATATCCAAAACCTTTGGCGAACAAAGTTGCATTCCAGGAAAATAAAACTATTTCCTAAATAATAATTGTGTGTTGTTTTGTTTTTTTAATTGTGAATTGAGTCATAAAAAAGATCATGTCCGCCTTCCTTGTAACCTTGTAAGGTTGATCTGCAGATGCAAAACAAAAGAAAATACAAATTAAAAAAAGAACAATTTTATTTATATGTTAATGATTCAATTTAATAAATCTAATAAATGAAACAAAACACTAAGTTTATAGTTCGTTTGACGTTTGAGAGATTGACGTCTCATCTTTTCTTTCATTGCCCTCTGTTGTTCCTCTCTTCTCAGTCTAGCTTTTTCTTGTTTTTCTTCAATTCCTTGAAGAATTGCCTTCCCTCCTATAAAAAATATAAATAAATATTAGAAATATATCACATAATTTGATAATTATTATGTGTCATATTATATTTCATGTATATAAATTGATACAAATAATTAAATACCAAAAAACTTACGCCCTAGATCAATGCAATTCACATCTGGAGATGATAGATTGTAGTGTAAACTTCGCTTTATGCCGATGATTCCGATAGGAGGAAGTCTTGGCTTTCTGAAGTCCTTTGAGAATGCAACATCAAAAGCAACCCCACGCTTGGACACTTTCGCTGTAATGCCCTGCTTTTTCAGAATCTTTTTCAACATTTTCTGCTCCTTCTTGTTTCGGACACGATCAGCTGGAGGGAGTGGCGCAACTTTGCTGTTGAAGCAACCCATGGTACATGCATTACATCCGACTTTGTCGTTGCGATACACAAATGAAACGCTTAGCGGTATTATGACGTCAGCCTACATTGTGACGTCTTGTGTATTGTTACGTCGTGAACAAAAAAAAATCGCCCATTTCTGATCGCGTCATAAAAAAGGGGGGGGGGGCACATCAACGAAACCATTGTGCATCAAATACCCTTGATGATATTTAAGGTTAAGTTTTATTCTAAATAAAAGTTTTAAAGTAAAGTTGTGTTTATGGTACATAGTGTAATATTATACCTCGATCGTCAAAATTTATTACATGTAATAATTTCGTAAATCTGTAAATAAATTTAAATAAATAAATTGCGAGTAAGAAAATGATAAATTAAATGTGCTTCGGAAAAAGATGCTTTCGGTCTCAGTGGCAACACAATCAAATTTTATATTTATTCTAAATTTCAACAAATTAAGCAATATTAAACCGGAAGTTTGTTTTTTTAAAAGTTGTTCCATGCGTGAGTGAAACCTAAATTTATCATTTCGTGACTGGGAAACAAAATATCATACACGTATATTTACATCCACTGAATATTTTCTCCTTTATTTCTTAAGAAAATGCATTGCTTTAATCACTGCATGAACTACAGTAGGCATGTCGCCTGTACAGATTTCTTGATCAGTGGCTATTCCATCAATGAAACGTATAAAGACGTTCGCATCATTAATACAATATTGAATATTTTTTTCTGCAACAGCTGCTTCCGTTAATTCCAGTAATAACAAACAAAGAAAGCATTCTATTGTTTAAATAATTCAGTATTATATCATTTTGATGCAGTCTCAGCAAACTGCATGGACTTGAAGTAGAACGTGATTTTTTTTTTGGGGGGGGGGGCATTTTTTCAAGGTTTTCTTTCCATTTTTCTATTTTTTTTACAAGCATGTACTCGTTTTGGGGGTTTACTGGAAATGTCTTTTATGTGTTTAATTAAAAAAGTAACACGGACTAAAAACGCAAACGTGTCGATCGAGGAAATATTTCCTTTTTCATCAGTCAATTTCGAGTTATCTTCCTTGGAAGGGAAAAATGGCGAATGGATTTTTCAAAAGTGTCTTCTATTAATGAAGTAATGACTTGTTTGCGTCCGTGAAAAAAGTGAAATCATAATATTTCTTGTATGTTTTGTTGAGGTGAGTTATTATGCGATATAGACTCAAGATAAATGACAACATTTTGAATTTCAAATCAAAACGAAAGTAGATATTCTTTCTACAAGTGTTGACTACAAATCCAAATGAAATGCATTGCAGATTGCTCTGAGTATTTATATCTGATTTAAGAAAATGATTATAATATCTAGACTGAAAATTAACATCATTTGAAGATTTAAGTTCTGTTTCTGCGCTATTTCACAAGGCAATGCATGCATGGCTTCAATGTCATGTACATGTACAAAATATGTACACTTGTGCGGATTCGCAAACTTCTTGTTCTCTTAAACTATCCGCTTTCAAAAATCAAACAAATGTATATTCCCCTAAAATACTATTATTTCTTTTTCACTGAGTGACATCAGATCAACTAATTCTATTACAAATAGAGACATGGATAATGGAAGTAAGAGGGGAGGTAATTAGAAACAGGAAACAGAAGTTTTACTTACATGACTCAGGGATAGGCCCTATATGTATTGAAATATTTCAAGCAAATGCTGTTTGGAAGATCAAATATGCCTACCAGTATTCCCAGATTATTTTTGAAAATTCACTTAAACTGACATTGCATGCAACTGTCTCAGTTTTGAAAGGATCATTCTCTATAACATGTATAAGGCTGTTTTGCGGCCTACAATGACTTCAAATTTTCAGATAGTATTGTTTCCCATAAAAATTGCATGAATCACTAGGCTTATGTTCCAATCAAATGATAAGTATTGGTTGGTTAGTGATACAATAGTATTTTTAAAGATATAGGGTCACAAAGTAAGGTACTATCGGTCCATATTAGCATTAGAGTAATGGGAAAACTCAAGAGGGTGGCTGTGTTAGATAACTCCTACGCATGTCATAACCACCTTAAACCAACACCAAAATTTGCATGTTAGGCTGGAAAATGGCCTTATAGAGAATGAACCTTTACAAATGTTCTTATATTTTTTTAAAATATAGTATATGAGTTAAATACTTTAATATATCCTTAAATTTGTTACATTTATATTTTTCAGATGCAGCTTCCTTTCTTTTAGCAACAGTTTTATTTGTTAGAAATATAAGCCTACAGTACTTCTTTTCAACAAAATGGCTATGAGTGCAAACACGGATTGGCGCACGGGCCGGACTGTGACACAGTGTAATAAGTACATGCTGGATCATGAGGTGGAGTGTGATGTTACACTTGCCGTGGGCAGGGAAAAGATCAAAGCCCACAAATACATGCTGATAAGTCGCAGCGCAGTTTTCCATTCGAAACTTACAAGCCAGAGAACTTTGTTGGAAATCAATATTCCAGATTTTGAACCTGACATTATTCGAAAAATGTTGATGTGAGTAGATTATCTATTCAAAATAAGAATATTGAAAAAAGGAAAAATGTCTTGTTACAAAAATTTTATGTGTTGTAGAATTTCAAGATATGCTTTTCACTCATAAAATTATAACATTTTTTAAACATTTTATCACATTATACATTTTCAGGTTTATATACACTGATGACGTCAATTTTGACAATCGTTCAACACTGAAACTTTTCCAAGCTGCTAGTAAATACAAAATTGAAGATTTAAAGAAAACATGTTTTTATAAAATGCATTCAGAACTTTCTAGAGAAAATGTGTGTCTTGTTCTAAAATTGGCATATGACATGGGAAACAATGATGTGAAAAACAGTGCATTAGACTACTTTTATAGATATGCTTCTGACTTGTTAGAGACTGAGGGAATTTTGGAACTACCACAAAATTGTTTAATTGATATTATGAAAAGTGACAAGTTAAGAGTACCAGTGGAGAAAAAGTATGAGGTAGCAATTGTTTGGGCAGATAGTAAATGTAGACAACAGCAAAAGGAAGTTAATGATGCAAATTTGAAAGCCCTACTTGCCCCAGTTGTGAATTTTATCAAATTTGAAGAGATGTCAATGGAGTATTTCAGTAATAATGTCTCAAAGAGAGGTATTTTAGAGCAAAATCAGATTATAAGTGTATTTCAAAAACTAGTAAGCAAACCCGCAACACCATCTCACTCTTTGTCTGCACCTGCAGGAAGAACAGGAAATGTAGAGCAATCAGCACCTCCGCTCTTGGCAAGATCTGTCAGCGGACAGGAAGCAGATTCTACCACCACTTCAGAAAATCTATCTAGATCTGTTCTGTCTTCCTCAGAAACCATACAAATGGAGACAGATCTAGAAAGCTCCTCAGAACTGGTACTGGCCACAGGACGTCATGGAACAACCCCCATACCTCCAAGGGGAAACAACCACCTGACCAGTAACCGGACAGAACCAGCCCAGAGACGGTCCATGGAACTGCCACCCGGTGCCCAGCCTGTACCCAATGATTTCAGAGATGAAATGGGCAGAATAATAATATGGAGGTTTGGAGGTATTCTGAGTGGGAAGGCTAAGCCCAGTAAAAAGTAATAGGCAAATTAAGTTAAAGTTTTTACGGACAAACAGACAAATAGAAAACAGGCAGACGGACGGACAGGGCAAAAATCCATATATCTCCGAACCTCTTCGATTTCGGGGGCATGATAACTCTACGAAATTATTTCTTCAGTTAAAGAACGAGGGCGCCTTTGATTGGCATTCGGCAGGAATCTGGGCGTAATTGAAAAGTAAAATTTTATCGGCATGTCACATGAAATTTTAACATAATTTTTATTTATCGGGTCCTTGCGCAATTGGAAATGAAAATATTTTCCTGAAAGTGAATTTCGATTTGCTGAAAATTAACTTGAAAATCGGCTAGTTCAGACATTTGGTTAAAAAATGGTACATTTTTAAACACATTATCTAAAAAATTTTCTATCTCTGTGTCTTCTCTCCATGATTTTGAAACGTTAAAGAAACGATTATACATGTGTAAAAAAAAGAATGGAGAGAAGACCCAGAGACCAATAAAAAAACCCAACTGTGTAAATGTGGTGCTTTTTTGTCTAGATTTAAACATTTTATTTGTATCTGTAGCGTTGATAGCTCAGTAATATGCGTTACCTGTTCAGTGCACTAGAAGTGAAATTTTGGTTCGAGTCTCGCACGAGCCATTAAGGGACTCCGATCCTCAGCCAGGAAGGACAACTCTATAATTTAAATTTTAATTCAAAAAGTCTCAAAATGAAACTTGAAAATTAAATCTTTTCATGCAACAATTTTCATTGTATCATGGCTGTGGTGTTTTTCCTTTGAAGTCAAGTGTACAATAACTGGAGATACACCGATGGGCGGAGCCAGCTAAAACTGTGCCGCGTAAATAAATTATTGAACACCAAAGCGATTTCATCATTTTAAATTACATGTCTATGTAATCTGAATCACACAATGAAATGGGCTTTGTTACATGCACAAAGACAAAATTTCTGCAAGTGAAATAAAAGTCTTTCACATAAATAACAGTGCGTATCCTAAACTACGAAATGATTTTACGGAACTCTGCTGCAGTGCAATTATTCCATCCATCGCAACGAAAATCAAGTTCTCGACATTAATTCTACACAGAAATATATTAAAATATCACATCTATTGTAATATAGCGCTTTAGTAGAAAATTTACCATCTTTGCTGTGTTCTTTGCTTTCTGGACCATTTTAAAGGCCTTATAAAGATAGCAGAGAGTTTGGACTTGACATTACTTGCACCCAGAAAGAAGATCTCGGTCCTTCTTATTGGCAACCACTCAGCTGGAAAAAGTTCCTTTATCAACTGGTAAGTATATGATAAAAAAAAAAAAATCAATTTACTTAACAATGCATGCATAAAATATGTACTGTTTCACATCCTGTAGCTATAAGCTTAGCACTCTCATGTAAATACATCTTGATTTTCTTCACAGCTATTAATGCCAGTATATATACCAAATACCTAGATGTATTTAGTGGTCTTCACAGGAATCTTGTTACCCTGTTAGGGTATACACAATGAATAGATTTCTTGCTACATGTACATGTAACATTTAATCTTCTAGCGCTCCATGAGCACAAAACTTGGCACCTTTTCAGATCTTTCTCTTTCAACACCATAAAATGATCTTTCACAAAACCTCCTACCCAGACCTTTATGGCCAATATTGTAATGGCAGAACGTTGATCGAATCAAACTCTCAAATATACACATCCTTAAGTTTGCATGATACTAAAACTTGCATAACTTCCTGGAGATAAAATATGTTGCAAGAAGCTTTCGGTACAAAAGTAATCAATATTATTTACTATGATTTTGAGTTATAAATCTATAAGAATTTGTTAGTGGGTGGAATTGAAATCATCGTGAATTGGGATTGTAAAGCACTGATTGATGGCAATCAAGTGACCTTGAACTATCGATGACTTTCAATGATTTGAATAAACAAATGATGTAAATAATATCACCTGTCATATAGATTACTGTGCTTTTGCAGTGAATATGAGAACTACTGAGCCTTACTTTTAACATGCCCCCTTCCAAAAGTAGGACTGCATGTGTATGTAAATTAAACTTGGATTAAATTTGAAATAACTATAGGGAAAAACAATTTCAAGGAAACTGTAATGTTCTGTCAGGAGTAAACAAAATTTCTTTAAAAGGATAGGTAGGGGGCTAACAGTGAACATTTTTTGTATGAAAACAGGCTAAATATAACCTTTAGTCAATAATATTCAGTCATCAATCAACATGCTACATAAAAAAAAGTTCCTGTATTTTTGAATATTAAAGGCAGTAAGCTTAATATTTTGCTATCCGCTTTTAATGTAATTTTTGGTTACATAATGCTCTGTCATAGTATGATGTCTTGTGGAAGGTGTTGCTTCTATTTGCATTCTGTTTTTCCCAATGTCTGGGATTTGGTCTAAGTGCCTCACAAACTACAAAATCAATACTGCTAGTCTGCAAATAACCCACACAGAATAGTCTCCTTGCATCTTTTTACTGCTTAGTGTCTGCTCCAAACTTCCATGGCTTGCCAAATCACACTGAAGCACATACAAAAAGCTGAATTTGATGCAACAATTAAGTAATAATATGAAATGATAGGTGCTGCCTTTATAGGTTTTAAACAAGGCAAGATGCATCTAACATAGTTGCATAGTTTTATCATGTTTGCCAAAAATGGGATTGGCTCCCATAGGAACACTTGCTGTTGTCTTCCTCAGAAACCATACAAATGGAGACAGATCTAGAAAGCTCCTCAGAACTGGTACTGGCCACAGGACGTCATGGAACAACCCCCATACCTCCAAGGGGAAACAACCACCTGACCAGTAACCGGACAGAACCAGCCCAGAGACGGTCCACGGAACTGCCACCCGGTGCCCAGCCTGTACCCAATGATTTCAGAGATGAAATGGGCAGAATAATAATATGGAGGTTTGGAGGTATTCTGAGTGGGAAGGCCTATTTAAGAGATAATCCAGATTCTATATCAATCATTCCAAGTCATTCTGGAAAATTACATGGAGTCTGGCTGTATGGGAGCCATCAGAGACAAGCCACCTACAAAGTAGACATGAAAATAAAGGAAGACGGAACAGTAAGGAAAGCCATTCCCAACAGAGAAATTGTGTCTGATGGAAGGGAAAAGGTCCATCTGCTGAAGATTGAACCACCAATGAAATTTGAGGCTGATAATGTCTACACCATAGAAATGGTGATGAAGGGACCAACAAGTTATTATGGCAGAACGGGAAAGGACATGGTCACTGTGGATGGGGTCACCTTCACATTTATTCCTGACGAAAATGGAATTAATGGCACTAATACAGAAATTGGACAATTTCCAGGGTTTGTATTTGAAAAAACTGAATTATAGACATTATATTGACAACAAATCTTTGTACCAGTATTGTTTCTTAACTGGGTGTAAGTAAATACTTCACTTGGAATGTTTGACAGATTAAATGAGCATCTATCATTGTAATTGCTAGCAACATAATTAATTATTTCATAAGACTGTTTTTGGTTGAATGATGGGTTTGGTGATTATAAATGTTTTGTTATATTAGTGTTTAAGTATATGTATTATTACTCAAGAAGTTGTGTATGTTGTTCAAGATTTCTGTCAAAGTTGATTAAAATTAGAAGTGAAGTATCCCCTCCCCAAAAATGTAATGGGCTGAATGGATATAATTTATCCATTGTTGTTATAACCAGTGATTATGGTCACATGCATGTACATTTGTATTTGAGAAACATTTTAATGTACTAGTATTTCATAGGCTTTTTATGTGCCTTTACATAAAAAAGGTTATGTACAATGTACATGATGTATGTCATTGCTAGCTTGACAGTGAACAAATTGGTGTAATAAATGTATTCTTGTTTGCAACAAAAAAAAAACCATGAGGTTTGCAAACTAGTATTCCTGTAACCCTATTAGCTGTACACATACACTGTAGTTTTTACAATCTTTTCTTTTTACCTGTTATAACTGGGACATCTTATTTTAAACAATATTTGATAAATTTTAGTTTTACATTGAAATTTGTTTTCATAAAAATATTTTAAATTGTTTTGAAAATGCATTTTATTTTTTCTCCACATCTTTCAAATTAAGTAACCTTGAAAATCATGTTCATGTTGACATTATTTTCAAGAATTAAGCATGATAAATATTTTTTCTCTTATTCTTTTTTTTTAATCTCAAGCCATCTTTTAAATACTGTTTGCTTGCTCTCTCCCTACTCAGCTAGGGTAAAATTATTGGGTCGGTAGGTAGATGGGAAAATCTTCTTTTCCAGAAAATTTCAACATATTTGTTGACGGGGTCATGTTCGCAAACCACGACCCAAATGTACGAACCTCCTAGTAGGAGAGAGAGCTATATGAGGACTCTGTACTGTGGCTTGAGACGATGTAACGGGACAGGAGGAATAAAAAAAATTGTGTTCTGTTATGTAAAAAAAAAAAATTCAAGTTGGACCATTTTTAGTCAGTTGGTCGGGAGAGGGCAACCAAACAATTTTTAAAAAGATATAGCCTCATGTAAGATTTTTAATTGATTGTAGTTCATGTTTTTATAGTTTATATCTTTAATTTTCATATTCACTAAATAAAAAAGCGACAGTGAGAGTCCTGCAGCTATGTGTAAATTAATTAACGAAATAATTAGAGGTTTTAATAAATTGGAATATATCAATACAGAATATTTATGTAATGTTTTGTTATGTCTTAACTTGTCAATTAAATTGATTAAATGAAAGTTCCTCTCGAAATTGTACTTATATTTATTTGCATTATGATTCTGCCATGGGTAAAACTGATGCAGGAAAATATAAACAGGAATATACAACTTCTTTCTTTACAAAAAACATGAAAAGGTTTACTTATACTTATCCTCAGACTACCTTCATGTGACATCATCATTGGCGTCGGAAGCAAATTGAAAGTGGGGTTTGGGGGGGGGGGCTAAGAATTTTTTTTACACCTACAAAAAAAACCGACAAGCAAATTTAAAGCTAATTTCAAGAAAACTTGCCACAAAGTACCTTTGGATGATGGGAAATCAAGTTAATTCACAGGCACCCGAAGTGTGGATAATAGCCCCCCACTTTTTTCATTGAAAAAAAATGTAAGAGTGTATAATATCTCAAAAAATATAAAAATTTCCCCGCCAAACAAATCTATATGCCGTTCTGTGCAAATAGATTTTTACTTTTTTAACGTTTTAAGAATGCCCTTATATGGTATAATAAAAATATACACTTCAGGTGTCTGTGGTTACATTCATTCTGAAGGATGACGTCTTCTTTCAGGGGGAGATAATTAAGAAATATTTAAAATTTGGTGGCATCAATTAAGGGGGAACCTATGTCCGAAGAGTCTTTGTGTGAAATTTTCAAAACTTTGACATTTCTTTCCTGACCACTTGCTCTTAATTTTTAGGCATTAAAAACAATACTTTTATATGCTTATTTTTACACAGGAGCACGTGCAAAAACAGTGTGAAATGCTAAAAATAGATTATTTTCAGACAAAGAACCAAAATTTAATTTATATAATTTGTATCTTTGAAATTAAGGCAAATTCATTGTAATTCATCTCGCATGAAAAATTATAAAGGAGTACAATGTAAGCATCAAACCGTTTTTTCATGCGAGATGAATTACAATGAATTTGTCTTCATTTTAAAGATACAAGTTATATAAATTAAATACCTGTTGATTTCGAATGTGATTTGACATTTTTGGTTCTTTTTAGCGCATATTTGGAGTAGAACAATAATGTCTGAAAATAATCTATTTTTAGCATTTCATACTGTTTTTGCACGTGTTCCTGTGTAAAAATAAGCATATAAAAATAATGCCCCCCCCCTTAAAAACCCTCAAGGGCATTGGAACGGGGGAGACGAATATGGGGGACCCCCCTTTTTTTGCACAGAATGGTTTCTATTTGCTTCCTACGCGTATGACCTTCATCAGTCATATCGATTTAGAAGCTTCCTCTATTAGTGTAGATTCAAATTTGTTTAAATCATTGTATTCGATTTATTATAATGTCCTTGGGCGATGTATATAACCCTGGTGGAAATGGGGAAAAATCTGACTTCTTCATAGACTTTACGTTCATTAGTCAATAAGGGCAATGTCGATAAGTGTCGATTTTAGAACCAAAACGACTTTTGGAAGTGGATCGAAAAAAGAGGGACACGTAGACTACATAAATGATTGTGCACAAGTTATTCCTTATATTACATGTATGAATAGAAAACTCTTTTTTAAATTACTTTAAATGGTTCACTTTGTCACATATTTTAAGTACTCGTATTTATGGAATTGAAATAAAATGTTTGGAAAGATTTCTTAAAGACCGAGAAGTGATGTAACATTGTAATATTGATCTCATTCGTCAGAGAGGTCGAAATTGGTAGCATTAGACTGTGGTGGTTATGCCTGTGAAGACATTAATAAGACTCTTCTACATACGATATGCCCAACGCTTAAAATTCTCAAAAAAGGTAGGAAACATAACGATGCATAATTCTCTTCTGGCATTATTAAATTGTTCCTCATTTTGACAGGAATATACAAAATTAAGAAAATTGTTTACGATGAAAATTATACATCGCATACAATGCCAATGGTCATTTCCAAACATATTGCTGTTGCTTATCAATTAAAATTTTAAACCACGTTGCAAACCTCGTGTATTTTAACCTTGGTGTGCCGGAATCATAACAACACAAACCAGGTCAGTGACAGGTGAAAAAAATACTTATATCAACAGTTAGTATATACAACCTTGACTCATAAAATATCTATTAAGACGAATAAATGTACTCAATCGGAATCTGAAGTTGTGCTGTTACCATACTCATTATTTAAGACGAGTTTGTTTAGTCTGTTCTTGGAATTTATCCTGCTCCTCAAACCAAACTAGTTCTTGTCTGATCTCGCCGCAAGCAAACATTTGAGTATAAAAATTCTCAGACTCAAGGAAAAATCTCAAATCCTCAACGTATGCCTCAAGTTCCTGCCATCAGCATTTGAAAACGTCATCAAATATAAAAACGTATTTAAATTAATGGAGATACTAGCAGGGACCTATATACTAGTATATAGGTCCCTGATACTAGTAGATCTTTTCTGACCAAACGATTTAGTTTTGTTTAATTTGCCATCTTTGTTATGTACAACTGAAATGCTAATTTCTATTATTCAGTTGTGAAAGATCACGTGTCCAAGTTTCAGACAAGGGCTCATTATAACGTGTACATATAACTAAGTCAACCATTATAAAACAAATTCGCACTCAAATCTACAGTTTCAATTTTTGGCAGCGTGTTAAAAGGGTCTCGTCATTAATATTTCACCTAATAATACACTATATTAATTGCCAGGTACTTCTCTTTTATAAATGACGAATAAATAATACAATTTTAAACAGATTTATTTTTTTTCAACAAACAATTAATAAATTTACAAACAAAAGGCTCTCTATCACAGCCAGAATGAAGGAAAAGGAGTTCCAAAAAGTTATTTATAAAATGTATGGATTTAACTCTGCTCAGCAAAACAGATATACAATACATATCAATGTATTGCTGTGTACATTGCAATAATCAATGTACACATTTTTTTTCAACAAATCAGATACAAAGAACATTTTATATAACAATATCATGATTACCAAGGCAGCAAATATCTTTACTGCTTGAACAACTGATACAGCTACTAAAGA
>PRKT01000117.1:1116310-1158318 GCA_003671525.1 Saccostrea glomerata
CCCCCCCCCCCCCCCCCCTGAGGAACCAATATGCATGAATTTACAAAATTAGATTGCGACCAACTTTCTGATATACATTTTTGTGGTACACTAACTGACAATATTTGGTGATGAGCAAAATATTAAACTTTAAACACAAGTTCACTTTGATATAACCTTAAGGTATATTTTTATTTTTATACATGTCCATATTTTTTATTACAACTTATTTAAATGATTTTTATGAAAAGTTTGGTCATAATATGGCAGGTTATTGAGATTTTTAAAATAACCTCTATGACTTTGTTTTTATTGCTCTAAAAACACCTTTGATCTTATAGAACAATATAGAATTACTCATAACATATTATAATTTGGTCAACAAGTATCTCTTAGTATATGATTTGCTTTGATGGGCGAGAAATTGTCACTTTCCCACATAATCCTATAGTAAATGTTTATGTATTTTTCGACGGTCCCTAAAATACAAAGAAGGTAGACTTTTTTAAAAACTTGGTATATAAATAGAAGTCAATGTACTAGTTAACATATGGTTTATTGTAGTTTTCACACAATAATACTCCAGTTGGCTCACTTAACAGAAGAAATCTATCCATGCTATAGAAAAGGTGCTTTTCTCTTTGCAGAGCTTTATATAGATATATATCACACCAACCTGTCCAGTCTTTTTTGGCAAAATGGGTAGCTCTGCAAAAACATGTTGCTGAAATATTCATACGAGTAGTCGCTGCACACAACTACATCTACGATATCATCGGCACAGTGCAGACCATTGGCTCTTAAAATGTAATGTTTAAGGTTATTCTGGGTCTATAAATGATGTAAAAACAATAAAGCAACAAATATTAATTGATTGAAATGCTTCATTTGAGACACTTTTAACCAGAATTCTCTGACGAGATTGTGGCTCTACTGGTTTATATTTTTAACGAAAAGTAGCATTTGAACTCGAAACTTTGCGACAGCAAAATAATTTTATTTAAAAATGATCATTGGTTTAGTCTTTTCTTGGCAAGATTTCTTGCTATCAGCCTAAAACTGTAGAAGTAGCATTTTGAAATTATTTCATAGAAATATCTATTTTAAATAACCATGGCAACACCGTTTATCAAATTCAATTAATAATTATCGAATTAACTGTCTTATTACTTGTGTGCCAAGTTATATTGAAATCAGACTAAAATTGCAAGAGGAGTAGCAATTCAAAAATATTTCAAACAAATTTCTATTTTTTGTAACCATGGAAACACTGTTTATCGAAATAAAAACGATACTTTGAATTATGCCAAGTCGTGTGCCAAGTTATATCGAAATCAGACCAAAACTTTAGGAGTAATAGTTATACCGAAATCAGACCAAAACTGTAGGAGTAATATTTTGAAAAATTGTGTACAGACAGACGTAATGATGACGGACTCTTACTATCGCATATGCTCTATTTGGTCTTCGACCACGAGAGCTGAAAATGAGAACCACAAGTATTTCTTTGAATATTGCCAGTGGGATATAAATACCTTCCTTCAAATATTGCTTTACATTGTGACACAACAAAGCCAGCTCCCCAGTTGTCTACATAGGGAGAAATCACAACATTTTTGCCTTTCTGAGCCACTGTTTTTCTCCACCTAGAAACATTGCAGATTCTCATTCATAATATCGACAATTCTCATCATAAACAGTCCATTCATTTGTATATTTATAAAAATTTGAATTTCTTTTCCATCATTTGTATCATATCATATTGATGTTACCAATTCCTAGTAAAAGGATCATAGTCCTGGGAAATTTCTATTGCCGGATAGACTCTCAGATGTCCATCTCTAGTTGCCAAGTAACGCCATTTTACAAACTGTAACTGATCCTGTTTTTTTTCCAGAATTCCTCCGCCATATAAGTTGCTTGAACGCTACTTTTGAATTCATCCTATTACATATATAATAAAAATTATTAGGTTAAATATTCAATGTATGTTTACATTCACATTTAGCATTTTATAATTTAGACTAATCATGATACTTTGCAAAGCTGCAAGTATGCGATTCAAGATAAAAGTACGATTCATTTTCGCCTTTCTTTTTTTTTTGCTCAATGCTAATTATTTTCTCCTGAAAATTATATATTTCGTCGAACCTTTGAAATTAAAATCAACGCAGATTCATTGCACTTTACTTCATATAAGCACTAAATCAAATTTTGTCATGATAATGATAAATTAAATGAAAGGAGGTGTTACATACTTTCAATTTCAATTCCTTGTCAGCTTGCTGACTATGTTCATTGTTGAGGTAATTAGAGTAATCGGTCACATCTTCCTTTGTCTCTGTCCTGTACAGATACTCGTATGGTTCTTCAAAGGCATGGGGTGTCAGCATTACCATCGACTTCTCTTGTAACGAGAAAAATTATTTAAAATTTCCCTTGATATGCTTAAAAATCCTCCTCTTAAGTTTTCTTTCTTATTTATAAACAAAAATGTTGTTACATGTACATGTATACAAATGAAAATAGATGAAGATATACAATTGACAATTGAAAGCAATGTTTCATATTATACAAAATGTTTTGTTTGTATATTTGTAAGGAGGAAAATTATTAAATTTTCCCTTGATATGTTTAGAAATCACCATCTTAAGCTCTCTCTCTCTCTCTCTCTGTCTATAAATAAAAATGTTTTACATATGAAAAAAAAGATGAAGATATACAATTGACAATTGATAGCAGTATTTCATATTATACATAATGTTTTGTTTAGATATATTAATCAAAGATCTTCATAAATTTGTATCTCACTTCCCTATTGTGTGAGCAATAAACAATCTTTACTTTATCCAAATTATCAAAAACCTTTTTCCTCAGATTGAAATATCACACATTCCTTAGTTTAAACGCTACTGTCTTCTATATTACTATGTCCGGAAGCTTGCAATATGGACGACGTGATGCGTTTAGATTTCATTAGTAATGATACATGTATATAATGGACACTTTTTTCCATGAAGTTGTGGTTGTGATCCAATGAGGTTGCAGGGTTTGAATCTCGGCCGCGACTGAACTAAATTTAACTTAGGCAGCAATTTTCCATTGCCAAACTCTCGGCAATTTGAAGTTAAAATTGCGGGTCTTTTTCTAAGTACAACACACAAAGAAAAGTTTGTACCTGGGATCTATGAAAAATTGTTTCAAAGCATTATGTAGTATTTTTATGGGTATTTTACTATGAACGATTTAGGACAAAATGTATATTTGACAGATAAAAGCTACAGTGTAGATGAAAGTAGAATGTCTTTATAAATAAATGAACTATTTATAAGATTAAAACCTTTTTTCCAGAATTTATTGATGTGTTAACTCAGACCTTTGTGCTTAAAAACTGAAGAAAAGAGCGGAGCACTTTTATGTTAAAGG
Source organism: Saccostrea glomerata (assembly GCA_003671525.1). Lineage (NCBI taxonomy): Eukaryota > Metazoa > Mollusca > Bivalvia > Ostreida > Ostreidae > Saccostrea > Saccostrea glomerata. The sequence continues at coordinate 1,119,716 of PRKT01000117.1, forward strand.
AATTTTATAAATATGATATAAAACGTCACTTTGACTATTGGCATTAACATGCATGAAATAATCATACAAATAAATTCGTTTTAAAGTTTAAATCTTTACATTCCTTGACAGACATATATATTTGGCATCCTCATCACATGTGAAAACATTTTCAATAATTATATCTTAAATCAGATAAATATACTATGGTTGATTTATTATAATCTTACCAAGTGCGACATATCTGATGTTTTCCGGGCTATTTTCACGATTTTAATATTCAAGTGTCGGTTTTCCTGACACGTAAAATATAAAAATCGTAAAAAAGCCAGGAAAACGTCAGATCTTTCGGACTTAGCCTTACCTTTCTCCAGCTGTAATCTGCTTCCACTACCCTTGTCTCGATTCCGTCGTATTCCAGTTCCCCTCTAGATATTGTTCTTGTATAACTAAAGGTTGTACTCCCAGTCTCACCCCTGGAATATAGTCATAAACAGTTTTATGGAAAATGTTAAAGAATATTCTAGAAATCTTAATCTTTCAACAATTAAAAAAATATGCGATAGAAAAAATAATAAAATGTTAAAAAATTTCCAAAAAAAGTTTAATACATAAACATAGAGGAGCTTTATGATATTTCTCTCCAAATATGTTTCTGTTTTTTGATAACTTTTCAATATCTTAATTCTCCAGAATCACTGCACGAGTTATACTTGCAACAATTCTTGAGAAGAGGTCATTTAAGTTATATATTCAAATGGAGGATCCTCCTGTAAATTAAAGAAAATTGACAATCTGTACTTACCTTTTCATTGACTCAATCATTGATTTTGCATCAGGACTCTTCTCGAGTTGGCGAATATCTATAGGATCAGGGTTCTTTGGTGTCGGTTGTAGGTAGTGCACCATAACTCGGCCTTGTCCATCTATCATGAATGCGTATGAGAGTTGTCCTTGCTTAAAATATGTATTATCAGTCAGTAGTTCGTCCAACAGAACATCTGTACACGTGACTCCTACTGTCAACCCGAAATTATCCACAGGGAGACATAAAGATGTTATCAATACTTTAAAAATAAAAAATTCAATCAATTGAATAAAATTAATTAAGATCTCTATAAGAAAAAATTATTGTGATGTCGACTGAATTTTCCGAAGTTTTTTTTTAACACGATTGACATGACAATTGATTAAAATTTTCTTACCACACTTTCGTGAAATTGCTATCCTAACATATTACCACATACCTGTTTTATTTTTTTCTGAACCAAATGCTCGTTCATCGACGTATGGCAAGGAAAATATGGGATCATTCCCCAGATTAGTACTGAAGAGATGTTTATAATATGAAGCCATATCAATACGAAGCAAAGAATCATTCTTTATTTCACGATAGATACCCTCCTGAAAACATAATGGAAAGATAGTCATCTTTGAGACAAAGTTATAATTTAATACAAAGAGTAATACATCTGAGACCAGAAAACCTAACTTTTGCTTTGATTTCTTTAGTTGAATTGGATAGGTTATTTGTAGATTACATGTACTCTAAGTATGGAACAAATAATTTTCATAATCAGAGGATATAGAGATACAACAAAATTCAAATTCTGTTACCTTAACTGATCCAAATGATCGATCATTTTTCACTTGTTTACTCATGTCAGACAGGAGACCTTTTGAATGGTTACTCAATCCTATTAAGTTGAAAATAAGTGAGACAAACGAATCCTTATTGGGTTAGATTAAATGTTGATTTTTTCTATAAGCATGGTACTTGTGTTAGTTGGATTCAAAAAATTTAAAAAATACCCGGTAAAGGTCAACGTTTATCGCAAAGAGGTGATATTAAAAATTAAGATTTTTCTACAAAATTAATAATAATATACAATAATTATTGCTGATTTTTGAGGTCAATACAATTATTTAGCCATCTGAGGAGTACAATATTCACCGAGCCCGAAGGGCGATGTGAATATTGTACTTCGAAGATGGCTAAATCATTGTATTGACCAAAAAACAGCTATAATTGTTTTATTATATATGATTCACTGACAATGATACAGCTCCTTATTTGTTATCTTGCATTTAATTAAGTCCCAGCCAAAAAAAGAGAGAAACAGAATTAAAATGTGAATAAACCTTACAAGTCGTATCAATTTGAAATGGGTTTTTTTTAATCAATTTTAGTTGCCATGAAAAAAATAATATAATGTCAGTCTTTTTATAGGATAGATTTTGAAAGGAAGGAGTATTATTAGGGAAAACTGACTGCCAAAAAGTAAAAAAAAAATTGTTCAGTAAAAGGTTGGAGGGGGGTCCCTGCATCCCCTCTTACCACCCTCACCCTAAAATATATATTCGCTCATTTTTTTTTTACACATGAAATAAAACATCGCAGTCGTTTAAATAGCTTTCCAAAACAATTTGTATCAATTTGGAATTTCCCAATCTATTTTTAGATCAATGTTGAGGAAATAAATCCTTGTATTGACCTGGAACGTCACGTGCAGGTCAATACAACGTAGTATTTTTCTAACATAGTTGAATCTCAGCCAATCAGTGAGATGGAAATTATTTAATCATATAATATATTTATTAATTTGAAAATTCATATGTAAATGAACTCTGACGCTTCACATAGGTGTTGTAGAGCAAACCTTCCCAAGGGATGGAGTCAGAATTCTCCCCAGGATAAGACCGGTCACACTCGCCATGAGGTCTTTGTATTGAACAAGTAGACTGAGTTATCATTACTCAATAGGCGATTTCAAATATTTACCCGATGCCTTTTTAAGAAAGATTAGAATGTATGACCAATAGACATTACCTATCTATAAATTTATAGAAAACAAATAAGGTACACATTGATAATTAATACATGTGTTTTAAACAAAGAAACTTAACCTCGTCCAATCGAATATGTAAGATATTCCGAGCCTCGTTCTCAGTTTTGATGACACCCACCGGGTCATTCCCTGCATTATCGTCAGCCGCCAAAAACAAAATAACCGATTCTAAAAAAGAATGATGCAAAATAAATGTCATTTATATCACTAGGGCCGTAAAATTAAGAAACTGTGAAAAATTGTAGGCATAATTTAAAGAGAGTATAAAATGAGCTAGAATAGGTGAAAAAAAAATTAATTCTTGGCAGATTTAAATGTAATTTAGATCATTTCCTTGGAGGATGCCACAAAATAGAATTAAAGCTTTACTCAAGTCATATAAAGAGGATCTTCTTAAGAAATAGTGCTGAATATATTTATGCATCCACAGATTCAAATTGTATAAATTGATGTGGAGAGTGCTAATATAGGATATGCCTGCTGCCCAATACGTTTATGCATTATCATATAATAACTATTAAATATTAATAAATATTCAAATCAGATTCAAATTGTTCGTTTAAAGTACAAGCCATTTTTCATAACTTCGCAAAAAATGAAACAACTCAAAAATATATATATTAAATATTTAAACCCTACTTGTATCATGACACTGATCCAAGATTATCTGAGACAATTTTTAGATATTATAATTTTTCAAAGCTGTAACTATATAATCAGAATCGCAGGTGCCACGTAATGTTGGTGATGTTGCATATGAGATTAAAAAAAATATTCAAACCTCTTTCATGCCAAGTTGTTTTCATGTCTCTATTATAAAAAAAATGAGAAGGCTGTCCGGATTCCTTGGTCGTAGTGGGCTTGTTTGTCAGTTATCCAACCATTGGTGAAGAGTTTTAGTGTATCTTTGTTTTCAGTTGTTGCCCAGGCTAATTTTGTTCCATTGCACAATGCCGGGGTGCTGACTTTATCATTGAATGCTACTAACCCAATCTGAAGATGGTATTGAAATATCTCTTTCTCAACCATTTCTTTTGATATTCGTTTCCATTCATGTTTTTCATTGTTTTTCCGTCTGCCTACCCATTTTTTATTATCAAGAAATGTGAAGAGCTGAGGCAATCCAGACCTTTGCAAAAAAGGGTTGGACCAGATTTCTTATCAATTCTTAAGTCTTTGTTTTTAGCTCTGCTGGTCAGAGATCAGAAGAGCTTATGCAAAGGTGATTTTTTTTCTCAAAATAATTAAATGCTAGTCTTCTTGCAGTTTAAGCCCAATTTCAATATAATTTGGCACACAGGTAGACTGCACTAAGATACATAGTTCTGCATATCGGTTTTTGATTTCGATGAACGGTTTTGTCAAGGTTATTGCAAAAAAGGAAGTATTTGTGAAATTCCTTTAAACGCTACTCCTCTCCCAGTTTGGAATAATTTTTAATATCATAACTTGGCATAAAAGAAGACTACAGTATAAAGATGCATTATGCAGTGCATCGATTTTTGGTTTCGAAGAATACTGTAGCCATGGCTACTAAAAAGAAAAAAAAATCTATGAAATACCTTTACAACACTACTCCTCTCACAGTTTTGGTCTGATTTCAATACAACTTAACACACAAAAAGACCACACCAAGATACATGATTTAGAGCATCAGTTTTTTGATTTTGATGAACGGTGTTGTCATGTTTATTAAAAACAGAAATTTCTGTGAAATTCCTTTACAATGTTACTTGTATTCCTCCTACAATTTTGATATGATTTGAATATAACTTGGCACACAAGTAGACTAAACTATGATACATATAAGCATCGGATTCTTATTTTTTCTTTTCTTATACGTAGACCAGTAGAGCTACAGTTTCATCAGAGATTCTTGTTATACTAGATTCGACAACGGAATGTCCAGTCTATCTGATCAGCACATAAGGCTCACGGCGGGTGTGACAGGTCGACAAAGGATTCTTACTTCTTGTAGGCAACTGATCCGATCTCTGGAATTTCCAGGGGTCCTTGTCAATGCCCTTTTCGCATATTTGTGTTGCCTAAAGAATTTTTAAAATCGAATACTGCTCGTTATCTTCACCCTTTTCTTTCTTGGAGAAGTCGAAAATGTTAAGTTAACAGACGTAAAACGGACGGGTCAGACAGAAAGAAGTAGTCAAGAAAATTTTACTTGGTGTTCTGACTTTAAAAGAATATAGACCAAAAACTAAATAATCACACAAAAGCAATCACATAAACGTTGGTAAATCTGGACTGTAACTTTGACATTTAGCTCTCTCCTTAAAATTCGTTAATCAAAGCTTCATTTGAACAACTTTCCGAGTCTTCTAACAGTATCCATTTGTAAAACCCGAGATACCGACCTATATTTCTTATGCTGGTTTGATTGGTTTTCATCTTGTATTAAAACCTTAATAGTTAAGAGGGATAACTTTACCCTATCGTTTGGACTCAAGGTCTCGATAACCTTTTGTACAGCCTCGCGTGCCACAAATAAGAGATAGTGAGAATCGTAGTTACTACGTTTTGTTCCTGTGACTTCGGAGACGTCAACTGCGACTACCACATCTTTCGGTTTGTTTGTTACCGAAGCTACATAATAATGCCTGAAAAAAAAAGAATTTTAATCATTGATAAATATATATTCAAACAACATTTATATAAAGGATCAATCGCAAGCAATACAAAATCGAATGCATTGCTTAATATTTCCTTGCAACGAAGTAAGAGTGGGTATAGTGGTAACGTGCTTGCTTGTTCATGTTGTTTGTGTGTGTGTTGGGGGGGGGGGGTAGTTTGGACGGAAGTGACGTGACTTGTTTCGGGACCGATGCCGAATGCTGCTTTGATTTATATATAGATACACTGTATGCTTCTTTCGAGTGTATGATCTGCTTAGCAGTGCCCTTGTTAATTTTACTGGTGATTTTAGTGCTTACTGAATTGTTGTAATGGTGTTCCTTTGATGCTTAAAATCTAAATGAATCAAAGTAAGCTAATTAAGTTTAATTATCTTAACCTGCAAGATATAACAAGTTTTGTTTTCAAACTTATTGCAACTCATGGTAAAAGTAAACCAAATCAATCCTGATTGGAAACCAATTTTAATGTATGTTGAATTGAGTTTTTAATATTCCCGCAATATCTAAACAAATTGTGGTTACATTGATACCCTGGTTTGTCCGTCAATAGCTGTATCCTCTTTCCTACTGAACTCATACTCTTGCATTTTAAGCAGTTGTACCATCTCATCTTTAAGAGAATGATAAGTGATGTCGTGAAAGTGTGAATTTAAAAAAAAGGTTTTAATGTTCACTTTGAGTACAATTCGGGTAAAGGCTAACAAAAAATCATTTTTAATTATCTTAAGCGCAAAAATACCATTACGCACGTCATTGTATGAATATCCATACTGAAGAAATGCACTTAGACTCACTTAAATCTCGGATCATATGAGTCACATTTTTTACTCGGAGTATGTGCTGGGTAGATAAGGAAGGTACCGTCACTTCCGGCGAAGTACTGCCAAAGCATATTAGGATTCAAGCTAAGATTCTCTTCCATTTTGGTTTTAATTCCCTTGCTTGGAAATTGGTTTGATGTTAAGGATTTTGATATACAGGCCTCGTTCTCCAAAATCTGTACAATGACATTAAACAGAAAAAGTAATAGTACACCACAATCCAAAGTATGTGAACTTAAGTACAAGTACTTGAAGCCTTAGTTGACGTTTTAAACATTTCAATATTCTGATTTCATAGATAGATACAAAGTATTGCACTTCATTAAAAATTTCTCCATTGTGTAAATAATAAAAAAGCGCAATCGTTCACGAGTCTTTTTGAGTAAACATTTAAATTGTTTTAATTGGAAGAGAGACCAATTCATATCCATTAAAAATGATTGAATTGAAATCGTATTTAAACATTCTATAACAAAACCAACAATGTTTTTTCATTTTAAATTTTGATCGCTTTCACTGTCTGTTCATGCGTATGGAATAAAATTGGAGACATGAACACCTATGCAGGTGAGAGCCGAATATTGCTACATTACTACAAAGAAAGTGGGTAATTGAAAAGCTGAAATCATACTATTTTGTAATACAGTTCAGATATTTGATCTGATATTATCAGAAAAAAGTCCAAATATGAAACATATATGGCAGGATGGTGGCTTTTATTTTGAGTTCAACTTCGACAAATGAATAAATAAGAACACAACAAGTGTTTACTTCTCGAGAAGTTTAAGGGAAAAAATAAATTCATTTTTATGGGGTTTAAAATCAATAATAATTATTTTACAAATAAGGAGCACAATAAGTTCTCATCGGATTTCCAACATATTGTTGAAAGCCTTGGTCTCCAAAAATTACACAGTAATTGTCAGTAAGGAACGTCAGCATATTGTATGTTACATCAATGTACTTGTATGAAGAATCAAATTAATTAACAAAATTATATTTATAGAAACATGAAGTATGAAAATTTACGAGTTCGATTTTTTTAAGGAATCAGTTGTGTATGATACCCGCAAAAAGAAACTCACCTTTGTTCTAAACTTTGGATTGTAAATTCCGCCAACTTTGTAACATTCTGGAAAAACTCCTGTATCAGTATGAGCAAAATTACTATATTCTTCTGCTATAACCTGTTTTAGTTCTTTAAGTTGGTCTGTTAAGATTTTAAATGTTTCTTTTAGTTTCTCGGCCATCTAGTGAAGTAAAGAATGATGTTTTGTGTATCAAGTTCAGATTCAAGTTCAGATTCATACATTTAAGTTCAAATAAAAACAAATAAATAAATCTTAAACCGTTTGAAATTCAGAGATATCGAGACAAAAATTTGAGTATTGAATGTTGATTATTACTGTAGATTTAAAATTTTATTTTTTATATGAAAATTAATTCACTTTATGAATATCTAAGCGTCGATATTTCTATAATAAGTTGTTTGGTTTAGAGGTAAACATGTTTTTTTTAAATAGATAAAATGCGTTTGCCTCAAAGAGATTAATCCCTAAAAAAATATCTATAAAAGAATTATTCAAGAGAAGAAAAGGGCAAAGAAATCAATCCCTATATCAATATTTATAAAAAAGTTATTCAAGAGAAGAAAAGGGCAAAGAAATCAATCCCTATATCAATATTTATAAAAAAGTTATTCAAGAGGAGGAAAACTTCTGAAGAATCTATTTCGAGTCAATATGATTCTAAATAGCAAAATGTTATATAATATGGTATGAACATGTATAATGTCACACATGTAATAATGATTGTTTCAATATCAATCTAGATTTCTAAGGATCTGGTCTTGGTTTATAGGTGTAAAACAACTTTCAATTACTTTTTAAACTCTCTAAATAATTGTGTAAATTTCCTAGATCCAGTATTTATAAAAATATCCAAAAGTCCAATCGAATACTGTCTAAGATGGCAGAAACATTTTTCAGAATATGTACCGTCAAAAATTAGAAAAAATCAAGAAACCTAAGGTTTTGATGCATATTATAGGTGTCAGATTTTATAGCTAGAGAAATTGTTGTTTACATTTGGAAGGAATTGGGGGCCTGTATATTTTATTGGTATATGACACTGGTGTCACAACTATTATTCAGAGAAAATGGACCAGAAATACAAAACTAAAATCAAAATCACTCATCCAGGATTTCTTAAGAAAAGCGAATGAGTTCATAGAATGATTTGTGGATTAAAAAGGAAAGAGGTGTTTGGGCCAATATAACTTCCTGTTAAAGTATTTTGCTGCGGATCTGGCGAAGTAGTGTCTAGTGACAAAATGTTAAATGTTCACGAAATTTTGAGATTGTCCCTGTGTCATCATTTGGTCAATGCGTAACTTGTCCATGTTTTATCCTTAAAAGAATCCTCATTTATAAATTCCTCAAAGGAGTAGAACATACTCTTGTTCAATGTATAAAGAATTTACAAAAAGAATAAACTTTTTACAATCAACCTAACACATGTATTGCGGAAAACGTCAGCTAAACGTTTTGACTGCCAAAAAAATGTTCTCTGCCATCCGACGCCAAGACAAAAGCCAATATTCTTTCATCTATAGTTCGAAAATACTTACATTTTGAGATATAATAGCAGCCGTATCTTTTGATATGTCGTAAAGTAAGGTGTCTTAGTATTTCTGCACATAAAAGCAATCACGTATAAAGACATATACAAGTATGCTATAAACATGTACGAAACAGTGAAAATAAATATTTTATTGTATATATATAAATAGAAGACATTATTAGTCAGTTTGATACCTATTGAATGAATACCCATAGATGTATATTTTCAATGCTAAGATGTAATTTACCTGTAAACTGGGAGCACATATTCCCTTTTCTTCGATTACTTTAAGTTCCTGTGAAAATTTGAGACCTGTCAAGGAGTTGATGTCTTCTGTCACAGCTATCACTGAGAAATGGAAGACCAAGGCAAGATATAAAATCAAAGCCATCCCTGAATAATCTTCTGTATTTAATGCCTGTATCTGCAAAGTAAAGTCATGTAATTTAATTTAAGAAAACATTTAATGACATAATACAAGGTATTTGTATTTCTCTAAATTTCTCTCAGTACTGCCGCCACCATTCATATTCAAAAGTGTTGCCCGTATGGTGCAGTGGTTATAGCAGGTTTTTCTAGAGGTGCGGAGTACTCGACAGCTCAAAGATCATGAGCGCTGAGAATGCGCCAAAATCTGCAGCCCTCCAACGGCATATTGCGGAGTTTTGAGGTAAGTGAAAAATTCGTTAAAGAAAGAAATTCTAAAAGATGCTTCGGATACTGCTCTAACTGAAAGAGAAACTCTGCAGATTGAATTTGGTTTGGCTGATATTGTTTTGGTCCCTTATTGGGTTCCTGGGTGAAATCAATAGAAATTCCAAACTCTATCTCAGTACACCACTTATCCTAATCTTAAAAATGATTCGACTATTTACTACTTTGTTAAATTAAGAGATGCTCTGAAATCCAGCATCACTTTCGATCCCACGATACGTTATGAAAATTCTACAACGTGTACGTGTACGTCTACAGAACAGTACTATTTAAAGGACTATTTGGTATTTACTTACACTGCATATTTGAGAAGAGTTCTGGAAATAGCAGTGCTACGCTTGATATATACATAAACGAGCACTTTGTTCCTAACAAAATGCAAGTTTCGTTTGTAATGATTTTATACATGTAGTGTTAAAACCTTACCTTAAACCGTTGTCTCCTTTCTTTGTGTCTACTTAGTTACTATGACTACAAATAAATGTGTATGGGGATGAGATACATCATCGCTTAATTGTTGTTATTTAAAACCATTTTGTATATAAATTTGATGCGATGTTTCAAATATCCAGACTGAAGGGAATTTTATAAAAATTCATGAAGAATCACACAAATTTGTTATATGTAGGTCGAACAATAAGACGCTTAAACGTAATATGAGACTTAAATATACTGTATGTATTAAGTATGTCAATTGTGTCCTTTTCTTCAGAAAATAAAAAAAATGTGTTCAGGACTGTGGTGCATGAAAATTTAAGAAGTATACAAGAATGATTAGATGATTTAAAGTAACAACTTTATATGAAAAAAAATAACATAAAGAAGTCAAAAATGTATTTAACTATAGCTACCTGCTGCAAGTTCGGTGGGGGTAATGCTGGAATCCCAGTCCATCTCTCCGTGGGTATTTTTCGTCAAAGTATCCCCGAAACGCTTTGTTTATTATAATTTATGTTTAACTTGAATAATTTTAAAAAATCATTTGTACTCAATCGTATATTTCAATTGACCTGTAAGAAGATATTACCTTTATTGAAGATTTCATTGTTCCAGGAGTTTACAGATTTGTATTGTAAAATGGCAGATGGTAAACAATAAAAAATGGCTGTACTTTTAGAAATATAAACATTATGTTCAAATTGTGAATAAAGTAGAGTAAAGTTTTAATATTTTGTCTTACAAGTATATTTTTTAAATACACACGTGTATTTTTTTATATATATATATACATATAAAGAAGATGGGTGATAAAGGTATAAAGAATGGCTTTAATCTTAGAAATATAAACATCATGTTCAATTTGTGAAAAATGTTTTTAGAGTGAAGTTCTTATGTTTTGTCATACAAGTGTATTTTTAAGGTTTAGTTGAATTTTGCTCCATTTCTTATTGTTAACCAAGAATGTAAATTTAAGAAATAGAGAAAAGACTCACCCACGTCGAGAAATTGTGCTATATATTTTGTGAGAACATCCTCATTCGTGTGTGAATACTATTTCATAAAAGCATTCATAAATTTCATAATAATAAATTTAACTTTTGATTATAAGTTCGCACATTGTAGAGATTTTACATTAAGTATTGATTTCGGTAATTTTAGATGAGACCTTAAAGAAAATGTTGATAATAGAAATTTTATTTTAGGCATTTCGTTTGCCTTGTTCATCAATCTAATCTTTTCTTTTTGTTCATTATTCGTTATCATCACCAAATTCATTAGTTGTTAAATTAAACAAAGGTTCATGATCAGGTGAAATATCTTTGATCCTTTACTTTACTAGATGTAACAGTAGTACTCTGTGACAAATGAATATCAATTATATTTGTCTGTAGATCATGTTCACCCCAGAAACAGGGTTTCCCCTACCTGTTCCTATAAGATTTTTAATCTATCCCAAAGAAGAAAAGTCCGACTTATATTAAATTTCACTTCCATAGATCAGTTACCACAGAAAAAGAAAAAAAATATTCCCCTTGAGGCTTCTTTTGACAAGACTTTTATTGTAAAGATTGTTATTAGACTCGAATCATATTACACACACATGTAATTAACATGTAAATTGACCGACCACTTAATACAAATAATAAAAATCTATGTTTTACTGAAAACTTATTCAAAGTTAACATTAATTTATCAATTTGATGAAATGTGTACTATAAATGATTGCTTGAAATTGTATCATCTACCGCGTAAATTCCCCTTTTTATTTTGTATTACCAAGCATGAGAAAGATACTTTAAACAGATCATTGTAAATATTCAACATAAGAAAGCTTATTTTATTGGGATCAGAATGCCTGAAAACACTGCATCGGAGTGCATGTCACCTGTAAATCAAACTTAAAATAATTAAATAGGCAAATTTGCAAATGATAATATTTTACTGGAGACGTATACATATCGCACATCTTATTTACCGAGTATTTTGTGGCGGATGTAGGGGGTGTCCATGTTTGGGTCCAAAATCGAAAGATACATAAGATTTTATAAATCAATATATTGTGCGAGCCCTTTCCCAGACCCCCCTTTTCCCAAGATTCTTGAATTAGCCACTGGTATTTGGTTTTTCTTCAAATATTTTTTTGTTTTGTGTGTTTTTTCATAATTATTTAACGATAATTCATATTTCTTCTGTAGAAAGACTAAATAGCCATGAAGACTATATGTAATTTGGAGATGTCCAATTTGTTAATTGACAGGTACATTGTTTATCCAGGCTGCAGATTATTTATGAATGAGGGCACTTTAAATATATTCTTCTAATTCCATCCTCCCAAAAAGATTGTTATTGAGCCGCAAAAATCTTGATTCTTGTTTTCAGACAAGAAAACAAAAAAATTAAAAAGATAAGAAGCAAATTGATTTCAATAGAGCTGATTCTGTCCTACATTCGATTAATTTTATTGAAAAATGTAACAATATGCAGAATCGTTAATTTATATAACCACATAATCTATTACGACTGACACAACGTTATTTACATAACTTGTATTCAAACACAGGCCTAAATTTAGGTTTATGATTCAAACTAAGATGTTTACAAAAGATATAACTGCTTTCTGTCAAATTGCATAATTATATTACAACTTGACAAGACATTTCACTCTTTCAAATATATTTCAATTTTAAACAGTAAAAACTTAAAGTCAAAATGTCTCCGAAATTTTTCAACGGCACCACGGACACCGGTTATTTTTCTGACGTCTTTGAAAATCTGACCACGAAAAATTCTTAATAAATCTATACCAGTCTCTCACGAAGACCTTTTGTGGTACGTGGTACACTTTTGTAATTGTCGTTTTAAACTTAAATGTTCTTTTCACAGGTCCTAGTTTCTGAAGTGGAGGTGTAGTAGTTGGATCAGGGGTGGATGTCGTCGTTTTAGGTGCTTCTGTCGTTACTTTTTTGATTGGTTGCGGTTTCCTTGTTGGTCTACGCCTGATCACAAGGAAGTCATTCAACACGGTAATGTCCTTGGATTTCTCATCTAATTTCGTTTTTAAAAAGTAGTCATTCAACGATTATTACAATGTATACTACATATGTATTTTTATAATAAAGTTAAGGCAATCTTTACAAGAGCATTTACAGAGTGAACTTGGAGAAGACATGATTTAAGTTTCATTAACTTGCACAATTATCGGTGTAACAAATGAACAATCACAATGAAGACATTAACATATACGTAAATTGATGTTCTGAAAATTAACAAAAATTCTTACCTACGACAACGGATATAGATTTAGAATTTTGGACATTATCAAGAGGTGCACAGAATCCACAACCAATGAACGAAACATATAAAATCAATGGGTAGAGAGAAAATTCCATCTAGTCAAGACACTTATAACAACAACAGGAAATGAAAGGGAAATGATGATCAGAATTCATTACTTTATGCGTTTCTTAACCACAATTGTTCTGTCAGCTCGTTTTTAAATGACGATTGCTCAATTAAAATATGAATAGATGTTTATTTGTAATTATATAAAACAGTGGGACGGACAACTTGTGAATAGAATTTTTTCCGAACTTGCTCACCTTTTTCCTTTAAAGCTATCCTCTTGGGATTTTTTTTAAATGGTGGGGTTTTTCTACCTAAATGCATTTCTGAAATTAAAAAAATGCAATATTTTCTGCTAGTTTTTGAGATATTTAGTGTCAAAAATTAAAACCCCATTGGGAAACATGTACTTACAATCACCTCATGAAAAACACCAACAGAAACCCCATGGGGTTTAAAATTTCCCCTATGGGGAAATATACCCATAAAAATCAATGTAGGTTTTTTAAACCCATATGTTGCTTATATTGTCATGAGGGTTTCTTTATCATGGGGTTTAAAATCCCACATATTGATAATTTTACTGTAAGATTATTCTTAAAAACTTTGGTTCTTTTCTTAAACTAATGGATCATTAGTATCTTCTCTGTTGGTCATTCTATAAAAGTGGATAGTTATTACAAATATCTATTATTTTTTCAAATTCTCAAGTAATCATTCTTCAAATTTATGCTTATGTAAAAGAAGATTTATATGACAGCAGGTTTCTAAGGCAGCTGCAACACTGAAACATTTATGATAATCATAAAACTTTTTACAGATTATTTGATTGATGACAATTAATCTGAAAATATGTAGGGTAGTCTTTAAAAAAGGAAATGGAACAAGAAAATTTAATATAAACACAATATATACAATAGAAACCAATTCACAGTGTCCATAGAGGTTTTCTTCCTTTAACTGATGTGAAAATATTTATTTTTTTATGTTTATCTTGTCTAGTTTGTGGATTTTTTAAATCTCCATTCCCCTTACATTCACCGCTGATAAGATTTGATGAAATTAATTCATGCGCAATAAAGCTAAATATTTAATTACATATAGTTGAACTCATTCAGTTATATATCATAAAGTAAAAATATTAAAATCTTGATTCACCACAAATATTTTAAAATAAAATATTTACTCCTCTTGGATCCACCAAGTTTAAATCATGATCACACATGACATATGGATTTACCATTTATAAGTTAAGATCATGATCACACAAAGAAATATAAACAAAATGTTTGAAATAAATTTGCAATAATTATTATATGATTGAATAATTTCCATCTCTCTGATTGGCTGAGATCCAACCATGTTAGAAAAATACTAAGTTGTATTGACCTGCACGTGACGTTCCAGGTCAATACAAGGATTTATTTCATCTACACTGATCTAAAAAAAATCGGGAAATTCCAAATTGATACAAATTGTTTTGGAAAGCTGATTAAACGACTACTTTTTTTTCATGTTAACAAAACATTTGTAAGCAACTATATATTTTCGGGTGAGGATGGTTCGAGGGAATGCAGGGACTCCCCTCCAACATTTTTACTGAACATCAATTTTTTTTTGGCTGTCAGTTTTCCCTGATAACACTCCTTCCTTTCAAAATATATCCTATAATAAGACAGACATTATAATTTTTTTCAAGGCAACTAAAATTGATAAAAAACATTTCAAATTGATATTACCGGTAAGATTTATTAACATTTTAATTCTGCTTCTCTCTTGTATTTGGCTAGGACTTAATAAAAAGCAAACAAGTAATGAACTATTTCAGTTTTTCAGCGAATCATGTAATAAAACAATTATTGCTGTGTTTTTTTTTTAGGTCAATACAATGATTTAGCCATCTGAGGGGTACAATATTCACCGAGAACGAAGGGCGAGGTGAATATTGTACCCCTCAGATGGCTAAATCATTGCATTGACCTAAAAAACAGCAATAATTGTATAGTATCCTATGATCCACCATAAGCAATTAAAAATTTAATATCAACTCCCCTCGGATCCACCACTCATAAATTTAGACCATGATAACACATGACTTAAAAGCTAAATATTTGAAATCAATTAGCCATAATCAAAAAGATAAAGCCTTTTAATTAGATCCAACTACGAGTAACTTATTTCGATTTGTCTGAAGGTTAACGTGAAAATCAATAAACAAAGGCAAATATTCTTTGGATATTGATCACCTCTCTGATTTATTCTTTTTTTTCTTCTAATCATTAGGTTAGGTATCTTTATCATGTTCATGAATGAATGAATATAATCGACTGAAATTCAAGTACATGCATCTGTATGCTACTCTTAATAAAACTAGCTGAAATAATCTCTTAATATCAGCAGAAAAAAGCAGGTAGAGTGAACATGATGAAATAAGACATTTTTATACATGTAAATACATGTATATACATGTACTACGGTACCTTATTTACTACAAGACTAGTATCTTTTAAAAGTTTATCCCTATCACATCAACCAGCTCGACCGTTAAATCTACACTGGATAACAAATCAATTAAGGCTTTACATACATTATAATTATTAGTATTTATAAATTGGAAATCATCAAAATTCTTTGTTTCTAATCTAGAAAAAAGTTCTGAAATTAAGAAAACTGAATTTTCATTCTGCATGGTGCAATCAGTTGATATCGATCAATGCCACTTTTTTCATTGAAATAGATCTACATGTATGTCAAACTTAATATTTTTTCTAATGATACTTAAACTTTCTAAATATAACTTAAATTATTGTTTAAATATAAATATTAAATTTAAATTATTAAAAGAAGACCTAATTTTTTTTTATAGAAAGCATCTATATGCATCATCATGTCAAAGTCAGTCAATCCCTTTTGGTGCGTTCTCCTGATTTTTGTCCCCCACTTAAGTGAATACAAGAGGTCATTAAATCTTATTCATCTGTTGTCTGCAAGTCTGTTCATCTGTCACACAGTTTTTTAAAAGGAAAATAGAAATTTCACATCTATATCACTGCATTTGTTAAGATCCACCCTTGTGAGTACCCCCATAAAAGTACACCCCCCCCCCTTTGGGGCTTAATTATTGAATTTAAAATTAACTTTTTTATTGAAAAAATCTACTCTGAACAAACATATACTAGTATATTAACTCGTGTAAAGAAAAACATGACACGGTCCTGTTTACATAACAAAGGTTTGGAGCTATAAATCTGTCTTGTATCTCGACGACTGAAGTTCAAATTTTTGATTATCATTAGAAAGGCCCTAGTTGAATTTTTGTAAAAATGAAAAAAAAAACAAATTTTGAAATTTTAGCTGAAACTGTGTCCATTCCCCTTTAAACTTTTAAAGTTTCTTTATGGCAAGTTTGGTTGAAATTCGCCAAGTGTTTCCCAAAATGATGAAAATGTCAAAATTTTATGACAACCACGAAGGATGAAAATGTCAAAAGTTTTATGACAACCACGAATGATAAAGGACCAATTCCGATTAGAAAAGCTCACTTGAACCTTTTGCTTAGGTGATCTGTAACACATAATTCAAACACTCTATAGTATAGAAATTCACAATTATATTCAACCATTTAACTGACAGAGTGATGCACAAATTACTTTGCTGTGATATTTAAAACATACATTTGATTACTCATTTAAAATATTGTTTGCAATACATAAAGATATTTAATGATATGTACAAAAGTTATAAGTACATGAGCATATATAATTTTAAAGTTCATTTACATATACACAAGCATAAACGAGCTAGAATAAATTTCTTATGCAGAGAAAGATATGAAATTTTGGATTAGAGGTAGCATAGAACATTTCAATCGTGCTCAAAATACTGTTTATCACGTCGTAAATATTTGGAAGACATCATTTATATAACAAATAAAGCAACTGATAATGCATAATACGTATTCAAATACTGTGCATTATTTCTTTAGATGCCATAAGTTCAACCATATATTTTTTAGCTCTGAACAAAAACGTAATTGAATGTTTGACATAAGGCACAAAATAAGAACTGGATTTAAAAAAAAAAAAAGAGAAATAAAACAGACATTTTCATATAACGAATAGAAAAAATTGTTTCATAACAAAAAACAAGTACCAGTATATTGATCTTTGAAATCAATAAAAAAATAATTGAAATCAAAATGCAGTTTTTCAAAGTTTCTGGTGCCAAACAAGGAAGCTATTATATCTCTTTAACATAATACATAGCAGCAAATGTTTTTTTTTTAGAAAAATTTTGAAAATTTGTCTATTTCATCAGTTATTCTTTAATGCATTTGAGCAATGAGTACTAGTAAGAACATATAATAATATAACTTGTGTTGTTCACACATTGCCCACATTATATCAAATGAAATTAAACAATTTAACATAAAATAAAACAAACAAACATAAATGTATATATGCAGCACTTTTTTTTCCAAAACGCGTGTTCAGAAGGCGCCAGGTTTCTTCGGGTTGTCCCCTATTTGTGCTGTACAACTTCCATCGTCTGAACTCTGCATTCCAATATACTGGTTACCTTGGTGGGAACCCTCGTCCTCTCCTCTGAGGTAGTTTATTGAACTCTCACTTTCTGATCTACTTTCCCCAGCCGAACTGAAGCCAGGATTATCCGTTACCACGGTAAGATATGTTGCCTTCTTGTCGTCTTTTTTCTTTCGTTTACAGACGATCACCACAATAATTATGATCAATATAATAATGATGACAGCTGCTGCGCCTCCTGCACCTCCGGCTATTATTGGTATTTCATCTGTCTGTTCTGAACTTCTTGGGATTGACGGAGCAAGACATTGTGTTTCTGGAAAAAAAAATTGATAAGGCATCATAATGTATGTATCTCATCTGGGAATAGAGACAAAAAGAGACCTAGCGCTACTTTTGTTAAAGGCTTTTAAAAATAAAATTTAAAAAGAAGAAAGGATTTGGAACTTGCATTTGCTAAAAACAAAACCGATCGTCCATAAATTAAAAATAGAAGTAAAAGCAACTCAATGCGTTCAGATGAGACAAAATGACCTGGAATATCCACTGTGGCAACGCACTTTGAAAAAATTACGCACTTTGAAATTTTTTTTCAAAGTGCGTTAAAATTGGGACAAAATCAACGCACTTTGAAAAAATTTTTCAAAGTGCGTTAAATTTGGGACCTACTCAACGCACTTTGAAAAAAATTTTCAAAGTGCGTTAAGAGTCTACATCAATATATTTTACCATGGAGACACTTAACGCACTTTGAAAAAAAAATCATATTTTAGTCATGGAAAGATTTTATTTGTTATTTATCTATCAAAAAACTAAGCCTAACCCTAACATAAAAAATGAATTGATTTACTCCAGTAAAAAAGAGGAGAAGACGGATATAAGATCCCAAAGTCCAAATCTTTATCTTTCCAATACATAGACCTGTGTCCGCTCGGTAACAAACGGGGGAGGGGAGCAATAAACATAAAAAGGGTACGCTGCATTTTCAATGCTTATACGATGTATATATCTTTCCAAAATAAGTTGGGGGCTTAGCACCCCATCCCCTCCCCTGGCCCTTCGCCCAGTCTCGATGTCTATGCTATACTCAAAGCATTCATAAAATTATGTATTTACCTAACTGGTATGACCTTGAAAACTTCCAATAATAAATGAGTTAATTAAAACAGATTAAAACTAGAAATTTTTAAGTACAGTAAAACGTATGAATTAGGAAGAATTTTCATAGTTTTGAACAATCAAATTGGCCCCTTTTCATTATGATAAATGCTAAGTTGCTTGAAGCTGTCCTCTGTTAGTGCCCCCTATACACCTTTACATCTACTTATCAAAGACTTGAATTAAAAAAAAAGAAGAAACGAATTAATGAACATAAACAATCGTCACTCTTTTTTTCAAGACCCTTTTATTTTATCAAAACCTTTTATATTTAAAACGTCAATATCTCAGGTCCTACAGTGACTTTATCATAAAAAAGTTATCAAACCAGGGTCTATTATTTATCATGCCGATTATTTGAAGGAATATTGATCAATCTTTACATTTTTTCAAAGTGCGTTAATATGGTCGATATTAACGCACTTTGAAAAAAAATATTTTTTTCAAAGTGCGTTAGCTTGGTCCCAAATTTTAACGCACTTTGAAAAAATTTTTCAAAGTGTGTAATTTTTCAAAGTGCGTTGTAACAATCCACTCTTACTATTTCTTACGAAAACTACTTATTTTTTACTTTTACGCCGCTAAGTAAGTCACCAGTATAGTTTTCTAGAGGAATGACTCCGCAGTAGAAAAAGCAAAAACTATGATACAAATAAATAATGCAATATTTATCGTACTTCAATCTATTTTTCATGATTATGTATACAGTGTATAGACATTAACACATTCAATAAAATGGTGTCCTTTTTCTTCATTTTTTTAAAGAGGAAATAACGTTGCAGGTACGCTGTATAAAAAAATTAATTCAACATTAGCGAAAGATATTTGGAGTTTACACAAGAAACTAAGTAGCATGTGATAATTTCAATCTGTTACACTGTACTAAGGGAATCACCAAAGTGCAGTATTTGTATTCGAGCCCATGTATATTCAACAAGGAACAGGTAAACTTTCTTAAGCCTTTACTATGACAGAGCTCTATACGCGTTAAGTATATAGGTTAGGAGGTATTAGTTGGAAATACTTAAAATTAAGGTTGTTCTTGCCTAAATCAAAATTCGCTAGAAAAAATCTCCTTACTTTTTTTACTCTTAACTTTCCCAAATGGGCAAGTCTCGATGATATTGCAGCATCTCTCATGTTCAGAAAATTGACTACCATTTTCGTTTTGAACACACCAGCTGCATCCTGCTACTTGGTAGCAATTTCTATAAAATATAGATATTGTGAATGCTATATGAGAGCAAACAATGTAGTTGCAGAGATATATGGATAGATAATTCAGTCGGACGTCTAAAGTTACAAACCCCTAAATTTCATAGAGCAATAAACATTTTATATAACGCTGATTTTTTTTAGCAAGCCTTTGGAAAAATTTCCGGTCTGTCTGTCAAACATCATTCAAGAAAACTGAAGCTGCAAAGGAGAATGCTTGTAACCGTGACTCTTATTTTCTTTTTGTTGACCTTCACTTGCCAATTAATATGCAAACATTAAAATATGGTAAGATAAGTTATTAAAATGGTACTGGAAAAGTTTGTTCTAAGTCAGTCTGAAAAAATATATATGAAATGGACAAACCCTGACAAAATATAGTGAAAAAATAGTTCAATTACATAATCGTTGTCATGAACGTTATATTCCCCCTCCCAAAGTTTAATGGTCCTAGAAAGCTTGTTCTTGGTTCAGTGTGATATACTGTAATTCATGTTTTATTCACGAGAATTTATATAAGCGTAATTATGCGAGACAGTGTGCTCGCGAAAAATTAATTCTCGCGTATTCCTTAAGTCAATATAGAGGAATAACCACAAATCTTGAAAATATTGTCTCGCTTATCAAGAGTCAATGACTATCTCGCGAAAATAATGTGTCACGAAAATTAAGTGATCTACAGTATGACCTGGATGAAATCCTGACAAAGTATAGCTAAAGAATATTTCAATTAAATCAACGTTGTAATGAATTCGAGCATATTCGGAATATCATTATTCTCATCAATTAAAAACCGTCGTAAAAATGCACATGCAAAAAATACGTAATTTAACATCTCTCTTAAGCTTTAAATTTTTTTTACTTAATTAGTACTAGAGAAAAAAAACCCAACTTACTTCTCATCTCGAGCATTACAGCCAGCATCAAAGCAAGGTGTCAAGCCTAGCTCTTTTATTTTGTCTAATTCTGATGGAACTTTGACGTTTGAATCTGGTAATCTAGCACTGCAAGCGTGATATGTCTCTCTGTGACAAATAACAACAAATCAATATAAGTAATTTTATTATAAATATAAATTTTTACTTTTATTCAATTTAAAAAAAATTGTTTCAAACAACTCTAATCAAAACTGACTATTCTAGGCTAGTTTTTGCTAAATCTCATACAACATAAAATAAGACAAACTCAGTAACATGTAGGTGAAGATGACATTCAATCAAATAAATGGCGTTTAAACACAAATTAATAAGCATACAATAAATTTTACCTAGAATTCAAAGAAAGCAACAAAACGATGATTGAATCCGACTACCGATAGATTCTACGAGACAGAAAACAACGACTAATCATATATTAGATATTCAAGTCAATACAACTTCTCAAGAAACTAACTTCATTACATGAAAATGATCTTATAAATTCTAATTATAAAACATTTTAGCAAAAAAGATGGTGCACAATAGAGTAACCAGCACTAGTATAGCTGTTTACAAGATTTGTGTTGATGTGCCATCTCATTCAATCAGGTTATCAAAATTCTTTTTAAGATTCAAATTTTATAATTAAACTTCACATTCCCCCGATATTTTTTCAGAAAAAAATGTTGTTTTTTTATAATGTCTTTATCTTTGCATAATTATTTCATTTTCGTTATTTAGTAATTTCGATTTCTTTATTGAACTACTTCGTTTTCTTTATTATATTTTTGGTTGCATTACTGGGCTTCCGTAGAAAACAATTAAAATACATATTTAACATGAAAGAATATCATCTTACCCGGATGTTGTTTTTTCTTGGCAGGTATCATAAGGCACGATTTTATGGCAAAGGCAGCAGTCTAATCCACTATTGGTACAAGTATATTCTAGTGGGGATGTTTTCGAATTCTGAGAAGTATATAAAATAGGGTCCTAATTTTAATATTTTGGAGCAAGACTAGATTTTATAACAATCAATAAATAATTTAAAAAAAACTATATCACTATTTTAAAATGCCAACATCAATCCGTGTTTTTTTCAAAGCCAATATAATTTCAACATTTTTCCTTTTATGCTAGGGTCAATCAAAAGTGTCAAAGAGAGATAAATCTCAAACTTTTAAACATTTCGAAAATCCCTTTTAAACATTTTGTATTTTTTGCTGAACACTTTCAAAAGTTATATATGGATGCATTTATAAACCTGACAACATGTTCCACTGATGAGATCCTTCTTTTTAATGATGATATATACGTTGCTGTTAAGGACAGGTGCAATTTTATATCCTGTTTTTGACAGTTTGTCAACTGGGTCATCTGTATCCGAAAGTTGTACCTGCAAAACACTATGAAACAGTATGAAAAATTCCTGCATGGGTAATCTAATTATCTATTAGTAATTATTCTTACCCTATATGAAAAAAATTGTTGCTTGTTTTCTAAGTCCAAACAGCTTTCCCTTTCAATGATTTTATCATTTAACAGATCATCCATTATTTTTCTTTCCTGAAAGAAATTGCAGCCTTGTTATATAATTAACACTTAATCGCAGCCTTGTTATAATAATTAACACTTAATCGCAAATCAGTGCTCTTAAAAACAATCATGGCATGAAAACGAAATTACTCTTTTAACAAAAAAATGTGCAATGTTCCCCTATGAAATGAAAATTGCCAAAGGAAAAATATTTTTTGTCGTAGAAATATTCAAAAAGCCTAAAGGATATTGCCAAAATCTTTTGGAATGGAAACCTTTCTGGCAGGACTATCTTTGGTCTCGTGAAGGATTCTTATTTTATAAAATGAAGAAAATACGAAGATAAAATCCCCGTAGCGTAGGCTTATAAAAATTTTTTGTATGATTTCTTTCTCAGAAAACGCTTTAGTTTGTTTTGTTTGCTATTCAGAGTCTGAGAAAATATAATTCCTTTTATACAGTGTTTAATTGAAACGAAGTTGAATGGAATACTTGCCTGTTTTAAGATATTGAATTGAAAACACTATCCTTTAATCTGTTTTATAACTATTTACTTAGTTTATCGGCTTAGTACTCAAGATTAAAGAAGAGGCTTTTCAAAGGATTAATGCAATTTTCGTTTTTACTTTTTATTCATTTGAGCATCGCCCTAACACCAGAATCCCTTACCTAAGGGCCATGAAATTCACAATTCAGGCAGTGACACCCTTGCTTCTCAAAAATAGGCATTTAGAAGGATTTTACCCTTACTTTGGACTTTCAGTAGGCGTGACTTTCTCGGCGCCACGTAATGGCGAATACTAGTAGATTCTCATTGGTTACGAAATTAATAACATCAGAAACTTAAAATTGTTGTTGATAACGATGTGATGACTTATGCCCCACCTCTGTGCCGTGAGAGAACTTTTAATTGGCTATTTAAGTTACGAGTTGACATTCGGCCACATTTCTATCATATGTATATTTCAACAATGAAGGGAAGCTGTGTAAATTTCAGAAGTTAATCAGGTAACGTCGAGAATGTCACGCCTTACTGGAAGTCCAAACTAAGCGTGTAATGCTCCTAGTTAGTTTGTTTTATACCCAAGAGCAGAAAAGAAATTATGCAAACATTCAACAGACTCCCACCCTAGAACCTGAACTTCTAACCCTGGAGCCAAGCGTTTCATAATTTTGTTGGAGGGCTTAATCATGTCCATGACAACAGCTTGACTGCTTGATATACGACAGTAAAGATTTTAAAAGATTGTATTAATTTTGATGTTTATCCCAATCTCTCAGGACCGACAAAAGGGAGTCAGGGATTATAAATTTACAATTTTTACTCCGCTTCATCCCTAGATGATATATGCAAAATTGTTTGAAATCGATTCAGTGGCTCCAGAGAAAAAGCTGAAAATGTTTAAATGTGAACGCACGAAGATGAATGAAAAAAAGATAGAAATAGGTCACCTGAGTAAAGTCAGGTGTCCTTAAATTGTAATGAACTAAATCATAATGTAGACGTTCTTTTTACTATCGTCATGGTTGTTTTTAGACTGTTTATTCAAACAGACTGAAAACTGTAAGAATTCTTACCTTAACTCCTAAATGCTTCAATTCAATATCAGGTTCGTCCACAACATACGAGAAACTTGGGTAAATGACGAGGAAACCGCTTATGTCGATCACCATACAGCTAACAATGTAATATTTTGTGTATCAATTTCTATACTCTATAACCCAAAGTACATGTAACCGTATAAGTAAATATTACATACGTTAACAATGCAAATCACTACTCACACCTTGTTACTTGTCAACTTTTTCAGACATAATTATGACAAACCTTTCTCTAATATTTAATACGAGTATTTGGGGGGAAATAATGATAAGAAATGAACATGCTTCCAACGAGGCTAATCACAAATTAACTAATATTGATATCTCATTTTTAAAATTAATTTAAATTTAATTTTTACTTTCTTAAAACACTTTAATGACAAACCTGTATTCAGAATTTGTGCATTCTGGGTAATTATTCAAAAACATCCTGCTGAAGTAGGGGTATGGATAATCAATGCATTGAACTACGTCAACGATATCGTCTACAGAGTGCTGACCATCTGCCCTTCAAATACAACATACAATGTACTGTGATTATTTCTCTAACGATTTTCTAATGAAAAATTCACAGAAATTTGATTTATATAACAAAGTTAACATCTGATAACATTATTTCCTGAGAGAGGAGTCTCTAACCTTCCTTCGTAAATGGCTTTGCACTGTGTCACCACAATGCCAGCTCCCCAGTTGTCCACGTAGGGCGATATCACAACATATTTGCCTTTCTGTGCCAATGTTCTTCTCCACCTACAAACATCATTCTCAAATGAAATAGGGAGATATTGAACAGTTCTCAAGCTCAAACGTCCATTCATTGCAACAATAAAAATCAATAAAACGAATAAATGAAATCTTAGCAAACGAAGACCCCTGATATCATCACATCAGAGGAGGGATCAGGTGCCATGGAGGAGAAAGCGTCCCCTTTCTTTTATTTCACACAAAAACACTTGAAAGATTTTAGGATAGCGGTAGATCAATATCACATTGGTTATACTCTCATTTATGACTTACCAAGGCCTCATGAAAGGATCGTAATCCTTCCTAATTTCCACCGCGGGATAAACTCTTACATGACCATCTCTTGTTCCTAAGTAACGCCATATCACAAATTGCGACTGTTCTTGGTTTTGTCTCCAAAATTCTTCTGCTTTATAAGTTGCTTGAACGCTGCTTTTAACATTATCCTATTTCATAAAAAGTTGCCTTTAGTTGCCAAATCCTGTCAACTCTGTAACATTCCTAATTTACTAATATCTTTTTTTTTAATGTAATATATACATGTATGTTTTAAATATTTACAGAAATGACAAATCACGCAACCAAAAATTTAATATCAATATTTTTCTCTTTTAATGATTGTTACATACTTTCAATTTCAGCTCATTTTCAGTTTGCTGGCTGTGAATACCGTTCAAATAATTGGAGTAGCCTATAACCGTTGCTTGTATTTCCGTCCTGTAGAGGTATTCGTAGGGTTTGTCAAACGTATGAGGAGACAGCATTACCATTGATTTCTCTAACAATAGAAAAAGAATACATAAAATTTTAATTTCATTTTCTTTAACACCCTTTTTTTTTATCAAATGTATTTCGATAATACAAAATAGCTTAGTGAATAAGATTGATTTCACAAGGAGAGACACATTTAAAGAGCTCAGCCCATTCTTCCTTATCCTCTCATAAGCTTAGAAAATGATTTTCCCGATGTGTGCAATACCTTTTGTGGCATATCTTTCATACTGTCTACATTTGTGCGTGTTTTGACCGTTCAAATCTAGTCTGTGATAGTAGAATACGCCACTCTTTGGTAATGCTTGTTGTCCTGGCTTCAGTCGAGATTGCTGATCATTTTTTCCAATGACAACACACAACGAAAAGTTTGTTCCTGGAACCTATAAAGATCCAAATGCCTTTTTTCGTTTATCTTAATTAGGTTGGAATACCAAGGAAAGATCAGATAATTAAAAGCATATTACATATTGAAATAATTATATGCTTTGTGAAAATATTTTTTATATAACTTTACTTCTTCAGAAAAATATTTCACAAAAAAGCATTTTTTTGAATTTGCTAAAGTTTATTGATTTTATTACCTTTGTCCAGCTATAGTCTGCGTCCACTAGTCGGGCCTCTATCCCTTCGTATTCCAGAATCCCTCTAGATATTGTCCGTAAATAGCTGAAACTTGTATTGCCAGTTTCACCCCTTTATATGAAATTGTTTATTGTTCTAATAAATGTGAAAGACTTAATACATAAATCAAATAAACGAAAGCAGAAATAGGAACCCATTTTAAAATTATTTTTCCATATTTTATTTTATTTTGCATGACAAACTTTGGTAATTCATTAATGTGAATATTTTTAAACTTCATCCTGATCTTTTTTTCATTCAGCTGAGAACACTTTAATAAGGCCTTTTTATCAAATTCAGAGCCGCTGATCTCGTAAGATTCTATTTTTATCACATACCAAAAAAATGATAAATAAATAGATAACATCCTCCAACTCAATAAAACGTGATCAAGATGTTATTTTAGTTCAAACACTGCTTAACAATTTATTAGAAATTTTGACTCGAGTATGATTTCAAAAATATTATCCCTATTTGTTATACCAGAAAAAAATCAAATTGCTCTTGAGACTTTTAATTTTTTTTTTATCATTAATATTAATTAACAGTTAGTACTTATTGCTGAACGTTCATGAAAAAAAAATAAAGGATTTTATTTAAAACCTTTTCATCGACTCTATCATCGGTTTTGCTTTAACACTTGGTTCAAGCTTATGGATATCTATAGGATCTGGATCTTTAATGATGGCATTTGGTGTTGGTTGTAGGTAGTGTACCATAACTCGCCCTTGTCCGTCTATCATGAATGCGTATGATAGTTCTCCTTGCTTGAAATTTGTGATATCAGATAATAATTCGTCCAACAAAATATCTGTACACGTTACTCCTCTCAATGATCCAGATTTCGCCACTGGGAGACAGAGAGAAGTTATCAAACCTTAAAAAATTAATACACATCTTTACCAAATAATTGTTTTGAAAGATAATTACAAGTTTCAAAACAATTAATACATTCAGGTTATTTTGATAGATAATTATCAGAATTATAACGAATTTATAATCAATAGAATAAAACGAAAAATACCAGTTTCGGCGGATCGTCCGTCTACGTATGGGACGGAAAATACAGGATTGCTACCAAGGTTGGTACTAGAAAGGAATGTATAATACGAGGCCATATCAGAACGAAGTAAAGAATCGTCCTGCACTTCTTTATAAGTCCCCTCCTGAAATTTGTGGGTCAAAATTAAAAGAATTTGGCAGATGTGCAGATATATGTACATGTATATGTGTGAAAACAATGTTGAAATGATAAATTAAAGATGAATTATGACCAATAAACAATTGTTTATAATCTCTAAAAATGCCAAACTTAAATTAAATCCTAGCAAAAAATCTTGCTTAAAAAAATAAAAAAATACAGTATGAATGTGCTTAGTTTATGAAGTCTATAGAACTCGCATGCATTCATATGAAGAGATTGATTCATTAAAAGATAATAAGCGTCATTACCTTTACTGGTCCAAATGAACGATCATTATCAACTTGTTTACTCATATTCTGCAAAACCTTTTTCCAATGATCACTCAAACCTTAAATAATAAAAATTATTATTGAGTATTGATTTCAATGTTACATCCTAGATATTTTCATTTTTCAATGCATGCAAGTGTTACAAACCGTCTAGCTTTTAAAATTTAATTAGATGTGAAATTGCATGCTGACCTCCTCCAAACGAATATGTAAGAATGGTGACCGAGTTATTACGAGCCTCGTTTTCAGTTTTGATGACACCCAGAGGGTTGTCACCAGCATCATCACCAGCCACCAAAAATAAAATAACAGATTCTGAAATAGAAATGCACGCAATAAATTGAAATAGTACATCAAAAGAAAAAGCGCATGAAATGGAACATGTGGTTTATCATTTTTAAGAGTCAGGATAAATCCGTATTTTTCATTATCAGTTTATATTAAGTCGCATCAGAGCTGGAAGGGACTTGTGTCTGTAAAAGGAAGGAGGGTTAAAATTTGTTTTTGTGGCGTTTCGGAAATGACGTATTTAAACCTCTTTCTCCTTCTTGTTTGCTGATGTCTTCTATATTGAAGTACGAAAATGCAGCTTTAATTCCCTCATCATAGTGTGGTTGACTTTCAGACTTCCACTCATTGGTAAAGGTCTTAAGTGCATCTTTATTGGTAGTTGTTGCTTTGGCTAACTGGGTGCCATGACATGAGGATGGCTTGATGGCTACTTCATTAAACGCTACTATTCCGATCTAAAAAAAAAATCAACTTAATCATTTAGCAAATTAATAATACACTGTACGTACATTGAAACTGACTTTCTGCCAGTAAAATTTATTTTGAAATATATATGTCTAAAGGATTTTAATGGCCAACTTGAGTATAAAACAATAGGAAAAAAGGATTACCGTGACCAGAAATCAACAAAAATACTAGTCGGGTACTCAACAAACAATTCATTAGAATCATGTATACAAGGTGATGGAATTTCGGTCGAAAAAGGAAAAATAATAATTCAAACTTCATATTATAAAAATATTTATTTCTATGATTTCAGGTAGACATTTACCCAACATGATAATGTGAGATTATGACAATTGTTAACTTCGTATTTTGTTCTAAGATTAACAAATTCAAAAGTAAGAATCAACCAAAACCTTTTGTGAGTTTCACTGATTTCGCTCTGGGAATATGTCACAGAATGATACATGTATCAATAACAAGTTATATGAATACGTAAATTCTACATAAAATTAATTAAAACAATGTTTAAAGAATAAAAATACCCTGTCGTTTGGATTCAGTGTGTCAATGACGTATTGCACGGCTTCGCGTGCCACACGTAGAAGTGTCCTCGATTCGTAGCTACTGCGTCCGGCCGTTACCCCAGAAGTGTCCACTGCTACAACAACGTCTTTCGGCTTGTTTGTCGCCGAGGCTACGTAATATGGCCTGTAAATTCAAACTTCATCATTTAATTATTCTCTGTAAAAGGAACGTCCCTAAGGGACAGCACTCGGCACACCTCGGTCGATTCGTTCCTCATCGAACCTCGGCTGTATCATGTAAAGCACCATTGAACCGAAGATACGTGATAGGCATTATGGCTGTGTCCTATATTACACATGCACATTGCGCTGAATTCTATCCGTTCACAAACACTTAATTATTTAAAAAATACTTAATTTATGTTTCTTATATTTATTACGTGTTATTCCAAATGTTACATTGTTTTAGAAGATTTTTAACGTGTCAGATGCTTGATTATTATCGTTTTTCAAAGCGTTACGGTCGCCCGCGTGGCGCAGTGGTTAGAGCGTCTGCTCTAAAGTCGCGAAGTAAGGAATTGATCCTGACGTCGCTGGTTCGCTCTAAAGTCGCGAAGTAAGGAATTGATCCTGACGTCGCAGGTTCGAATCCCACAGTGGGATGTGGAGACCGGTCCTTCGAATGAGACCGTACATAAACCCAGGCCCCGTGTCGCAGTAGGTGTTAGATTATGAGGTATTTGGTAGACGATGGACCCAGAGAGATGAACACATGGAAGCTGAATACGTTTATTCTATGACATAACAGACTCGCACATAAAGCAAAAAAAATTATCTGATTGGCTAATAATGAAAGGTCAAACTTATAACAGGAATATAACATCCTCCTCATTTTACAACAAAATGAAACTGTCATTGAGATGTAAACATAATAAAGCTTATACAAAACTGTTCATTTCTTAACATCAATCTGAAAATCCTTAATATGCGAAGGTAGGTTAACTGTTCTGCCAGATCGCGTTTTCACTGCTGAATCAGCCTTCGGAGCTGATGTGGTAATGCGAGCATCAGGTAAGTTTGGCATCAGTGCCGGAGGTACAGTGATATGTGGTTGCACTGGCTGTGGGCTGACCTTAACCGGTGAATTAGGTTTAGTCGGCGTTTTTGGAGTAGGTACTACAGACGGTGCATGCACAGGTGTGTTAGGTGAAATGGTCATCACTGGAGGTTCATTGGTAGCCTTAAGGTGTACTCGATTGCGTCTGTATATGCGGTCTCCAGAACTGACTTCATAGGAGCGGTCATCTAGACGACGGATGACTTGACCTTTAGCCCAAGGGGCTTTACGGTTGGCGAATGGTTGAAGACGAACCACATCACCTTCCTCGAGAGGCTTGAGGGCCTTTGATTTTCTGTCGAAATAGCTTTTCTGTGTTTCCTGTCGCTGCAGGATCTTACGGTGAATATCTTCAGTCTGTATGCCTTCTGGTCGGAGTAGGGTGGTTGTCATTGGTAAAAGCGTACGTGTACGGCGACCAAGAGAGCGCTGTACAGGGCTTGTGTTCTGTTCTTGGGTCGGTGTGTTCCTGAGATCAAGTAGTGCCAGATACACATCCCTTCCGGACGCCATAGCTTTTTTGATGATAGTCTTTGCTGTTTTTACTGCAGCCTCAGCTTTTCCGTTGGCTTGAGAATTTCCAGGACTACTGGGCTGATGTCTGAAGTCATACTCTTCTGCAAAGTTCAGAAACTCGAGACATGAGAATTGGGGACCATTGTCCGAGACGACAATCTCAGGTAGTCCGTATCGAGCAAAATGATACTTCATTCTCTGGATGACATTGATTGCAAGTGTTTGGCGCAGTTCATCAACCTCAAAGTATCCAGAGAAGTAGTCAACGAGAATGAGATAGTTGATGTTGTTGAGCGTGAAAAGGTCAACACCAACCTTAGACCATGGTCGGTCTGGAACATCATGGGGCGAGAGTGGCATCTTGGTATTTGCCACTTCCATGCTGCGGCATGTCTCACACTGTGAAATGAATTCCTTTATGTCGTTACTCATATTCGGCCAGTAGAGACATTCAGCTGCTCGTCGACGGGTGCCAGTGATACCTAGATGAGAGCTATGGAGTCTTTCTAGCATACTTTTACGGAGAGTCTGAGGAACTACGATCCTGTCTCCACGTAGAATGATACCATCCGTAAATGAAAGTTCACTTCTGTAGAATGCATAACGCCCTACCACTGGAGGTAGTTCAGTTAAGAGGTCAGGCCAACCTTCCAAAATAGTCTTGCGAAGAGCCTGTAGGGTCTCATCCTTAGCAGTGTGGCGTTGTATCTCTTTGATACGCTCAGGGGAGATGGAGATATGTTGAATAACATTGATGTCAATTATGTCATCCTGTTTGCCCATTCCTGTGTCAGACGGATACGCACGTGACAGTGTGTCCGCTATGTGCATTTCCTTGCCCCTGTGGTACTTAACAGTTATGTCATACTTCTGGAGTCGGAGTTTCATTGCTTGTAGGCGTTTTGGAGCTTTCCAGAGAGAGCCTGGGATGATAGTCTCTAGCGGTTTGTGGTCAGACTGTACCACCACATGTCTAGCAAATGTGTAATGATGAAACTTCTCCAATGCAAAAACTATGGCCAGAAGTTCCTTCTCGATCTGAGCATAGTTCGCCTCAGTTTCAGTGAGTGCTCGGCTAGCATATGCTATTGGCTTTCCTTCCTGTAGAAGGGCTGCTCCTAAGCCTCTTTGGGACGCATCACACTGTATGGTAAGTGGTTTCTTATCATCGTAGTATTGGAGATGATTTTCAGAGGATAGTATTTCTTTCACTTTGTTGAAAGCCTTACGTTGTGGTTCATCCCATCTGAACTCGATGTGCTTCCGTTTTAGCATGTTTATCGGTTCCATTATTGTAGCTAATGATGGAATAAAGTCTGATAGGAAGTTAACTGTTCCACATAGTCTGTGTACACCATGTAAGTCTGTTGGTGCTGGCATGTTGCGAATGGCAGCTACCTTATCGGGGTCTGGTAGCACTCCTTTGTCAGTTACAAGGTGACCCATGAATCCTACCTGGGAGAGTCTCAGCCGCATTTTCTTCGGATTGAGTCGGATACCAACTGCTTGGCATCGCTGAAGAAATGCTAGTAACTTTTCATCATGGTCTCTCATGGCCTCTTCCTTGGTCTCACCAACACCATAGAGTAGTACATCATCTGCGATGTTCAGAATCCCTCTCAAGTCACCTATAGCCTGGTATAGACGTCGCTGGAACATCTCTGAGGAGACACTGGTACCGAATGGGAGTCGTAACCAACGGTACCTTCCGAATGGTGTGTCAAATGTAGTCATGTGACTACTTTCATCATCAAGCCTTACGTGCCAGTAGCCATGACGGAGATCAAACGTTGAGAACACCTTTGCATGTGCCAGGTCTGGTAGCATCTCACGGAGTACAGGGAGATGAAAATGTTCACGTTTTAGTGCTTTGTTGAGATGCTCTGGGTCTAAACATAGTCGGAGTTCACCGTTTCTCTTAGTGGTACATACAAGGTGACTGAGCCAATCGGTGGGCTTGTTAACAGGAGCTATGATGGCCTTCTTTGTCAAATCCTCTATTGCTTCCTTTAGCTTTGGTTTCATGTGGACTGCAACTTTCCGGACTGGCGATATAACTGGTGAGGCTGAGGGGTCAACCTCAAAATGTGCTACTCCAGGAAGTTGTTCTATTTTGTCCTCAAATACATCTTTGTACGCAACAGTCGGGCAGACGGAGTACACAGAGTTCACTCGCTTGAACTTGTCCTGATTTATGGTAATGAATCCCATTTGAGTACATGCATTGAGTCCGAGGAGTGGAGTTAAGTCCTCATTGACAACTACGAACTTGACTTTGTACTTGGTCCTGTTCTTGTGATTGACTAATTTCAGAATACACTCCCCATGAGGTTCCATACGCAAGCCATTCCACATCACTAGAGTACTGGTCGATGGAGTAATAGTAGTGTCACCAATCCATTTCTTTCCAATAAGATTGTTAGAAGCACCGGTGTCTATCTGAAATGCTATTGGTTGATCGTTAACCATGAGTTCCGCACAGAGACGTCCAGATCCACCTGTAATGTTAGTACTGACCTGTCTAATCAAGTACTCAGGCTCCGCATAATAGTCATTGCCCTCTTCTACACTGTGAACACGAGTATTAACACCTTGCTTACAGTACTTAGCAAAATGGTTTTTTCCTTTGCACTTCTTACAAGTCTTTCCGTATGCCGGACATGCTTCTTTTTTCCATGCATGTGCGCCACAACAATACTTGCAATGGTTTATTTGTCTCTGAGTCTGTCCTTTGTGTGGTCTCTGTTGTGGAAGGGGTCCTCTCTGGGGCCGCTGAGAATGTTTAGAGTCACGTGGAGTTTTTACACTATGAACAGAATCCTCCTTTGTGTCTGTTGATTTGCCTATTTCGGATGCTTGATGTGTAGCTGACTCGTCAGCCTTACAAATGTTTATGGCTTTTGCCAGGTTGAGTTGTGATTCCGCAAGGAGTTTGCGTCTTGTGTGTTCCTTGTTAACACCACACACTATTTTGTCACGGAGTAAAGAGTCCTCAAGTGCACCAAAATTACAGGACTTAGAGAGTACACGGATTGCTCCGAGAAATGTATCAAAAGTTTCCCCTTTTTTCTGAGAACGAATGTTAAATTTGTACCTTTCATAAGTTTCATTTGTAGTCCCAATGAAGTGAGTTTCAAGCACTTTGAGAATACGGTCAGCATCTTTGCGGTGAGCTGGGTCCTCAAATGGAAGCGTTTCCAGTAGTTCTAGGACTTCTGCGGTCAAATATGATTGGAGAATGGAAGCTCGGATTGTCGCATCCTGTTCCTTGACACGAGCGCCGACTTCGTACACTTTCCACCCGCGCCCAAAACGGCGGAAGTTTAGAGCTGCATCACCTTCTAGAGAGAGTTTTCCTGGTCCCGGAACACTTTGATATATAGTTGGTGGATCACCCATATTGAATAGATATCTGAGGAAAGGTAATACTTCGGAGTTCTCAAATGTCATTCAAAAATGAGCTGATGCACTCAGTGACCTCATGTGTCGATCGAGTTGACAGTGTTTTCTGGTTCCCGAAATAATGAGAAAAAATGCACAAAATAGTCACAACTTAGTTGACGCACCGTTTAGTTCAATATTCACAAGTTTACCACTGCCACCATGTTAGATTATGAGGTATTTGGTAGACGATGGACCCAGAGTGATGAACACATGGACACGTTTATTCTATGACATAACAGACTCGCACATAAAACAAAAGAAATTATCTGATTGGCTAATAATGAAAGGTCAAACTAATAACAGGAATATAACAGTAGGTGCTGGCACGAAAAAGACCCCTCCCTGCTTAATAGACCTTTGTGCCGCGCATGAGAGAAAAATTGCAACTCTCCACTGGTAAGTGGAGGCGTCTCCATATGAGTGAAAACTTCTGGAGAGGGACGTTAAACCACATCCAATCAATCAATCAATCAAAGCGTTAAGTTTTCCATAGGCGGTAAATACTCAGTAGGCAGCCACATCACAAATGTAGAGCCGATACGCATATGAACTTCCCTCGTATAGGCGAGATTTGATGGAGGCGACGGAATCGGCCATTGTTTGATGAGTGTAAGGGGAAGTTAGAGTTGTCCCCTTCTGCCTTCTCTCAATTTTAAGAGTGGACAGAGAGAATTGCAAGTGCGAAAACATTTTAGCTTGTTAAGTGAACTATTTTTTTTTTCATTTCCTTTAAACGTTTTATTTTCTTCTCAACCCTCCTCATTATTTAGTTCAATTTTAATTTTTTAGATGGAATTCCCCGACCTTTGAATCAACTTTGTTTCAGTCATTTTAAAAAAATGACGATTGTTTACCAGCGCTTTGTCAAACATCATACATAATTGTTAAACCTTACATGTACCATGTAATCGTAGTGTTTCCTTCGACATACAAAAGGAATAAATATACAGGTAAGTATCACCTCACCGAAGAGGAAGAACGATATTGTAGCATATAGCGTAAGAACATAAGTATTCATATAAATTGAAGATATCGGGTGAAAAAATTATCCAAACAATTATCAAATGACAAGAAATTAGAATGATGATTGAAACAGTTACTAGGATGGAGTTATTCACATTTTTAGAGGATTCAAGTAAGCTTAGCTTCTTACTTGTTCCCATTTAAGGAATGCTTGACTAATTTTCAATGGAATCTAACATTTTATTGATAATATTTATGATAAATGTTGTTTTTTCTTTGGTATGTTTAACGTCCCCCTCGAGAACTTGTCTTTCATATGAAGACGCCGCGTATGCCCGGCATTAATGACCATTAAACAATGAAGGATCATTTTCATGCCAGCACCCACTGCAACACAGGACCTGGGTTTATATACGGTCTCATTCGAAGGACTGACAGACCGTCGCAATTATAGGACCTCTACTTATAACACCTCGGAACAACAGATCACTTCACTAACTGGACAGAGGCCATGGGCGTTCCGGATCAAACAACTTTTAACTGTTGTCCAAATATTGTTTAATGAAGTTCTGAGACGACTAAGCTGTCCAGCAACTATTCACTCCGACCAAGGTAACAACTTTGAAAGCCATTTATTCAAAGAAATGTGTCAGGTGGACAAAATTAAACAGACTTGAACCAGCCCAAGACATCCACAAGGCAATGGAAAAACCGAGCGCTTCAACAGAACTCTCA
This sequence comes from Saccostrea glomerata, assembly GCA_003671525.1. Lineage (NCBI taxonomy): Eukaryota > Metazoa > Mollusca > Bivalvia > Ostreida > Ostreidae > Saccostrea > Saccostrea glomerata. The sequence continues at coordinate 1,155,753 of PRKT01000117.1, forward strand.
TATAAATGAATAAATGTTATATTGAATATGATGAGACAGAATGGGATAAACATCTGTTATTTAACTTCAGCATATAGATCAAGCATAGATGAAGCCACAGGAATGACACCAAATTTTCTAATGCTAGGTCGCGAACCAAAGATGCCTATTGACATGATCGTTGAGGGATGCTCCAACAATCCAGCTCAGACTCACGGAGAAAACATGTTAGACTTAAAGGAAAATTAGAAAAAAGCATATAATATTTCTCGTGAGAATTTAAAAAATCTGGTATTAGACAACAAGAAAACTATTACTTGCATGTCTATCCATACATGTACAAGACGGGGGATAAAGTATGGTACTTACAAAAGCGGAATGAGGATGGAAAAAACGCGAGCACATTCAACATAACCTTTCGTTACCCACGCAGTCCTCACTCTTCGGCAATATATCTTAAATACCTTAGAATAGTCAAAAATAGGAACCAAACTATAAATTTATATCAAGATTACTTAATTCAGAATCTAAAAGGAATAATTTTGGATAAAGACTGTCGAGACAAACTAGACAAAAGAGGGTATGCACACCAGTGTCGAGGATGCAATAAATATGAGGAAGAGAAGAGATACGTGGAAGCCCACATTTACAAATATCGCACGGTTTTGGATGCTGTTTCATACTATCGTAGCTTTTGCCATTTTATGGCCAAGACTGAGAGGGAGGTGAATGATGAGACACGCAAAAGGCTATCGCCCGCACAAACTAGCGAAATAAAACCTAATACAGTAAGGAAAAAACCCAGAAGATATCGGCAAATTTGAGTGTATTAAGATACCTCCTGAAGTCATCCAGAGAGAATGGACAGTTGTTAAAGTGTTGAATACAGGGATAAGGAAGAACACGATGGCTTTGGAAGACCTTGCAAATAACGCCAGACAACAGCGGAGGGAAGAGAGACGGCGTAGAGATAATTTGTATACAAGACCGACGGCTACAAATAGGAGACCAATCTTGAAATCTACTGTGAAGAAAATTAAAGTTTGAGTAAGTATGGTCCAACTTACAATCTTTTGGTAGGTGTATAATTATGTAATTTTGTGTGTTCTTACTGATGTAAACTAAAGACAATTTTCAAGTGAAGAAATGTTAAAATGGGTAAATTGAAAAGATTATGACTTTATCTAGGTACAGCTTTCTTTGTTATATTAATTATTGATGGAGAAGTGTATTGTGAAAGTATATAGACGACCATTTTTTGTAAGATTTTGGTGATGACACCCAAAACTTTTAAGAGGGGAAAAGTGTCACGGTTGTGACAATGATGCAGATTGATGTACAAAGCATTGTTTTTTTTATAAATCATAAAGTGATGTAATTTCTACAGTAACTAGTGCTAATTGTAACGGGGACCGTTACAGATGTTCCCCAAACGCTCCCCAACTCCCCTTTGGTGCCATATCCCCTGTAAGCTTCATTAAATAAGACAAACTCTATGCATTTGAGACTTTAACAACGTTTACCCAGAAGTGTACCAAGTTCATTCAAATTTTAGCATTGCACGCGTGCGCGTGTGAATGCATGTGCGTAATGACCATATCATATTGTCTACAGAATCTATATATATAATCCAAAAGTATTAAAAAATACGCTCATTCATGTGTAATTTTTATTTTACTCATTTCACGTGCACGCACGTGCATACATGAGCATGGTGACAATACCTTCTTGTAGAAGTCCATTACATCTATCTATATTGTAAATCCCACCCCGTTTGGTTGAAAACCAAGGGAGTTATTGCTGTTTAAAGTTTCAGCCAATCAGATTGCAGCATATGTACACGCACGTGTATGCATGTGCATTGTGACCATACCTTCTTGTAGAGGTCCATTATATCTATCTATGTTCCAAATCCTATCCTGTTTGGTTGAAAATTAAGGGAGTTATTGCTGTTTAAAGTTTCAGCCAATCAGATTGCAGCATATGTACGCGCACGTGTATGCATGTGCATGGTGATCATACCTTCTTGTAGAGGTCCATTATATCTATCTATGTTCCAAATCACATCCTGTTTGGTTGAAAATCAAGGGAGTTATAGCTATTTAAAGTTTCAGCCAATCAGATTGCAGCGCACGTGCATGCACGTGTTTTCATGAAAATTGTTATATATCATGTTGTAGGATATCTTAATGCATGGCTATGTTTAAAATTTCAAAGGATTTCATCAAAAAACAAGAAAGATTTTGAGACTTTAGTTTCAGCCAATCAGAGCGAAGCGCACGTGCATGCGCGTGAGATCTTGCAATTTTGACAATGTCATATTGTCTATGCTACTAATATATCCTTTTATTATAAGTTTCAAAGCATTTCATCAAAAATGTAAAAAGTTACGCCTCTATCAATTAAATCGGTCATTTCACATGTTGCACGTGCACGCTCTTGCAAGCACGTGCGCGCAAAATGACCTTTGTTCCGCAAATCTACATAACATGCCTACTAACCCTAAAAAGGTTTTACCTAAGTCGGATGTGTAGTTTACAAGATCACTCCCGGACAAATAAGTACCCAGGAAGAAGAAAAATAATAA
>PRKT01000117.1:1168657-1178723 GCA_003671525.1 Saccostrea glomerata
TATCCTGTTGCAACTTAATTACCGTCCGTATTCCACACTTGCGATCATAATTTTTGTCCGTATTCCACACTTGCGAATTAAAGGAATAATTCACCGTTGAAGGTTCCGACTTTTGAAAAGCCAATGGAGATAAATAAATAATTAAAGAGTTTTCTCCTGTTAGTAATTTTCTTTAAAGATATCTACGTACCCTTATATTGTAAATGGCACAATGTTCCCGCTAAAGCATAACGACGAAAGAAAAAATGAAAAGATAGACAATTTTTTTTCTGTTAGGGCCATTATCCACGAATTTACGTATCCACGAAACTGTGAATTTTACTAAATCCACGAAAATTGATGACCACGAATATTAATGAAACCACAGTAGATGACATTACATTCAAGTTCGTCAAAAGTGAAGATCTTATCATAGCTGATATGTTAAGCAGAGCGACGATAGAAGTTCCTACTGATGATCGTCCAAGAGTCATGACTGTGTGTGTTGATCCTGACTTGTCTGATGTTCGACTTGATGAAATCGCAAGGCAACAGAAACGGACTCCGAATTGCAATGACTGATTGCAAACATCACTGATAGATGGCCAAATAGAAAGAACCTAGCTGAAGAGTCAGTCAAAGAGTACAATGACATTCGTGAAACTTTGAGTGTTTATAATGGTATTGTTGTGAAGGGTGAAGCTACATGTACTGTGATTCCTAAGTCCCTTTGGTCTAATGTGAAACATCGACAACATTCAGCTTACCTTGGCTATGACTCCATGATCCGGCGAGCTCCTGGAACAGTACTTTCGCCAAATATGCAAAGTGATATAAAACAGTTAGCTGACAATTGCTATGCCTGTCAGGAGGTGAAACCTAGACCGAGCAAAACTCCACTCATTCAACACGATGATGGAACAAAACCATGGAACAAAACTGGATTAAATTTCTTCCAAATCAAGAATCGTACTTACCTTGTCAGTGTTGACTATTTCAGCAACTATATTGAAATTGCTCTCATGACAACTACAATTTCAGTGGAGTTAATTAAAACCTTGAAGAAACAATTCTCGCATTTTGGAATTTCGTCAGTTATCGTCACAGATGGAGGACCACAGTTTACTTCAAGTGAGTTCAAGAAGTTCACCACTGAATGGGGAATTCAGCATGTAACCTCATCACCAAACCATCAGAGAGCAAATGGAAAGGCAGAGTCCGCTGTCAAGATTATGAAACACTTGATCATGAAATGTGAGAAGGAATCAACAGACCAATTCAAGGCACTGTTAGAACAGAGAAATACGCCAAGTCAAGACTCAGGTCTTAGTCCCTGCGAGCTGATGTTTGGGAGACATACGTGAACAAAACTTCCAAAACTAGATCGACACAGGACTTCGGCGAATAGGAAACGAGAACAACGGAAGAAGTCAGTGAAACGCTATTATGACCGAACAGTACATGAGAAATCTCAACTCAAGAAAAACCAAAACGTTTTCTTTGAAAGGAAGTCAAATGAGAAATGGACCCTTGGTAAAATCGTTGACTGTCTACACTACCAAACCTACATAGTTCAGTCAAAGGATGGTACAACTTACCGCAGGAATCGTCTGCATGTTCGACCAACCAAAGTGAAAGTAGTCATTCATGACAAATCTCGTGCGTTTTGAAAGCAGGAAGCAACCAGTAGAATCTACACAAAAGAATAATTTCGATAAGCGGATGACAGATTTTCATCATGAGCCACATATTTGCGTAGAAAAGAAAATTTTAGTTGACCGTAACCCCAGTACTTTGACCAACTTAACGCTTGACAATTCCGAATCACTGGATGAGGCCGTACAACAACCTCAAGCAGATATGGTACCGGAACCCATTTCGTTGCGTCGATCGGCAAGAGCTCGAAGAGAACCAGAAAAGCTCAAAGACTATGTGCGTTATTGACTGTACATAATATTTTGATACTTGATTAATACGCAAGTTTCGAGATCATCTCCCTTGTTGCGCTCCTTCGTTGAGGAGGGGAGTTTCGTTGCCGATAAACAGACAGGTGGGGCAGTTATTTATATATTGAAGACATTGCATCATCGATATACGGGTTTGTCATAACTACATGATTGTCAGGTTGCACTCTTCAACTCAAGAATAATCGAATTAATGTAAAGGCGTCATTTTTTAAAGGAAAGAAATCGTAACAAAAAAGAAAATTTCAGTGGATGCGAGACTTTTCAGACGGGGGGAGAGATATGGACCTCTAATAAATACGGTACGCATGCATCTGAATATTGCACATCGGCAATCTAAATGACATATTGATTCTTTTCCTTATTATAACTTCAAAAAACCTACTTACTTTTATAGAAAATGTTTGTACAATCAAGAAAATCGGTTACTTTTCATAAAGACTATGTTGTTTCTTTCGTTTTCTTTACCCTATAATTGAAAGTATGCATAGTTGAGCTTGATAAAATTATCAAATGCATCACTGCTTAACATTATTATCTTTCTATAACATTTAATAATTTTTAAAAGCTATAAATATCGTTCATTTATTTATGCACGTTTCTATACAGAAACAACAAACAACCTGTCCCACCTCCATGCTGAAATGGATACTTTTTACGCCTCTATCGTAGGAGTGTTACAATCTCGAAACTCGCGTATTTTGGCAAACATTGTATGATAAAGTTAAGAAATTAACGAAGAGTTATTGTAATACAATTTTATTTGATTCAATGTCTAGTTCTAATGATGATCAAATCAATTCAGATACAACTTGCAAGTGTGTTCTAGTCAATTCAATCTGTCTTAGTGTACTCAATGTATGTCCAGAATCAATTTATCATTTAAGAAAGTCTGAATAGTTCAAAGCTCTTTAAAGAAAAGGGGATGTTGATGTTTTATGTATGTGTGTTATGTCATGAATGTTTCTCCATACTTGTATTATGTGCGCATGCTCAGTTTTAGATAAAGTCGTTCTTGCGTCAGCGTATGTCTGTCTCGAAGTGTGTCTTATTAATTACTGGTCAATATCAACAGTTTCCTTCGCCATACATAAAGGAATAAATTCACAAGAAAGTATCACATCACCGAAGAGGATGAACGATATAGTAGCATATTGCTTAAGGACATAATAAGTTTTTCATATAAACTTAAGAGACATCAGGTAAAAAGATTATCTTAAACGATTATCACATGATTAGAACATAGAAAGAGGCTCGAAACAGTCACTAGAATTAGTTTAAAGTTCTTTACATATTTTGATCAGGAGAGTATTTAGGGAAATAAATAACATCTGGAGGTTTGCACAGTACAGCACTAAGCTGAAGCTTTACCAGAGCTGTGTTGTATCAACTCTCCCTTATGGATCGGAGTGCTGGAGAATAACAGAAACAAATCTTGGCAAACAACGATCCTTCCATACCACCTGCCTCCGCCGAATAATCAGAATTTTCTGGTCCGAGAAGATAACAAATGAAAAACTGCTGAGCAGATACAAACAAAAGGACATGGGTACCAACATAACCAAACGCCGATGGAGGTGGATTGGACATGTTCTCCGAAAAGACCCCAGTCAACAACTAGAACAGCACTGCATTAGACACCAGAGGGCAAAAGAAAGAGGAAGAGGTCTATATAAAACATCATGACGAATGACAGTTGAAGGCGAGATAAAAGCAATGCACCAGACCTAGGGATTATTGATAAGACTGGCCCAGAACAGACAAGAGTGAAGGAAGTTTGTTGCTGCCTTTCACACCACAGGGTGTAAAGGACGATGATGCAGAGCTTCTTACTTATTTTCATTTAAGGAATGCTTAAATAATTTTTAATGAAATCTAACATTCTTTTATAGCGTTTATGATAAATATTTGTTTGTTTGTATGTTGTTGAACGTCCCTCTCCAGAATTTTCTTTTCATACGAAGATGCTGCAAGTTATTGGTGGAGAACTGCAAATTTTTGCAGTGAGGAATCATTTTCGTGCCAGCACCTACTGCAACACGGGACCTTGGTTTATACACGTTCTCATCCGAAAGACCGGCTTCCACATCCCAAAGTGGGATTTGAACCCGCGACGTTAGTATGAACTCTTACTTCGCGACTCTAGAAGAGACTCTCTAACCACTGCGTGCCACGCGGGCGACTTGATTATAAACGAAATTTAATTATGTTAATTTTTTAAAATCAAAGTAATATGATTTTATATTAGTTTGGCAGTTAAAGAAAAAATCTTGATTAAAAAATCTACTGTGCGTAAATTTTATATTTACTCTTAGCTATCAAAATATATAAAATCTGACAGTAACCATATAAGACGTACCGAAATCTTGGATCGTATGAGAAACAATTGGGGCTAAAACCATGAGACGGGTAGATTAAGAATGTTCCATCACGTCCGCCGAAGTACTGCCAGAGCATATTAGGATTCCGCTGATAGTTCTCCTTCATAACGGTTTCGATTTTTTTGTTTGGAAAATGATCAGAGCTTGTTAACTTTGATATACATGCACTGCTCTCGGAAACCTGAGTTAAAAGAAAAAAAAATCAAATTTTAAACATTTGCTTGGTTGTTTCTAACAAGAAAATTTAAAGACTTAACAAAATCTTTTTCTCAGGAACCATTGGACCTAAAAAAAATGAAGTTTGTTTAAATTATGTCACAGGAGGTAGGATGGGGGAGAATGGGTGAATTATTTTTTTTATCTTATATCGAAATATATAGAACTTGAGTGTTCCAAGGAAAGCATGTGTCGCCTGCTTTTCGTTTATTTAAAGTATACATGTAACTAAATCTAAGAGTGGTCAGTGGTATGCTACTAGCATATACAATATTTCATGCAACGAAAAACCCATAAAATCTAGCATGATAGTTCATAAATGCACAGAAAAACATCCACACATAGTATATGACTGCGATTGAGTCTGTCAATCAAAATAATATGATTCCCAAATCTCAAGTGAATAATTTAGTTGAAATCATTATAAATAACTATTTATCATTTTACAGGTGTAAATACGTGTTTCAAAGTGTTTACACCAGTTGTCACTCGACAAGAAACCTTGTGGGATTTTGATCCCGATGTATACATTTTCATAATGTTGAAATATCAGTTTGTGTGGTTACAGAATATCGAACAGTTTCAAAAAACTGTATTATGAGCTTATAAACATGTATATATATTAATAATCAACACCCACCACTCAAAATTCAAAAGTCTTAAATTAAATTATCCGGGGTATTCTTTGTAAAGTAAGTCATTGTCAAGTGAATTGTAACGCTGACATTTTTCATAATGTGTATGACAAACAGTGCTCATGTTCAATAGCATAGAATAACCTCGTAAATGTCAAAAATATGCCGTTTATTGGCTCTTTTAACTTTTTAATAAAGTAGGTCAAAGGACAAGGTTAAGGGCCACGAGGTTACTAACCATGGCAATTTACAAATGGCGTAGTGCAAAGCAATACATACGCATAATATTAAGTCCATATCTCTTACAGTTTTTGAGATACAAGGTGTGACAGACAGACGGACGGACAAACAGACGCCGGGTAAAGTGATCCCTTAGTGTCGCTCTTCTCCGCAGGCGACAAAAAAATAATTTTATCAAGAGCGGCAAAGACATGGTTGGCCATAATATTATATATAAGGGACCTCAGGAAATGTACCCGGTACTCTGTATCTTATCATGACCCGGGGGTAGGGGCCCACAAAAGTTATCAAAGTTTTATATGAAAAACAAAGGAAAATATATGCTGCTTGAATAGTTAGGCTATATTGACTCTGATGAGCATTGTCGCCCATGAACCTCTCATGTGAAAGACAGCATTATTATTATGCAATTGTCGCGGATTCGAATCCCACTGTGGGACATGGAGATGCACTGTGGGACATGGAGACCGGTCCTTCAGGTGAGACCGTATAAACCGAGGTCCCGTGTCGCTGTAGGTGCTGGCACGAAAAAGATCCCATCCTGCGTGCCGATTATAGGACTAAATTTGCAGCTCTCCACCGGCAAGTGGTGGCCTCTACATATGAGTTAAAATCTCTCGAGAGGAATGTTAAACAATGTACAATCACTCATGCAATTTCAGATTTCTGATTGAAGAACCATGAAACTGTTGTATTTTAATATTTCTTCCTTATTTGGAGTTACAGATGGCTTACAATGACAAATTGGATAGAGTTAGTTTTAAAGTCAATGCAATTATTATAAACTTAAATCTTAAAGGAAATCAAAAACATTATCAGTAGATACAAATATAAAGCCATCATTTAAATATAAATACAACAAATAGCCTGATTAAATCATCCACTCACTTTTGTTCTAAACTTAGGGTTGTAATTGCCAGTTATTGTGCAACATTGTGGAAAAATCTCCGAATCAGATGAAGAGAAATGTTCGTATTCCAGTTCTATTGCAGTTTTTACTTTCTGAAGTTGGTTTGTCAATGTTTCGAACATTTTCCCAAAATTATTGGCCATCTGAAAGTGAAAGGAAGAAATTTTATTTATGCTTATTTAATATCTTAAACGTCGTATCACAGAAGGAACTTAACTTTGTTTTGATTAAAAACCACCAACTCAAAGAAAGTTATTTTATATAGAATATACACAACAGAATTTAATAATGTAATGCAGCCTTAATATGTCACCAGAAACTGACTTTAATTCACCATTTTAAATGATCATTCGTTTCAAGTGAGCAGCAAGTAAGAATAAAATGTGTCAAAAATTTAAATTTTAATTTCTTTACACTGCACGTCACCAAGTTATCCATTTTCATACCTTTTGTACTATCTCTGCGCCTGTGTCTGTAGCTTTATCATATATCAAGCTATCGTAATATTCCTACACAATAAATAAAAATAAAACTTAACAAATAATAAAAAATATTTTTTCATTCTTTAAACTTCCTGAAGATTTTAACTGTCATTTCAGTAGTCATATGTTGAATGATATGAGAAGAAAGTGGAGGGACAATTTAACAAAAAAAACTTGAACCTGCAGATTTGGAGCACCGATTCCGTGTCTATCCATTCTTTTAAGCTCATTTGAAAAAGTGAGACCGGTCAGGGATTGGGCATCCTGCGAAACGGTTAACCCCAGCAACAACGACGTCAGGAAGAGATACAAAGTCATTGTCCTGATGCTAAAATTGAAATTGTATTATTCCTAGTATTACACTCCAGAAATACCTTGTTGTATGGAAGTATACACAAATCAAAGAAAAATATTTCAATGCATACATCTTTTTATTAATAAATATCCCATGCTTGTAGAATATTGGTAGTCAACTTTATAAACACAGTGATGTTATCATGAATGCGAGATTGTTTCAACTTACAATGCATAGGTGTTTACAAAACTTGTTTTTAATACTGTAATTAATTTATCAGTCTCTGGCAATCTTAACAAAATATTTTTGTTTATGTGTCATGGATATATTTGTTCATTAATTAAAGAAATTGTACATGTAGCAATATATCCAAGCTTTCTTTTGCATACCAACTCATATACCCCGAAGTATTCGTTTAAAAATAGTAGTTTGGAAAAACAGTCTGTTATAGGTCGTGAAGTGCTAAAATGTACTACAGAGTTTGGGATATGACTGTATTAAAGTATTTTGTCTATTTGTTGATCATGATCATGGTTTTATAACCATAATTCAAAGACAAATAGCATTAGACTTAGTATAAGGTTGAACTACCCTCCAAGGTTTAAGCAGTTCATGGGACATGTATTTCATTCTTAACATAACTACCAGATCTAGATGACCCAGTTAAAAAATACAAAAGATCGTTAAAAATACAATTTAACCTAACTTAGGACTCCTTTTATGCGTATTTTGTTTTGTTGGTGAACCTTTTGAGCAAGATTCGTTAGTATTTTTGACAAACTAATTCATAAAATAAACTGGACTCTGCAAAGTTTATTATTCAGAAATCACATATTTAAAAACACGATTTTTGATAGATTACCAGAAAGTTTATTATATCGATGGAATTAAAATATGTTCTAATTACAAAAATAAAGTATTCATTAGAACATTATGATTTATAAAAGTAGAAAGGGGGTTTCGGGGAACATCAGATTCATGGCAAAGTTAAATATATCAACATAGAGGAAGTTTGTAAAGAAAATAATTCCATTCAGAAAGGAACACGTTATACCCGTTTTGATTCAATGCGTGAAAGGCTTCTACAGCGAAGCATTACATAAATTAACTTTTACTCTACAGTATATTCATGATTTTTTGAATTTCAATTGATGCACATTTATTTGCGCTAAATTATTCTTTGTTGGCTTTTAAGAATTGAAAAAAGCAATATATTTGGAAAGATTTTATTTATAAGCTGTTCCACGTATCGATAAAAATTCAGTCACCTAGAAATTTAATTTAATTTTACATTTTAATCCATATAGATATTTAAATGGAAGACGATAGCCCTCTTAATACACCTTTATCCCCTTTCATTTCTAGAAACGGGTTTACTTAACAATATTTTATTTGATATTCTACCCTTCCAAAAGTGTCTGAAGATCAAAGTATAAATTAAAGCAATCCGTTGTAGCAGCCTTTTTTTTTTAATGATCCATGACCTAATACCCCTTTTTTGTTAGGATATTAGGTCATTCCATTTTGTTCAGTTTAAATAATTTGATAAACTATGGAACTACTGAACCATAAACAACCCTTGTTGATTTGTCGATGAATGACAATTATTTAGTTTAATGAGGTGGTTCCACATAATAAACAAAATAAAAACTTTATATAGCAAATTTCTATTTCGCGAAAAGGAAAAATATTGAACTGTATTCTTTTTTAAAGAAAAAAAATAAATTAATGAAAATGCACATTCCCCTTGACTTTATACAATTTGATCATCACACAGCCTACGAAATAGTTGAAATTTTTAGATATTTTGTAAAAACGTGAAAACTTACCTACGTTCGGGTTTCATCAGGGTAGACATTTTTGTTTAGAATGACCCTAATAAATTTACTTCCTGTTTTGGAAATCCCGAAAATGGCTGACTCGGGACAGTTTTGCAAACAGATCTGATTAGAGGACAATAACCTATTTATTCCTCTCCTAACATATTTCTTTTTGATGCAAGAAATGTATTCATGTTACCAAAGAAAAGAAAAGTACAAAAGGCTTGTTTTATATACATCTGCCTTCAAAATAAAGATTTACATTTATTGCATGAGTCGAACAGAGAAAATAATTCAGCGTCATTTTTTTCCCAAAGAATATTTAATATGATTACAGTAGTAAGAGTCCATCAAAATAAAGAGAAATATGAAACATTGGTTTTATATATACCTGGTATTTTACACGGTACACGTACCTTCAAAAGGTTTACATTTAAATTAATTGCGTGAGTCAGACAAAGAAAATAATTCTGCTTCAATATCTCTGTAATACAAACTTCTAAGCCCTTTCACGATGCTTTAAAAATTGTAAACACAAGGATTGAATTCTTTTTTAAATAACAAGAATAATTTTATTCTCATTGATTACACACTAGAGTAGATATGAATATTTATAAATAGACTCACCAGATGTCATTGGCAGCAAATTTAAATCAAAGTACTGAAAGCACTCATGGGAGTTGAACATGGTGTAAAATAAAATCTTTGATCGGGAGGTTAAGTGAGTGAACAATTTATTATTTCAAATACAGACAACTGTTTCAGATTTTTTGAGTTGCGACAATCTTGAGAAAGACATTCAGAGACATTGAATAGCAATAAATGCATGGGCCATAATGCTTGCCTGCCTACATTAGTCCTTTTTTATACCCCCTGCTTGAAAAGCGGGAGGGTATTTATTAATCGGGATTTCCGTCCATCTGTATGTTACGCTTAAGGTATATCCATCTCTTATCCGCAACTCCTCTTAAACCACTGAACGAAATTTTCATAGAATCTTTATTACATATTGCCGTTGTGCACCTTCTATTACTTTTTCATCCTACACATATTTTGGGTTTCCCATTGCAAAACATGGACACTGCCATTATATTCATATTAGAGGCGGTTGATCATTTATATGATTCACTGCTCACAGTCTTCA
>PRKT01000117.1:1202904-1213748 GCA_003671525.1 Saccostrea glomerata
CGAGAGCTCTGTCGACTAGGCTACTGTGAGGAGTTTTGAAAGGTTTTCAGCGATATCTTGTCGGTAGAGCGCTCACTTCGTGATCGGAAGATCGTTCGATGTTCGAATCACGGCTGCGACCGACCTACATGTACACTGTAAGTCGAGAAATATAAAATAGCAACTGTTCCTACATTACACTGTAAGCGTTGGCACTTGAAAGCTGAGGTACATTCGTCGGAGACCTTTATCTCTGCCCCGCGTCAGGGAAGATATTGGCACGATAACGAACCCTAACTTTTCAAAAGCCCTAATTTGAGTACTGTAGGTACAAGCCATTCACCGGTACATGGTGACATCTCAATATGAGGAAACAATTCCCGAAGAAAGTTGGTCTGTATGTTGTTTAAGCTCGTCTCTCGATATTATTTCACTCACACAGAGACGCCATCATTTACCGGGGAGAGCTGGAAAACCTATACTCGGCACTCAGGGCCGAGGGATCAATTTCGTGCCAGCACCAACTGCCACCGTCGAATGACCGGTCTCCGAGTCGCACAGTAGAATTTGAACCAGCGACGTACGGATCAAGTCCCTTCACCGCGACTCTAAAGCAGACGCTCTAACCACTGTGCCACGCGGACGATCGGGATGTAAAACAGCAATCAAATCAAAAACTTATACCGTATAACTCGTTTAGTACGAACACGCATATAGCGAAGTTTTCTTGGACCCCCGGCTATGTAAATATATCGAATTCCTTGCACGGATATAACTAACTCCAGATATAGCGAAGTTATTTCATAATTCCAAATGACTCGTTTTACTCGAGGTCAAGGCATTATAAACCATTGATACCCAAAAGAAAGGTCTTCTTACAAGGAACACGCCTTAACGTTTATAATATACTGACACGCAAAAGAAACGCAACAAGCAGTAATCTACAAAAGTTTGAATTTTTTATCTAATGATTTTCAAAAAAGAATACAGTAAGGCTAAACTCACTTTTCAGAACATTAGAGATTTGATAAAAATGTTAAATGTTTATCTTGTAACTTTACTAAGTAACATATGACTGTTAAAACACCCCCCTTCCAGCCATTCATTTACAACGTGCAAGACTGCCCTAAACAACAATTGCAGCTCAATTTCTACGATACAATAGGTTAATCAATATCGAGATCTGAGCGAAGGAATTATTCTTTGCCATTTTTAAATGCCTGTTTTTCAGATGATTAGGTAGAATTTTCTCTAACTTAGTGCGTTGTAGTAACTCTCGGACTTCCGGTCCAAGGACTATCATTTATGCATATGATACATGAGACCCCCTTGAGGCGTATTGCAGGGAATTTTTGCATCATCAACTCTCCATCACTTTTCCAGTTAGAGCAATGGAAATGCGTACTTAAGCAATTTTCTGAAAAGCCTTAGCATCGTTACGGGAAACAAAAGGAGCTTTTATTTTTTGAAATATTGCTGCATTACTTAAAATGAACAGTACAAACCCTTAAAACTCCAAAATATTGCCAAATGTTTTGTTAAACATGCAATTTTTGATTTTTGTTAAGCAGACTCAAACTTGACTTCCGGGTATGGTACAAAAATCGTTCAACCGTTAAATTACCGATATTTACGAAATTGAAGATATCCATAATTTTAAGATACAAAATTCTTTAATTTACATAATTATTTCCCCCTAAAGTAGGGTGTTGCGTTTCTTTTGCGTGTCAGTATTCAAAAGCCCTAGTACTAGCGATTCAAAAGTTACATGTACGATCAAGGTTAAAATTTTTTCAGTGGGTCAAACTCTAAGGTCAAAATGTTGGTATCCAAAGGAATGTCTTGTCACAAGAAATACACCTGTGAAATTAAAGAGCCCTTGCTCTAAAGGGTAAAAAATTTTGGTCAAGGTTATGCAATTAGTTTCTTTAAAGGTAGGCCAAACTCTAAGGCCACTGTCAATTATTTCTATATTACCCAATGAAAGAATATACATGTCAGGTATGATAGCCCTAGAACCAACTACCGGGTACTCAGAAGTTATTAATATCTTTTGTTAATGTTCAAAAATGTTTGGTAAAAGTGGGTCTATTTCCAAGGTCAATTGGTCAAATTTGGTGGAACCAAAAGAAAGGTCTTCTCACCAGGAATATGCATGTGAAATATGAAAGTCAAAGCCCTACCCATTCAAAAGTTATTGACTAGCTATACATGTAGGTTAAAGTTACAACACACAGAAAGGGAAACAACAAATTACCCCCGAGATCTTTCGATCCAGGGACATAAGATACTAAAGTAAATAGATTTCTTCTCCCAATTTTGTCTTTTTTGTATCTATTTTTTTTGCCCAAGTTTATTTAAATCGGACCCAAACTGTTGGGAACAGCATCCCATTTCTTGGCCCAGAGAAAGGCGCAGTGAGTTGTTGCTTCTAAATACATTGATTTAATACTTTTGGATACGAATACACGATAATCTCACCAATATACCATTGTGCAACAAATGAGAGTCATCTATTTTTTTGTAATTTGTCCTCTGAATGGGTGAAATTGCTTTGTATATGCTATACCCATCGATAATTTTATAGAAAACCAAGCTACATGTATGTTGTTGAATAAAAACGAGTTTGTGTCGAAATCTCGAATTTGACTTTTTTTCTTTTACGGCGTGTTTATAAACCTTTAAATTAAAAAAAAAGAATGCACTTGGCGAGATACAGGTGACCTAAAATGCTTTCATATGATTTTTTAATCAAATGTAGCTGTATTTTAGTTTTAATTTGTAGCGTCGGGAGATCAAGCAACGAAGGCATTTGAAAACGAACGGAAATACTGGGATGACGAAACTGATAAATGCATGTTTCACTGGACAAAATGTGGTCATTATAAACAGGTACTTTAGATCTATGTTTATTAAGTGTTCATTTAAAGTCTTACAGCGGAACATATTTTATCTTACAAACACGTATACCATTTACATGATGCTTATGTTAATTTAAGTAATGTAAGGACATTTAATACAAACAAAAAATGGATTCCTGGATTGGTGTAAATTTTTCGGTCTAATTTGATTGCAGATGATGCATATAATTTACTTCTAGAATATAAAGAAATTGTAAACCCTCTGTGATGTTCAAACGCCTGTCCATCAGAAACCATCCTTAATATTCGATACAAATATTTATCACATAAAATCCCATTTTTTGTGAAACTTTGAATGAAAAATTAAAAACGACGCGGTAAAACTTATTCATATTCCTCATTTAAACATGTCTCAAGTTCTTATTTTCAATCTTTTTGACAAAAGTTTGTTTGTATCATCTGTCCTTAAAACAAAAACGCACACACACTTTTAATATTTCATATATTCTGAACGCTTAATATTTTTTTTACCAATTTAATAACACCTAACTACAATTAAAAAAACAATTCACGTTATTCATGTAATTCTACATCAGGCTTCATTTATAACTTATTTTTCGATTTTTTTCTAATTATTTGTAGATAATAAGCCCAAAGACATGCATGCTAGGATGTGGACGGGCTAAGTGTGGTGACAACAAGAGGAGAATATGGTGTTGGTATGCAACCAAATGTCGTTCGTGTGGTACGTGTAAGAACTAATTCATACTGTTTCATTATAATAGTTAATGATATGAAGCTTTGTATCTATATTTTGCATGTATTCATACAACTATCTGCTTTCAGAATCTTCGAAAAGGAGAGAACTTATACAGTTGTTAGAACTGCGATCAGAAAACGCTCAATACGATTTCGAACGAGGCCTTCGCAAAAAAGACGGGTCAACTGCCGCCCCTCTCACGAAAAGACCGCCTCCAATATCTCAAGAAGTCACGGGGCTGATATCTGAAGAGATCGACGAGAGTAACCCAGACAGTAGCGAATCCATCGAAACCATTTAATAGATCGGACAGTGGAGAAAACACCAATGCAATCTTGATCTTTTTTAATTCACAGCAAAAATACTTAAGAGTTCTTGTATTCTTTTTATTTTAAAGAAATTTTTCAATTAAAGTGTCCAAATCCTTTGATCAATGTTGGTTATTATTTGCAACCTTGTAGTAGTCTTTAAGGCAGTTCGACCCTATGGTTCTGAATATTTGAAAATGCTCATAAAAAACCCTCAATAAGAATATTGAAAAAAAAAAAACAAATTAAAACAAAGCGAACAAAATCGGGCTAAAACCTCTATTACTACTAAGATATTGCTCTTTAAAAGCAAACTGATTCCCTTTGTTATTCAAGGTCCTCAAACGCAAGCGAAACAAGTAGACCCCGCTGAATAAGTAAAAGGGGGCTATTCAATGTTTTGTTGTTGATATAGAAATTATTTCAGGAGTGGGACAGGATTTTATTTATATTTACACGAGTGTGAATTGAAGAACGAGTGAAAATATCAGAAAATCCTGTCTTACGAGTGAAACAAATTCCATTTACAACAGGAAAACATTGAATTTTCTCTTTATTACATTTTCTTGATATTTCCTTTGCCTGTCATAGGCTCCTATGACGTCATAATTGAGCGGTTCAGACGTCATAGCTAAGTGAAGTGAAAACATTGTACATGTAATCATGGATTTTAGCAAGATATTTGCTTAAAGTATGTTTTTTTATTCTCTGTCAAAATGGTTTATTTACTTTTACCTTATATCAGGTCAATGTTTGTTTATAACACTCTCCCTTTTGGAAAGGAAAATCGAGAGTTTTATCGCACTTCGGATCAGGTATGGTGGGAGAAATGTGGATCAGTGGGAGAAATGGGGATAAGTTATTCTGGTAGGACTTTTTATGAACTTGCATACTGTAGTCTAGACAAACGATGCCGCACATCTGTGTCCTACTATCTGTCACTGTGTAAATAATAAAAACTTGGATGGCATGTTGATTAAAATCCCCTCGGGAATTTTTTTTCACTCATGGAGATGCCACAACTTGCTGGTGGAGAGCTACAATTTTCTCCTATACTAGGCACACAAGGCCATTGAGCAGCGAGGAATCATTTTCTTGCCAGCATCTACTTTGACATTGGACCTCGGTTTTTACGGTCTCGTCCGAAGGACCGGTCTCTACGTCCAACAGTGGGATTCTAACCCGCGACGTAAGGATCGGCTCCTTACTTCGCAAATCTAGAGCAGACGATGGCGTCACGCGGGCGATTATAGAATAAATGATTTATAACTTTACAAAGATAATATTATGAGCCTTTGTGAAATTCAAATGTGTACCTGGGGGTCCAAGTCTGTTTCTGAATCCCTGTGAACTGCTGTCGGTTTCAAAAAGGTCTTGACTCTCTGAATAGTTCCCGATGGATTGAATTGTTTTATAAGTTTGACTTAATCTATCTGTAGAAATAAAAGTATATTTGATAATTTTAAAGCCGTTCTAAATGATTTTCAAATCAAGCTGATTTTTCGAATTACCAAGGCACAAGGTTTTTATGCTTCCAAATGGATTGACAAAAGTATATTTTGTAGGAAACCATAAGAAGCTATCATTTAAAAACCCAATTGTTTCAGTTCTATTTAATCTCATTTACAATTATAAAACAAAGATTTCTAGTAAAAGAAATGCTTTCCTTTGAGCTGCAATTGTTGTTTAGGGCAGTCTTGCACGTTGTAAATGAATGGCTGGAAGGGGGGTGTTTTAACAGTCATATGTTACTTAGTAAAGTTACAAGATAAACATTTAACATTTTAATCAAATCTCTAATGTTCTGAAAAGTGAGTTTAGCCTTACTGTATTCTTTTTTGAAAATCATTAGATAAAAAATTCAAACTTTTGTAGATTGCTGCTTGTTGCGTTTCTTTTGCGTGTCAGTATATTATAAACTTTAAGGCGTGTTCCTTGTAAGAAGACCTTTCTTTTGGGTATCAATAGTTTATAATGCCTTGACCTCGAGTAAAACGAGTCATTTGGAATTATGAAATAACTTCGCTATATCTGGAGTTAGTTATATCCGTGCAAGGAATTCGATATATTTACATAGCCGGGGGTCCAAGAAAACTTCGCTATATGCGTGTTCGTACTAAACGAGTTATACGGTATAAGTTTTTGATTTGATTGCTGTTTTACATCCCGATCGTCCGCGTGGCACAGTGGTTAGAGCGTCTGCTTTAGAGTCGCGGTGAAGGGACTTGATCCGTACGTCGCTGGTTCAAATTCTACTGTGCGACTCGGAGACCGGTCATTCGACGGTGGCAGTTGGTGCTGGCACGAAATTGATCCCTCGGCCCTGAGTGCCGAGTATAGGTTTTCCACCTCTCCCCGGTAAATGATGGCGTCTCTGTGTGAGTGAAAAAATATCGAGAGACGAGCTTAAGGTAGAGACCGATAGCAATCACGTGAAAGAAAGAATTCGCATATTTGCACGTGCATTTTTTCCGGATTCCGGAACGCCGTCAAATAAAAGTCTCCATTTACACATTATTGTCTATGCTACAAGATGGCCGACGAAGCGATCGAGAAATTTCCTCGACGTAAAGGACAAAGTTACCATACGTATTATATCTTTACGGTTCTCGAAATTGAAGCATCTTCATGAGAATCAAAATAGAAGTGAGACTGAAGCCGAACATGAGCATATTTTTGGTGAAACTACTCCTTGTCCAGTGTCTGCTGCAGCACCACGTGGGTACTTCGGTAGATGTTTTCTGTACAGACATTTTAAAGACCATGACCCTACAGATGTTAATTGGCACGACGGAAGAAGTAAAAATTTTTGCAGAACAGATTTCTTTGTATGCTGTCAGATACATAAGGTGAATATTTACGACTTAGTATATCGATCATGACTATGGCACTTGTTTGTTTACGCACAGGTCTGATACAACCAGTATATTTAGCTTCAATTACCAATAACCTTCATAGATTTTTTTTTCCTTCCTAAAGTAGTTTTATTTAGCTAAAAATTAAAACTTATTTCATGACCAGACTGTTAACTTCTAGAATAGAAGAATAAAACCGGACATTTCTGGTTTCAGAACATGATAAAGGCCGCGGATTGGTAAAAAATGTAAACTTTAAGTAATCATACTTATCTGTGCCTAACACACGAGGTGGTGTTTAGTTACTCAAAAAATGGAAAAACATATTTTGGTTAAATTGTTCAAATGCAGAAATGTATAAACTTTCTCTGCTTTGGATGGCAGATGGTGTTTAATTATTATAACCCCTTTTATAAATGATAGTGGACATTTACTTGTAAATCTTTTGTCTTTTTGAAATAACAAGCAAATTGTAAAAAGTTGCATTGAAAAAAAAAAAAAAAGAAACAACTTCAGGATCAAGTGACAAAAAATAGGGTCAGTCGGGTAGCAGGAAACAAGACTCTGACTATTTTTTAAGCCTTATGTAATATGTATGTACATGTAATAAATTTATGTATGTATTTGTTTTATGCTCAAAAGGGCCCGGATTATAAAGATATCATATTCCTACATGTAGATTATAAAAGAAATATTTAATACTACAGGTGAAGCAAGCTATGAACTAGACAGTGTATTCAGTTTTCTCTGCTGAAATAATGTGACCAAATCAAGTGTCACCTGGAAAGAGGAATGTCAAGGGTGCTTTTTACATGAACTCCAAAATAGCCATTGGTTTGTATTTTTTTTTAATTTACTCGTGCACATGTATCAGGGAGAATCCAGAATTTTTTTTCAAGAGGGCGGTAAAAAGGAGGTGTTTTTAATATAATACAATGTATTAAAAATTTAAATTTATGATTTTTAGTCCTTGTATTTTCAATTTAAACACCAAAATGTACATACAGTATTATTGTATACATAAAGAAGCATTTTCTTAAGTCAATAATTTCTCAAAGATCATATTAATATTTCAGGAAAGTTCAAGCCAGATCTGCTACAGCAAACTGAGCATAAAACGGCATACTAGTGTGTCAGGAAATGAGGAACATGTATGGCTGGACTGAGAATCTAACCGGGGATCCCTGCATCACTACTTACATGTAGGTGTTCTATTGACTTAAATACATGTATGGTTAAATATTTGTGTATAAACATATTAAAAGTCATGTTGTAAATTGAATTGGATTAGAAAACTCCAATATGTTTGAATTTTATTTCAAAAAATAATTGAAAGTAAATTATTAAAACATTGACATAATAAAATATTTCTTTTCTATTATCTTCACTGCTGCTGTAAGTGTTGTACCGTCCACATTTATCTGCAGAAAAAAGACCGCGTCCACAGAAACCGGCTCTATTTGCTGTAATTAGAAGTCCGACGAATTAAATTATTTTTTAATAAATGGGATATAAGAAAGATATTCAGCACTAATAAACGGCATAGCATAGTTTTTAAAAGATGTTTTATTTTGTACTATGGCAACCATCCGCACGATGTTGTACAGAAATTGATGTCAGAATTAATGCTGGAATTTCCCCTAGCGTCTGTATATATATAAGTAATGAAAATGTGAAGATAATTATTGATCGATTCTGAAAAGAAATCTTTCTAACAATAAAGTTTTGTTAACACACGAAGAATAAAAAATATGGAATATTTTGGACAACATTGTTGGCCATTAAAAAAACAAAAACATTCCGATCGCGGTAAATGCATGTTCACATGTACGACGAATAGGTGGATCAATAATTTTTTATTTCAATAGTCAGACTTTATTAATCAAGTGATTTCTTTTATTGAAGATTAAGAAAGATAAATATTATTGATTTGAAGTGTTTACTCGTGAATTTTCCTTTTATGTGAGGAAAATATTTTCTAAAACGATATATATACATGTATCCTATTACTTTTTTTCCTTCAAAATATTATCATGATTACGATGAATGCGTTTAGTTTACAAATAAATTCCATATTAAAATAATTATTTTACGTAGTTTCACTCAAAACCAGACACAAAACACGTAATGCTGACCCTGATGGTTTATGCAAGCTATTCCCACTTTTTGAAAATCAGGTATAAAAAGGTGAAATTTCACGTGGGAGTAGGTGGAATTTTTGTGTAAACAAATAATTAGCTGAATAAACATGTCATTACTGAGAAAACAGTAATTATTAAACCACTGGGAGTAGAGGACAGGTAAATTTGCTATCCCGAATTATAAAATCTGGCTTTTTACTACTATTTCAATGAGAAATTATACTTTTTCAAATGAAAATAAAAAAATTTTTTTTTTTTTTAAAATCTGACTTTTTACTTCTATTTCAATGAGAAATAATACTTTTTCAAATAAAAATATTTTTCAAAATAATTTTACACAATCAAAAATTAAAGTATATATTTCAGTGAAATTAAGTATATTTTAAATATTTTCTTGATAAATATATTTACTTTCTGTCTTAAAATGTACAAAATACTGGTAAAATACAGGTAAATCTAAGATGGGATGTAGTTAGTCTAATTACTGTAAAAACCAATTAACTAATCAAAACATCTATTGTTATTTGCAAGTGGGAATAGGTGGAATTGGGATTTTTAAAAAGTGGGAATAGCTAGAAGACACCTAATATTCAGATAATATTGTTACCCCGGTATATACATGTAAGTTCTTAAATTTTCGATTCCGGGTTTATTACTACTTGAATGTACATTGTATAACCTGCTACTGATATTTAATCACGGA
Source organism: Saccostrea glomerata (assembly GCA_003671525.1). NCBI lineage: Eukaryota > Metazoa > Mollusca > Bivalvia > Ostreida > Ostreidae > Saccostrea > Saccostrea glomerata. The sequence continues at coordinate 1,212,512 of PRKT01000117.1, forward strand.
AGAAAATTACAATGTTAGCACACTATACTTATCATTTATACCGGTTTTGAATAAATTATAAAACAAATTAAGTTCATTGCTTTAAAATCATTATTTCTTGAACTTTAGTATAAAACCTGTAATTTAATTTAATAAACAGTGTGCAGCACAGAAGTCACTTATGAAGTTTACACGTGTCGGTGTTACTTATCGATGTTTAGTCCATTTCATTGAGTATAATTCTATCCTTACGATTCGGAAGATTCTCTTTAAAAGTTTAAAATTGGTATAGCCATGGTTTTAAATATCTGTGATAAAAAAATGTGTTTCGGAAAACTTGTGTTGAAAACGGATTTATTTGTCTGTGAAAAGAGCAAAGCTTGTGCATATTAATAAATATTGGTTGAAGTAAAGTAACTGCAGACCGCCAGTGCTTGCGCTATGAATCGTCAAATTACACATGGATCTAACGAATATTTAAGAATTGAAGACTGATTAATGTACATGTAAAATAAATGCCCCAGCGTTTTGTACAAAAGTCAAACCTAAAACATTTAAAGATATTTTTGAAAGATTTAATTTACTTAGAGAAAATAATATTTTCTTACTGTTGTAGAATGGTTTGTATATACCAATTATTTGCCTATGACTGCGGGGTCAATGGTTCACCGCGGTGTGTCGCTTTAGAATTTCTCGGCAGCGTGTAATCGAAAGATAGATTACGTAATGGTAAACACACTTTAAAAAAAAGAATCTTCGTTCCAGGTGAATATGAGAATCGCGCAGTAAATAATTGTGTATTATTTGACTCTTAAAAGTTTTTTTTTATGAAATTCGGGCGTATATTGTTTCCGTTCATATTGTTTATGTTCATATTAAAACGAATAAAAGATACTCGTACTTTTTTTCTATAATTCTTTCTCTTGGAAAGATCTTTATTAATAAAAGGAAAAAGATACCATCGAATACTCTGAACGGGAAACAAAGAACACGTTTAAAACCTAATTTAAAAAAGAGATATGATACAGCGTGGTAAAATATTTATTACTTACGGCAAGTTTATTTCAATTATGTATACGCATGAAGAGTTCTTCAATATCAAAATGAGAACGGAGCCTTGTTTACGGTTAATACGGATCTAGCTTTCTTTCCTACCACAGGCGCGTAGCATCGTTTTTGGAAGTGGGGGGGCCAACCTGAGAAAATTTTTTTTTACTTACCTGAAAAAGTTGACAAGCAAAAAAAAAAAAAAAAAAAA
>PRKT01000117.1:1218460-1238196 GCA_003671525.1 Saccostrea glomerata
GTTGCTACGCCCCTGATTCAACATGCAAATATCGATATTAAAACTTCAAATCATGTGATGTGCAATATAGTTATTCTTTCTAGGTGACATACTGGTTAGAGCCTTTGCTCAAGAGTCGCGAAGTAAGGGGTTGATCCTTACGTCGCGGGTTCGAATCCCACTGCGGGACGTGAAGATCGGTCCTTCAGATTAGACCGTATAAACCGAGGTCCCGCGTCGCAGTAGGTGCTGGCAGTCGCACGAAAAAGATCCTTCGCTGCTCAATTGCCCTGAGTACCGAGTATAGGACAAATTTTTTAGCTCTCCACCGGCAATTGGTGGCGTCTCCATATGAGTGCAAAAAATCTCGAGATGGTCGTTAAGGGACTCCGACCCTCAGCGAGGAAGGACAACTCTTTAATTCATAATTCAATTCAAAAAGTCTTTCAATGAAGCTTGAAAATTAAATCTTTTCATGCAACAATTTTCATTATATGCCTCTCAATGTGCTTCAAGGTTCTTTAACTTCTCAGAAAGGTCTAATTAAAAGTAGAATTTTTAATCCCCAAAAAGCATTTTTATATACCAATGTTAATTAACATGATATGAAATTAGAAGTGATTTATGGAGCTTTGCATTAAATTATGAATTAAAGAGTTGCCCTTCCTGTCTGAGGGTCGGAGTCCCTTGAACAATATACTTTCAATCTAGGCAACATACCCCAGGTATATATTTCCAAAGGGTCGGGTGCTAGATATTTCATAAAGAGATTCAATTCTGATCAGATGATTGTTCAGTTTTTATAACACATATCACTATTATAAATAAACTACAAGTATTAATCCATTTTAAAAAAAATTTCTTTGAAAATCAGCAGTCTAGTTTAAAGTTATCATTCGTAAGTTCTATGGTTGATACAATAACCTTGTTGGCAAATACAATTTATCAATGAGTTAAATGCTGACTCACTTTTTTCATACTAATTGTTATTCCACTATTTATACACTGAATTGACGACGGATTTTTCCGTTATTTCCCGATCATGACAAGGATCACACGGCGGGTGTGACCGGTCGGCAGGGGATGCTCACTCTTCCATGGCACCTGATCCCACTTCTATTATCTGTGTTTGCTCTGCTTTTGTATTGTTTTATGTAATGGTTATAAGCCTCAAACTGTCCATTATGTCAGATATTAAACGACACGAGGCGCGTTCGCGCCGTGGAGAGTCTAATATCTGACATAACGGTCAGTTTGAGGCTTATAATGAGCCAAAGGCTCAATTGAGCTTTTATGATCAAAATGTGTCCGTTGTCTGTCGTCTTTGTTCAAATCATGACCCCCGGGGCAAGGGTGGAGCCAAAAATTGCCGATCAACGTTTAACATAGAAATATATAGGAAAAGTCTTTACAAGTCTTCTTGTCAAGAACCATGAAAGATGAAACTCATGTTGAATCATCCTCAGGTAGTGTAAATTCAATTTTGTTCAAATCATGACACCCGGGGGTAGGGTGGGGCCGCAATGGCTGATCAAAATTTTACAGATTAGGAATATATAGGAAAAATCTTTAAAATTGTTCTTCTCAGTAACCATTGTGTCAAGAAAGACGAAACTCTTGTTAAATCATCCTCAGGTAGTGTTCATTCAAATTTGTTCAAAGCATTGCCCCCCTGGGGTAGGGTAGGGCCACAATGGCTGATCAAAGTTGTACATAGGAATATATAGGGAAATGTTTAAAAATGTACTTCTCAAGTACTGCAAAGCCCTCATTAGTGATATCTTTATGAAAGCGTCCTCATATACTGAAGATTCAAGTTTGTTCAAATCATAACCCCAAGGGATAGGATGGGGCCACAATGGGGGATCGAAGTTTTACATTAAAATATATTTTTAAAAATCTTTTTCTAAAGAATAGCGAAGCCATGATTAGTGATATTTATATGGAAGCATCCTCGAGGTAGTGTTGAATTAAAGAACTTTATGCGGTATTAACCAATATTTGCCCCCCAAATCAAACTTTGATGGAGTAATATTTAATTAAGTCCTTAAACAGGGGAGTATATGCTGACTTCGAAGCACTGAATAATTTCATAAGTAATGACGTCATATGTACGTAATGACGTCACAAATATGACGTAAATTTCAGTTTTTTATGAATTTTGCAGAAAAATGTACATATTTCGTCGATATTTTAAATAAAAGTCACCGAGCGCATGTGTGTTCAGGATAAATATTTTGATATAATGTGTAGAATGATAATATCAATGAAATATGTCAATATTGTTCCTGAACACACATGCGCTCTATAACTTTAAAAGCTAAAATTGTTGAAATATTGTCCATTTTGTCCTTTTTCTGAAATAGGATATAAAATCAGACTAGTTTGTGACGTCATAAAAACAAAAACTGCGAATACACTTCTTTGGAACTATAATATTTTCTGTTAATTTATATTTCTCGTACAATTTATTGAATTCAGCACATTTCAGGAAGTTTTCAAAATTTGACTTTTTGGGGGCAAACAAATGCAATATACCGCATATAGTTCTTTGTTCAAATCATAACCCCCAAGGGAAGGGAAGGGTCTCAATGGTGGATCAAAGTTTTACAAAGGAAAATAAAGGGGAAAATATCAATAACAGAAAAGCTATGTTATAAGTCATACATGACATGTAAGCACCCTCATGTATTGAAGATTTAAATTTGTTCAAATCATGAGTACCCTTTGGGGTAGGGAGGGAAATGATGGGTAGTCAAAATCAAATTATTACAAAGTAATACATGTATATACAAACAAAATGTTTTTAAAAAACGTATAAAAATCTTTTTCTCCATAACTTTCTCAAGAAGTTATATGCGGAATTGATATGGAGGCATTCTCAAGTAGTATTAGAATTCAAGCCCCCTCCCCCCTCCAACCCACCCCTCAGTAAACTTTTCAATTCTGATCTGATTTGTGTGTTTTCTTAGCCGATGTGCTGAAGTTAACGATGTGGCCCCAGGGCCTCTTGTTTATACTTGGTTTGACCACGGAATGTTACGTCTACCTGACTTCGGATTGTTCCATCTACCCGATCAATGCATACATAGGACTCACGGCAGTTGTGACCGGTCAATGGGGGCTGCTTTCTCCTCCTTGGCACCTGATTTCACCTCTTTCATTTGTATTGTTTGATTTTTTAGCTAGACGAGTGTTCATGACATTTACCTTTTTCCTTTAGCATACCTTTACAATTTACCTTATGTGTTATTTTCAACCTAGGTAAAATAAGATTGACTTTAAGATGTGGACACCATGTAAAATATTAAAACTTGTTTATTTTAGCTCCAGTGTTGTGGATATACAACTGGCAACGAGAGTGACTTTTATTATGTCTATCTACATCGTCCAAACGTAGGTTACCGTGGATTTCAAGATAATACGCCTTTGTTTTGTTGTCACTCTAATCCCTTGACTAAGGAATACAACTATGACATCTTATCATGTACTTCCTACGGACAGGAGGCCTATAGATACACAGAGGTATATTAAATTATCAATAGCTTGCTATATATCATTGATTTGACCTTGAATGATTGAGAAGGAGTCACTAAAATTCAATGTTGATCAAGCAAGCATCAAAATGTACTAAGAACGAGGGCGCTTTTGATTGGCATTCGGCAAGAATCTGGGCGTAATTGAAAAGCGAAAATTTTATTGACATGTCACATGAAATTATAACATTTGTTTTATTTATCGGGTTCCTGTGCATCAGGAAAGGAAAATAATTTCCAGAAATTGAGCTTTGATTTGCTAAAAAATAACATGAAAATTTGACAGATCAGATATTTGGTACAAAATGGTACATTTTTAAATACGTTTTTCTAAAACTTTTTCTGTCTCTGGGTCTTCTCTCCATGATTTTGAAACGTTATTTGTGTGTAATTTAATTCAAAGAAACGAATAGGCATTTTTAAAAAATGGAGAGTAGACCCAGAGACGACGAAAAATGAACTTTCCCCCAAAAAATCCAAATGTGTGAATGTGGTGCTTCTTTGTCCTTTTTAAATCCTCTGTATATGTGTAGCAGTGATAGCTCAGTATGTAGAGCTACATGTTTGAAGTGCGCTCGAAGCGAGTTTTTGGTTCGAGTCTGACACGCCCCGATAATTTTTTTTCATGCAAACAAACATCTATTTTGTCAGTTTCGTTTTATGCACTGATGTATTAAAATTGAATTAAATTTTTGTTCAGTTTGGTTCTCGAAATCAATTCCAATCTTCTGTTCTATAATATAGAATACACGTATCATGCATCTATGCATTAAATATTTTAGGTGTTTATTTTTTTTTTGTGAAACATTACTATGTTATAGTACACCCTAGGAAAAACGGACATAAATTTATAATCTCACAAGGTCTTTCAAACTAAATGGAAAAAAACCGTACTCTTTATAGTAGTCATAGAGTGCGATTTTCCCCAGAGCCTACCCCCCCCCTCCCCCAAATGAAATATAATTTTAGGACAGATGATACAAACAAAATTTGGTTATTGAAATTTAAGTCCTGTTTAAATAGCAGCATAGTAAATTTACAATATTTTAGAAAGTTTATTATAATTGTATTCATTTACAACCAAAATAGGTCCAAAAATATATTCAAATCTAGACACATTTTTGTTTGTTTTATAATTATATTTTGAAAATATTTACATTTTATTTGAAAGATATATATTTTGGCTGAGATTCCATGATTTGATTTACAACATTAGTCGGGAAAAACACTCATTCACCTTTTAAAAGTTAGTTTGGCGTTTATTTTTTTTATAACAAAAATCTTGTTTGTAAAACTTGACCAGCTATGTTTAGTCAACCAAATCATGGACATTTAAACCATAAATGTTTCGTACAAATGATTCCAACAGATCACACGCCAAATGCGCCCATCTTCTTTCTTATCTCCGCCAATCTTCCTGAGTTTGAAAGTATTCCTTATCTTATTTTTTTCTGAAATTGTAAATTGTTTTCTACAGGTTGTACAATTGGTACGTATATTTTGTCGATAAGGGATGTTTACTTCTCATAAGCACCCGATCCTTACTCTGGAATTTATATTTATGCCCCTGTTCACAGATTTGTATTGTTTGTAGATTATTATGCGATCAATCACTGGTCGTTATCTTCACCTTTCTCATCTTAAATCATATTTTAATTTTAATGACTTTGAGAAACTTAACATCAATTGCATGCATGCCCATGCCATGGGTTTAAAATTTAAACTTTAAATGCGTGGATTTTCGTAAATCACTTGATCTTTTAAACAAGGGGATGTTCAGATTTTCAAACTCAATTTATCTGTTCATACTTCGTATTTATCGTAACTCCAGTTATCTGTAAACATATAATTTTGCGGTAATACCGGGTATCTTTTACTAGTATTACGAAGAGGTTTATTTTTTAAGTTGAATGGGGGGTGCTTTTATGAGGATTATATAGATAAGAAGACAGACAAATAGGAATATTATCCATTAAAAAAAGAATACCTTATTGATTTTGTAAAAAACAGGATATAAACTAATGTCACTGAGTGAAGTTGAAATGGGGAGATTATATACTCGTATTTCACTATAGCATTATAAAATTTCTCGACTAGTATTTACCTCATTTTTAAGTGTTTATTATGTGAAAAGTATATTGTTCATTATGGTGGCATATTTCTGCCCCCTATATACAAGATAAATTATGTTCACATGCAACATAATTTTGTTAACATGCAACATAATTATGTTCATATGCAACATAATTATGTTAAGATGCAACATAATTATGTCAACATGCAAGTTACCAATCTAATAAGGAAATATAATTTAAATACGAACGAGGCTGGGGTGTGGCAGCCATTTTCAGACTATTTTTATCTCCTTTAAAAGAAGAGCTCCATATAAAGATATAAAAAATGGTCAAATTTAAAACTAAAATATATGAATTTTTTTCTTTACCAAATGATAGTTGACAGCTTAAGATACCGTATCTAAAAAATAAGTTAAATCTGGTGGTTAATTTATGATTAATTTTTTACCCCCCAGCCTCCTTAAATTTACTTACTAACGCCCGTATCTGACATCGTAGTTTCAAGATGAAACATAATTATGTAGGCATGCGTCTTATTTATGTCAACATGCAAGATAAATATGTACAGACATGCAACTTATTTATGCCAACATGCAAGATAATTATGACAACATGTGACTTATTTATGTCAACATGCAAGATAAAAAGAAGACGTCAACATATTTTTATCTTGCATGTTGACATAAATATCTTGTAGGTAAAAGTACAACTCGCATGTTGACATAAATTAGTCGCATGTTGACATAAATAAGGAGCATGTTAACATAATTAAGTTGCATGTTGACATAAATAAGTAGCATGTTAACAAAATTATCTTGCATGTTGACATAAGTCGCATGTCTATATATTTATTTTGCATCTAGCATCTACGATATCAGATACGGGCTTTATTAAGTAAATAAGACTATATATAAATCATATTTTCTTATTAGATTAGTAACTTGCATGACTACATAATTAACTTGCATGTTGACATAAATATGTTGCATGTCTACATAATTATGTTGCATGTGAACATAATTTATTTTCATGTAGGGGGCAGAAATATCATTATGCCACCATAGTTTATTTATTGAATTGTGTCAAAAGATCTATACAGCATAGGCGTCGGAACCGGGGGCTAGGGGGGCTTTGCCGCCTCCCCTTTTTTTTTGCAAAGATAGACATAATGTAGGCATTGAAAATTGGGCTTAACCTTTTTTGTTGGTACAGGAACCAAATTAAAAAGAAAAAACAAATGTAATGAAAAATTTGCCTCCTGTATAAAATATTGTATAAAATCATTTTACAGCCCTGTTACACAAAGCTGTCTGAGAGACTTACTAAATATAGTACTGCATTTTACATTATCGCGTCACTCAGCATAATATTAGAGGTAAGTTGTTATCTTGATATCCTTGGAGTGTGTGATTCCACATTGTGAAAAAAAGTTGCGTTTTGGTTCAGTGTGTACCTGATATACACCGTATACAACGGGTAACGCGGGGAAGTCGCTAAAAAGTATGGGGGTCGTTTTCAATGTATGGGGGAGTAGATTTTCACCGCTTCGGAGTCAGTAGAGGTGTAGGTCACGTGTTTTCGGTATATACATGTATAAGATGTATTTACCAAAAAAAAATCTCACGGAAGGTATCAATAGTTACATCATGTAACCTTTGTCCTGTTCATTTGTCCTGCTATCATTCATGCGTAGTTTTCTAGACAATTTCTAAAACACTTCGAAACTATTCGACAGATTTCATATTTACGTTGATCGAGTGGTTAAAATATGCATGATATGCACAATAAACGGCTTTTGTAGGGATTCTGACGGTTAATTATTAAAACAGCAAAAGCAGCTGTTTATCTTTTAAATGCAATAATTGACTTTATTTTTGCGACTCCCCCATGCGTTGTGTTTTTTTTTTCCAGAAACGACACCCCCCCCCCCCCCCTTCATAACAATAACTGTCTGAAGAAAAAATGTCTTAATTATTAATTTTTATAATGTCTAGAAAAGTTTTAATTGTTGCATTTTTAAAAAGACAAACGTTTGCTTTTGGTGTTTTAACTGTCAGAATCCCTACAAAAGGCCATGTATTGTGCAAATGATGCATGCTTTAACCATTCGATCTACTTAAATATGAAATCTGTCGAATAGTTTCGAAGTGTTTGAGAAAAGTAGACATATATGATAGCCGGAAAAATGACCAGAAAAAGCTTAACTATTGCTACCTTTCGTAGGATTTTTTTTTGTAAATACATCTTACATATACTGAAAAAAGACGTGACCCACATCTCTTCTGACTCCGAAGCGGTGTAAATCTACTCCCCCGTAGGTTAAAAAAGACTCCCCCGCCCATACTTGTTAGCGACTCCCCGGCGTTACCCCGATGTATACGGTGATATAGTATATAGTTATTGATTTCTCCTATGAATTTATTTTCAAGCCAAAGAAAAAAAAAGATTTATTTGAAATGAATTCCTCTTGGACGTAAAATGACATACAAATTTTTTTTTTAAATATTTACTTTTGATAAGAAAAAATAGATAATGAGAACCATGATTCATCACCATTTTCAGCGTAATCCTTAAAAGTAGATTTATTCGAACACTCTAACAGAAAACAGTGAAAATTAAATTTCCATTGCTTATGGTTACACTTTTTTTTTTATTTTCCTTCAACTTTACCTGTGTTTATTATGTAATAAAATGATATGGTTGATTCCAAACTAGATTTTTTTTAAATTTTTCTTTTGAAAAATTGTTTTACAGGTTTTTATGCTTATCCTTCTTGCTAAGCTGGTAAAAACGGACCTTCCATATAAAGAGGACCCGTTTATTGTTAAAATTAAAGCCTATTTTGGAAAAGACAGGTAATATATTTTACTTATTTTGTTCTTTGTATGGTTAATTTTTTTTTAATTTACATGTTTATATAAGCAAACTAATATGCATTTCGATTGTTCTTCGTGTAGAGTTTTAGATGAACGCAAATTCACGTAAACGTTTAATATTCTAAACGCTTAAGATATCAGTTAGACAAAATATTTATTTTATAAATTGATACAAAATCCTTAATGAAATCGAATTTTTCATGTCAACCCTTTACATCAACGGGCTACTCGGGCAATCATATTTTTTTTTTCAAAAAATGCATGCGACACAATAGGTTTGAATTTGATTAATTGATTGATTGTATAACTGTTTAACGTGCCTCTCCAGAATATTTCACTGATACGGAGACGTCACCATTGCCGGCCTTTGAGTAGGGAGGGATCTCTATCGTGCCACACCTGTTGAGACACGGGGCCTCGGTTTACACGGTCTCATCCGAAGGACCGCCCCATTTAGTCGCCTTTTACGAAAAACAAGGGGGTACTGAGGACCTATTCTAACCCGGATCCTTACAGGGCGGTTTGAATTTGAAAGAATTTTTGGTTTACAATTTGTAGATTTTACCATATATTCCCTATTAACCGCCCCTGCCCCTATAAGCGCCCTCATAGGTCTTCTACAATTGTCAGGAAATAAGGGCCCCCTGTACAGTGATTATATAAAATCAACTTGAATCATATCAAAAAATTGAAGAAATTGTAAAAATTGAAATTGGTTTAAAAAAAATAATTAGTCAAACTGTGTTAATGTCCCTTTAAGACCAGCATTTAGCTCGTAAACCTGACCAAATTAATTTTAAAAACAAATTTGTTTAAATGTAGAGTAAGAAATTCTTATATAAATACGTTGCATCATCTTATTTATGGAAATAAATATTAAATGAGTAATAAGCGATATACGGTAAACTATGTCTTGTGTTTGATTTTTTATAAATTGCATCTTTCTTAAGCTGGAACATTTGAAATGAGACAATCCTACTATTTGTGAATTTTGTACATGTATTTGTTTTTGTTTAAAGAAAGCGAAAGAAACGTTTGGAAAATAATACAAAAGAAAACCTAGAAATGTCACCAACAGGGGATAATGTAGTGTACATGTGTGTCAAGTTATATTGAAATCGAACCAAAACTGTAGGAGGAGTAACATTTTGAAAGCATATCAGGAAATTTCTATTCTTAGTTACCATGGCAACTGAAATTTCTATTTTTAGTAACCACGGCAACACCGTTCATCGAAATCAAAAACCGATACATAGAATTATGTATATTAGTGTAGTCTACCTGTATGCCAAGTTATATTGAAATCAGACCAAAACTGTAGGAGGAGTAGCATTTTGAAAAATTGTTTACAGACAGACAGACAGACGGACGGATGCCGGACGCATTACTATCGCATAGGCTCTTCTGGTCTCTGACCAGTAGAGCTAAAAAAAAATTCTCGAAACTAAATCCCAATTCCATATATACAAAAACCTGGATCGAACTTCCATGGTTCCGTATAAGCATGTGAGCAGCAATGGCAACATTCACTAAAAAAGAATTTTCAGATAAATTATCAAGGAAAAAATACATCTTGTAACAACCTTCCCCGGAAATCGAAAGACCCCCCCCCCCCCCCCCACAATATTCTTGAGTGGGTAGCGCTTGGTAAAATTTCTTATTAAATACCTATTGTGTCATTCAATTCTTTTGTATGCATGAATTTTTTATAATACAATAGAGCCTGCTAGAAAAGATCTCAAAAATCCAACTAAAGCCTTACTATTGGCCAAAAACTTCGACGGTTGCAAATTATTTTCAGAAATCCGACTTATACTAAGATTTTTGATTTGACTTTCGTAGATCTGTATACATTTCAAATTTTGTCAAAAATAGTTATTTTTTTTTAACAAATTACTAATTTGTAAGAAATTGCTTATTTGTTTTAACATATTATTAATTTGTTATAACATATTATTAATCTGTTATAACATATTATTAATCTTTGTAACAATTAATAATTTGTTTCAACAATTTAAAAACAAAAAGATACTGCTTCGGCCCTGATACGCTTCCTTACGATTTGCTTTCATTTGTTACATATATCGCGTGGAAACTTAAGTGTTACAGACAGAACTACGGACGGACGGGCAGACACATCGACATTAATATCCCCGACTTTTAGCGGGGGAAGAGTTTAGAACGATCCTTTCTTATATCCTTGACTCTTAATTAACCTTAAAACTAAATAAGTTCATCAATATTCTCTTTTGAATGTAAACACAGTTCACATTATAGAATAAATAATTGATTGATTGTATGTTGTTCTTCAACAACGTCCCTCTCGAGAATTTTTCACTCATATGGAGATGCCACCACTTGCTGGTGGAGAGCTTTATATTTTATCCTATACTCGGCACTCAGGGCCATAGAGCAGAGAGGGATCTTTTTCGTGCCGCGACGTAAGGATCGACTCCTTATAAAACGACTCTAGAGCAGACGCTAAACTACTACGCCACGCGGGCGACCATAGAATAAATGATGTTTTGCTAAAAAAAAAAAACTGCATTATTGTCCACTATTAATTTTATTGTTTTAATCTGTTTCCATTAATTGTGTATCCTCAATGACAGTATCGAATTTTTTTTACCAAAGAACACATTGAATAGTGCGAAATCATCTTTGAACCATCGTGCAAGTGGCGGTTTTTGTGGTTTGTGGTAGTGTTAGAGAGTGCTCATGGAAAAATTTAGACAAATTTTTAGCTCTACTGGTCAGAGACTAGAAGAGCTTATGCGATAGTAATGCGTCCGTTTTTACCACTTCATCAACACCCCCTTAAATGCGCGATCGGCAACGCTGATGCGATCGGTAACACTGATCAAAACATTGAAGAAGAAAGTATCGTAGTGGGAACGTTTAAACAGTTTTGTATGTGCTGAAGTGCAACCAGCTGTAAATAAACCAGAAGAGATTTAATTAAAGTAATTACCTTCAGTTTAGTATTCATCGAGAGTACGTTAACTTTGTTAAACAGTTTCTGGGCAAATGTTACCGATCAAATCGACAACTTTCCAAACATCAACTTTCCATGCTTTAAAATAGTTTATATTATCATAAACCAACATTGCAGGTTATCATGGAACGATTCTTGGAAGGATGAACATATCAGATCATAATATTTTTTTTAGAATTGAAACTATATACACTATTCTCAAGACAACGTTTGACTGGAAAATCTGACAATCGCGATCGTAAAAAAGCACGAAAAAATAGCACAAATCTGAGAAAAAAAAATTTTCGAAAGTGTTTATTTCGATATAAAAATTTAAATATATATTAAGTTACATTTTAATTAGGCAGTCAAAAGGCACGTACATTATCGAAGAGGAAGAAGTTATGACATCTCTTGATATCTGCAGCTCTAGACCAACAAAGAAGACTGACTGTGATGTTGCTGTTGTGTCCCTTGTATATGCTGACCAAATTGGCAAGTCTGGAAATACAAAACAGTTTTGCTTAAAATTGAAAAAAGAAGCCCACCTTCAAAGCAACTGTGACATCCAAACATGATAGCAGTGAGGAAGAGATTGACTTAAGTGAAGCAAGGACAAATGGCTCATGATGTCAGGCTTGCCACAACACAAAAGAAGAAACAGTGGGTATAGAACACATTGATTCGGTGTGATGAATGTATAGTTGGATGCACACTAAATGTTTGACAGTAGAAATTATTTTTAAAACACCTTGCAGGGCTACCAATTGGACAAGTGCCAAGAAATTTGTCTCGTTTCAGATCAGAAGGCAAGTAACAGCAGAAACCACAGGAATGCCAGTCAAAATATTTAATTCTTGGCCTTTACCAATGTTTTATCTCACAAGCTCAGACTATCGCTTGTCACTTAATTTTTTTTGGCATCATTGTTCTATGAATCACAAATTTTTGTCCCATTTATAGCTTAAACATTTGCTTTAATATCGAGTTTTTTGGGAGTTGAACTATGTTCAATCTCCAATGGTCATCACGCATTTAACATGCGCAGTAATTTGTGTTAATTATATAGAGCCGAAAGCGAGGCTACTCAATGTAATATGCTTGGTTATGAATTTAATGTTAAAACAAATGTTTGACTTCAATCATATCATTTTACTCATTTCAGTTTAATATTTGTGGTAAAGCCCAATTACAAGTGATAAAATCACAAATTCAGTATCTTTCTTGAAAGGTTTTAACCTTCAAATTTCGATCATCTTCCACTATGGCCCCCACCCTATCCAAGGGGACATAATTTGAACAAACTGGGGGCTTCCATATAAATTGACCAACCATGGCTCTGTTGTTGTTAAAAAGATTTTTAAATGGATTTTCTGAACTTTCCCTATGGAGAAAGGATTTGATGTCCTATTGTGTTGCAACCCGACCCCCAGGGGTCATAATCAAAAAAAAAAAAACACACACAACCTGATGATGTTTCCACATGAGTTTCATTTTGCCTGGCCAAGTAGTTTTTCCAATGATTTTTTTTTTTTTTAAATTTTCCTTTATATTTTTAGATAAAACTTTGATTGTCCCTTCTGGACCTGCCCTACCCCTGTGGTTATTATTGGAACATGCTTTAATCTACACAACCTAAGAATGCTTCCATATAAATATGACCAATCATCACTTTGTTTTTCTTGAGAAGATTTTTCCTATATATTCCTACATGTATGTAAAATGTGATCGTCCATTGTGGCCCCAACCTACCCCCTGGGGTCATGATATGAACAAACTTTAATCTACACTACCTGAGGATGCTTCCATATAAATATGATCAATTACATGTATGCTCTTCTTGAGAAGAAAAATTTTAAATTTTTTCCCCATATATTTATATGTAAAACTTGGATCCTCCCTTGTGGTACCGTCTTACCCCCTGGGGACATTATTTGAAGGAACTTCAATCTATACAACCTGAGAATGTTCCAATATAAGTTTCAATTTTCCTGGCACATTGGTTCTTGAAAAGGACATTTTAAGTAAAGTAAAAATATGGGGACATTATTTGAAGGAACTTCAATCTATACAACCTGAGAATGTTCCAATATAAGTTTCAATTTTCCTGGCACATTGGTTCTTGAAAAGGAAATTTTAAGTAAAGTAAAAATATGGGGACATTATTTGAAGGAACTTCAATCTATACAACCTGAGATTGTTCCAATATAAGTTTCAATTTTCCTGGCACATTGGTTCTTGAAAAGGAAATTTTAAGTAAAGTAAAAATATGCCACTAAATTTTCACTATTTTTGAATTATCTCCCCTTGAATTAGGGAAAGGCCCTTCTTTTGAACAATCTTGAAGCCCTTCACCCAAAGATGCTTTGTGGCAAGTTTGGCTAAAATTGACCCACTGGTTCAAAAATATGAAAAGTTTACAGGCAGACAGGCTGACGGACAGGCGGACTTAACTAACAAATTTTGATCAGAAAAGCTCACTTGAGCTTTCAGCTCATATGACATAAATTTATATTAAATGTATAAATATTTCTAATTATCATGATAAAAACATGTCAATATTTGTAATTTTACTGCTTAAGACATTAACAAACATTTCTGTTCTCTTCTTACCATTTCATGGAATAGGCAGTGGAATTGACAGGAATATGTATAAATCGACCTGAAACACAAAAATATACATGTCATTTGAAATGGACTTAATCAGAGAAAAAAAATGAATTAGAGATTTGAGCTGTCAAAACATTAATAATTTCAAAAAGTAGAAATAAAGGCTTATTTTTTACTAGCCCATGTTAAACTGTACACTGTTTGGCCTGCTTAGCACAGCGCATTGGCAAGAACATAAATCTAATTTATTGACATGAAATAATTCATTCGGTTATTATGTAATTTGAGATTTATCCCATGTTTTCATAGACTGTGATTTACACGGGTTTGTGTTCAAACACCATATAAAAGAAGCAAAAAACATTCTCCACTTAGCATGTAGGCTAATGATGACTGGTATACTGTTGACAAAATTTTATAAGCATGACACAATGTAAACAAACGTACATGTGATCCTATAAGCAATTAAATTTAGAGGAAATTCGGTATTGTACATGGTATTACATGTAGGACAGGATTCAAAATGTGTCTCATGGAGTTTATATAAAAATACACAGTTTTCTTTTGTCACAAATCACAGGAAATCCTGAAGGGATATTTTTTAATGTTATTCTATAACCGCTTGTGTAGAAATAGACTATAATACATCTGCAC
Organism: Saccostrea glomerata; assembly: GCA_003671525.1. Classification (NCBI taxonomy): domain Eukaryota; kingdom Metazoa; phylum Mollusca; class Bivalvia; order Ostreida; family Ostreidae; genus Saccostrea; species Saccostrea glomerata. Next base: position 1,233,165 of record PRKT01000117.1, read on the forward strand.
ATATGTTGTCACTTTAAATATGTTATAATGACAATTTCACAAACTAACTTATAAAGATTTAGCCATTTTGTTACACAGTCGTTAGAAATAAATCATTGACAATTACTTCCGAGCCCAATTAATTTATTTATCAACTTCATTCGACATGCCATACCAACACAACTTCTCCCTTGCACGTGTTAAACTGTTTACAAAATCGAGAGGCAAAGTTTTCCAGTTCTAAGTACAATATCTCATAACTGAATAAAATAATTCACATACATTTAAGTTGAGATGAAAATATATCTTAGATTAACTAGTTTTTGCTATTTGAAACCCCTGTCATTATAAGGAACATAGACTTTTACCTATTTTTTCAAGAACAACACGTTCCTCGATTTTCAGTTCGAGAGGCAAAGTTTTCCAGTTCTAAGTACAATATCTCATAACTGAATAAAATAATTCACATACATTTAAGTTGAGATGAAAATATATCTTAAATTAACTAGTTTTTGCTATTTGAAACCCCTGTCATTATAAGGAACATAGACTTTTACCTATTTTTTCAAGAACAACACGTTCCTCGATTTTCAGGTGTCCCAATCTCGTCACGTCGAAATCTCGCGACCAAAGTAGTTCGGACGTATTCGGGTTTCGTTCCAATTTGTCAATGTGTTCTTCCGAAATTTTCCGATTTATGCTAATAAGGTTAGGCGGTGTGCCAGCGTATCCTCTGAAGACTTGGCGTTTAAAGCCATATACCAACAGATCTACCCTCACCAACACCCAATTTAATTTCAACCATCGTTTAAGCAAAGCCAGAATGACCATTGAAAATTCGTTTGGCCGTTTAAAAGGAAGATGGTGTTGTCTACAGAAAAGACTTGACGTTGAAGTCGAATTCGCCTGCACCGTAATTGGAGCTTGTGTTGTTTAACATAACTTTTGAGAAAGAAGATTACATTTGGGGTACATATTTGGACGACACTGACGATGAAGACGACGGTGGTGACGTAAAGGTTATTCGCTGTGCCAAAGCCATGCGAGATGACATTGCTATAGCTTTTGCCAATAATAATTTGTGTTGTTTAACATAACTTTTGAGAAAGAAGATTACATTTGGGGTACATATTCGGACGACACTGACGATGAAGACGACGATTCGCTGGATGGTGACGTAAAGGTTATTCGCTGTGCCAAAGCCATGCGAGATGACATTGCTATAGTTTTTGCCAATAATAACCTTTGACAGATGAAATGACGATTTACAATCATGTGACACTTTAGACACTTGTATTATTTTGTTTCACGTCTGCTGACAATAACTGTGTTTCACTTCTGATAACAATTAATGTGTAAACACAAAATGTTCTGTTTTAATAACGTTGATATGCAATGATTTGAGAAATTGAAATTAAAATGAATACGCACTCGATACAAATGCACCTGTTTATTTATTTACAGCATGGATGAATGCAAGAAAAAAAAAACTACAACAAATGAATCGTTTCTTGTAAAGATAAACTCCTTTATTAATGAGAAAAAAATAATCAAAGCATGTACTATACAATTCCTATACTTTAGAAAAATGCATACAAATTTCAGTATTATTAATAGTTCCTATAGAGGACATTTTCTTAAGATAGTTTCAAACACTTAAAAGATACCTTAATAACAAACAAATAATAGAATTAGAAAGTAACGATTATGATCACATTCCTTGTGTTCTCCCTCTCAATTTTTTAGCAGGTAAGCAGGTATCAAACCAAATGAACGTCACAAGTTATAGTAAGTAGGATCATTACAGTTATCTACTCAAGGAGATTTGTGGATATAGGTTTGCACCGGAAAACTGTTGACCTTGCATATTTGGTGAAGACATTTGCGATGTTCCTTGACCTACTAATATTTGACTTCCAGTGGCAAACGATGGAGAGTTAGGTGAATATGACTCTTTCTGGTTAAACGCTCCCATGATCATTTGCATCATGTTATACTGATGCTGTCTTTCCTCCCGCTTTTGTCTTTCCTTTGAATCCATTCTTGCTTTTTCCATATCCATTTTCTTTTTCTCCAAATCTAATTTTCGGCGCTTTAGATCAAGAAATTTGTCCTCAGCTTTTCCATTTGAGCTATTAAAGCCAGCCACTAACGATGTTAAGGCCAATTCAGTTTACTTTTACGCGCTTTTTTATTTTCATTATTTGCAGTTGCTTCCCTTTTTTCCTTTGTTTTATCCGAGGACTCTCTCTCTCTCTCTCTCTTTTGCAGATCCATAGCCTTTTCCTTCTCTTTTGATTGCGGATTTTCCTCTTTATTATATGTATCGGTAGCATCTTTTACTTCTTTGTAATCCTTTGAGTTTGTGGCCGGACAACTTTTATCATCATCATCATTATCATCTCCAGACTCATCTAGTTTTTCAAGAGGACGGATACCTACATCTATAGACTCGGATTCACTGGAATTGCTTTCATCTTCAATTTCATAACAACGCTTTTTACTCATTGTTTCAATCACTTTTACAGGCGAGGAAGCCGGGTGATTTCCAAGAATCGAATCTAGCTCATTGAAATAATTACATGTTCTTCCTTTTCCACTTTGTTTAAGTTTGGTTTTTTGTCTTTCTGTACATTCTCTTTAAAGTGTGAATTCTCACCTTGCATTGTGCAGGTGTTCTCTCAGAGCCTTAATTATTCATCAAATCATTAGACACGGACTTGTATATAGACCCATTGTTGACTTTCGGGTTCTCCATTTGCTCCTCTATGGCTTGTTCCTCCCAAACAGTTAACAAAGCCCTTGTCTCTTCTTCTGTCATGCAGATCCGCGTTTTTTATACCTTTGCTTTCTAGATGCCATATTTACCAACTGTTTTTCCCGCCAAACTGTAACAACACTAAAAATCGAGAGTGATGCAATACGCAAGACGAAATACTCACGTGAGTTAATTTACTGCGCGTTCATACGACAAAATTTACACACGGGAGCAAATAATTTGCGACAACATATATGCAAAAGTTAATTTGCACCTAGTCCTGACCAGGTGCAAATTTACTTAACTGCAGAATTTGCATATGAGCAAATCAGTTCATACGACCAAAATTGCACATGTAAGTAAATTTACACACGTGTAAAAAATACTTAGGTTTGCAAATCGTGTCGTATGAATGGTGCTTAAGATACGTATATGTAATTCTATATATCGGTTTTTGATTTCGATGAACAGTGTTACTTAAATTAGAAATTTCTATGAAATACTCTCGAACTGCTACAGGTGACCTTTTGCTATCCGTTTTCGGCCGTCGATCGTTCACATTTAAACATTTTTTTCTTCTTCTCTGAAACCGCTGAACCAATTTCAATCAATTTTGGCACAAAGCATCTATAAGTGAAGGGAAACAGAAATTCTGAATTTCATGGTCCCTCTCCCCCTGAGGGGTGGGGTCAAAACCACTAAAATTAGTGCAATTTTCTTCTTAACTCCTGGACATCAAGCAGTCAAACGGTTGGTATGATTGTAATAAGCTTAAAGCATTGAGTCCTCTATCAAAATTTAGTGCCAAGGCGGGGCTAAATAGGTTATATAGTAAAAATGCATTATTTCTTTGAAATTCTTCTTTGCTGCTCCTTGGCATTAAATAAACTAACCAAGAACATAGTTATGTTGAAAAAGACTGCCTCTTTCAAAATTATGAATTTTATGGCCAAAGGTTCAGGGGTTCTAGTACTATATAGATTATGTAGTGAAAATGAATTATCTCTTTGAAAGTACATAGCTTTGTTGAATAAGGCTGTCTCTTCAAAAATTGTGCATTTCATGGCCCCTGAGCTGGGAGTTCTAGTGTTAGGGTGAGGCTCTATTGATTCTATAGTGAATTGCACAAATTCATTAAAAAAATTCTTTTCTGCACCTGGGTATTCAATGAACTATGTACGGCGACTGCACGGCGTTCTCAAAAAATGCAAAACGCCGAGGTGATCGCAGTAGAGTCTCCTACAGCGCCGTGACAACGCGGCGAGATCTCCACTGAACGCCGTAGGGTCGCGTAGGGTCTCCTAGAACGCCAGGGGACGGCGATCACTTTGGACATGCACAAAGTACGCGCCGTGTGATCGCGGTCTGATAAGAACGCAGTAGAAACGTAGTATGATCGCCGTAGCAGCGCGGTGAGATCTCCAACAACGTAGTGGGAGCTCCGTACTAACGCCGTGAAGACGCACATGATCGCGGTACGAACGCAATGATAGTAGACTGCGCTTCCACGGAGACCTCACGGAGATATCGCGGAGTCCTTGGAGACGTAACTGCGTTTCTATCGCGTTCTTACGGCGCTTCTAATGAGATTTATCGTCTTGTGATTTTTTCGACTGCGACTACACGGCGACAGCACGGAGTTGTCACTGCGATCATTGCGCTCCCATGGCGTCTCTACAGCGTCCGTTTGCGATCACAATGCGCTTTCACGGCGTTGTTAGAGCGTTGTCAGCCAGCTCACAAAACAAGGGCAATGGGATCATATTTGATCAGCAATAATTCCAACGTATTTGTTGCACTAGGAGCATTTAAGTGAAAAATTGGAAGATAAAATTACACCAGAACTTGTTCTGTTGTTGCAATTAAACTTTTCAGTGTGTTTATATATTTTTTTTTTTTACATTCACAATAAAATCAAAGAAAATCTAACAACACATCTGAAGAAATAAAAAAATCTGACAGTTATTCCTTATATTTACATGCTCTTGATTCCGCAGATCCACGTGCTACAAGCCCCGCTTCTTGTTTCTTATTTGCCCCGCCCCGCGTGTAATTTTTTTTAACCTCGTCTATCGATGAACCAGTACATATATGTAGAAATAAAGTACATAACCTATTTGTAATTTAATCTCGGACAAAGACATTGGAAATGTACATATTTATATATAACAAATTATTATTAACCTTTATAAATTGCTTATTTCATTTATTTGTAATAACAAGTTTATAATATATACACTGTACTTATTAAGGCCCGTAGCTTCCCTTCAAAATAGCATAAACATATAAAGAAAT
>PRKT01000117.1:1255349-1296059 GCA_003671525.1 Saccostrea glomerata
GGTAGATTACACAATCAGTATGCAATGATCCCAGTGGACCTGGCGGGTAACAATAGCATTGGCGGATCCAGAGGGGGGGTTCCGGGGGTTGGAACCCCCTCTTTATTTTTTGCCTAGTGGAGAGAGAGAGAGAATGAGAGAGAGAGAGAGGGTAATACGTTTTCTGAGATTATATATTTGTACGTCTTACTTATTTATTGAATATATAGATTCTCTCACATTTAGTTTCCTCCAGTCACCTTCTCTATTAGAGAGAATGGTAAAAAATATTCTACTTGTTTTTATATATCTTGTATATTATACCCTGGTATGTAATATGCGATGTTTCATTTGATATTGGATTCGCGTGATATTTGGCTGTGTTGACTTTGTTTGTACCGTTTTTATCATATCTAGATCTTTTGAAGGAACTAACACGTAACTCTTTATTTTAAAGCCCACCCGCATCCCATCCCAAAAAAGTTACTAAAACTCTTAAAGAAAATTCTTTATACTCTTCGGAAATGATACAAATCCATTCAATTTTAAGGCTTCCGTAGTTATGAAATGTGTAGGGTTTTTTTTGTTTTTGTTTTGTTTTTATTTGTTTTGTTTTTTTGATTTTGTTGTTTTGTTCGGACTGGGGGTAAACTTTTTTTAAAAGGACATAAAATAAAGATAGTATTTACTAAAACCTTAGATCTTTCCATACAAGTCTATGAATCTTTGCTTGAGAGTATGGGGGGGGGGGGGGTTAGAGGGGCACAACCCTGGAACCCCTCCTTTCAAAAATTGCTGGATCCGCCCCTGCTGAGGATGTTAACCCATAAGTTTCATCTTTCCTGGCACAGTGGTTTATGAGAAGAAGATTTTTAAAATATGCCACCAAAGAACTTTATTCGGTAATAACCAAAATTTGCCCCCCAAAACAAACTTTGATGGAGATATATTTAATTAAGTTATTAAACAGAGGAGTATATGCTGACTTCAAAGCACTGAATATTTTTATAAGTAATGACGCCATATGTACGTAATGACGTCACAACCATGACGTAAATTTCAGTTTTTATGAATTTTACAGAAAAATGTACATATTTCGTCGATATTTTGAGTAAAAGTCACCGAGCGCATGTGTGTTCAGGATCAATATTTTAATATAATGTGTAGAATGATAATATCAATGAAATATGTCAATATAGTTCCTGAACAAACTTGCCCTCTATAAATTTTAAAGCTAAAATTGTTGAAATTTTGTCCATTTTGTCCTCTATTTGAAAAAGGATATAAAATCGGACTAGTTTGTGACGTCATAAAAACAAAAAATTGTGAAAACACTGCATTGACACTATAATATTTTCTGTTAATTTATATTTCTCATACAATTTATTGAATTCAGCACATTTCAGGAAGTTTTCAAAATTTGACTTTTGTGGGGGCAAATATATGCAATATACCGCATATAGTTCTTTTCATTAATTCCCAATTATCTCCCCTTGAATGAGAGCGTGGCCCTTCATTTGAAAAAACTTGAATCCCCTTTACCCAAGGATGCTTTGTGGCAAGCTAGTTTGGTTGAAATTGGCCCAGTGGTTCTTGAGAAGAAGTCGAAAATGTGAAAAGTTTACAGACAGACAGACAGACGGACGCCGGACAAAATGTGATCAGAAAAGCTCACTTGAGCCTTCGGCTCAGGTGAGCTAATAAGCGACGATTTTATATACGTGCGAGCCTTGGACAAGAAAGAAATTTACACATGTAAATCATTTTCTGAATATGTGCCTAAAATTATGAAATTTCAATCAATTTATTCAATATGAATAAGACATATATTGGCAATCTAGGTGATACATGTACCTGCATTTAAGATACATGTATTACATTTTGAACATACAGTTTTACATTGATATCGTTATGATAATTTACATAGGCCATGTAGAAATAGTACATAATTATGTATATACATCATTTGCATTATAACACATGCATTCTCAATTTTAATGGAAATATTTTAGAAATTGATAAAAATTACTATATTTTTTGCCTGCAATATGGTTCACAAGAATTCGATTTAAAACGATTAAGCTTTTGCAAAGCCATTCAGAAACAAGAGGCCCATGGGCCACATCGCTCACCTGAGCACCAAGGGTAGGACTAGTATAAAATGGCTTTTTATTGTAAAGTTTAAATCCAAAAGTAGTCCCATGACCAATCATGGATTTGCTATTTTTTAGAAAATGATTGAGAAGATTTTTAAAGAATTTTCCTATATATTTCTATGTAAAACTTTGGTCGGCCATTTTGGCCCCGCCCTTACCCGGGGGGTCATGATTTGAACAAACTTGAATCTACTTTACCTGAGGATGTTTCCCCATAAGTTTCATCTTTCCTGGCACAGTGGTTCTTGGAAAGAAGATTTTAAAAATATACCACTAAATTTTCATTAATTCCTAATTATCTCCCCTTGAATAAGGGCGTGGCCCCTCATTTGAACAAACTTGAATCCCCTTCACCCAAGGATACTTTGTGGCAAGTTTGATTGAAATTGGCCCAGTGGTTCTTGAGAAGAAGTAGAAAATTTGAAAAGTTTACAGACAGACGGACGCCGGACAAAATGTGATCAGAAAAGCTCACTTGAGCCTTCGGCTCAGGTGAGCTAAAAACGATTAACCCATCTACACTTTTCACTTTTCGAAAATGAGTAAAGTCTTTAGAACAGAATACTTTAAGTATAATACTCGAACATTTTACAAATTCAAATTTTTATGTTTTATTAATATCATATTTAAATACATACAATTAAAGGGAATAATTTAAAGAAGCATTGACTTGGTTGATGGCATAGTTACCGAATATTTCTCATTATCTAATATATATTTTTAAAAATGAATATTGTTTTAGGTTTTATTGAAACATTATTCATTAAAAAAAATTATCCGGGACCTGGCATCGTTTTTAAAAAGTGAATGAGGATGGGGGTGGGGTTAAGTAATTGAGTAACAAAAATATTCAGCAGAGAATAGAAATGCTGAAAGTGGGCGTCAGCCCATAAATAATACACCTTTCAAAACAGAAAACGCATTATTACAATAAACCAGAAGTCTCTGTCGAGACTGAAGCTCTACTGGTTTGAACTTATAGCAAAGGAAGAGAAAAGTACTTAAGCAGCTGGGATTTGAAACTTTACAACAGCAATAAATAAAATAATGATCGTTGATAAAGTCTCTTTATGTTCTTAGTGTATTCTACTTGTGTGCCAAGTTATACTGAAATCAGACCAAAACTGTAGGAGGAGTAGCATTTTGAAAGAATTTCAAAGAAATTTCTATTTTTAGTAACCACGGCAACACCGTTCATCGAAATCAAAAACCGATATACAGAATTATGTATCTTAGTGTAGTCTACTTGTGTGCCAAGTTATATTGAAATTAGACCAAAACTGTAGGAGGAGTAGCAATTCGAAAAATTGTTTACAGACAGACGGACAGATGGACGGACGCCGGACGCATTACTATCGCATAAGCTCTTCTGGTCTCTGACCAGTAGAGCTAAAAACAGGAGGGTTGCAGCCCCCCCCCCCCCCCCCCCCCCCCCCCCCCCCCCCCCCCCCCCCCCCCATCCCACAAAGCGTGCCTACATTTTTAAAAAATAAAATCTAGATATGACACTTCTTAAACTTCTACCCAACTAGAATTCAAAATTATTAATTACAACTTAATTCCCACCTTTTACGGAAAAAAAGTTTGCATCTCTTGTCTACATGATATTATATGTATATGTTGTTTATTAATTTTCATGATTTTTCGCATATCATATGATTATGTGCATGTTTTAGTTTATGAATTGGTATTATATCGCAAAGGTATAAAATAATATTTTTTTTAACTCTTTATGGTAAAAACACTTGCCTTTTTCCCAAGTTGTATACAGACTAAGAACTTACGCCTACTCATGAGCTGGTCTAGATTTAAACCAAAATTTAGTCTCGACCAAGTCTCCGCCTTTTTGTGAAACGCAACTTAGTCCGACTTCCGGGTTTAGTCACTGATTTAGTCCGGACTAAGCTTACGCCTTGTCGTAGGCCTTTTTGAGAAACGAGCCCCAGAGGTGGGATAAGGTGCCATGGAGGAGTAAGCACCTCCTGCTGACCGGTCACACCCGACAATTGCTCCTTGTCATGATCAAGAAATAACAAAAAAAATTCTCGACAACTCAGTGTGTATGTACCGGTAATAGGGATATCAAAATTTTTATTTTCCTTAGTCGAACATTCGATTGCATTATTCGAACGATAGTCGACCATTCGGAGCATTTTTGAAAAAAAAAATCTCATCGATAGCGTTTTCATAAATCATAACCCTTTTCGTAAATTTATGTAAAAAGTAATATCAAATGTCTTTACTGTGTGTAACAACCAGATATTCAGATAAAACCTTAAGTTGTGATAAGATGTAGAAATGAAATAGATTTACACCATCAATTGATTCTCCAAAATTCAGAATTTTCGTAAATCACATTCAAAAATTGGTCTGTACATTCTTTCGTTCTAGTAGGCTTAGAGAATTGTCAGCAGCGTTTTTAAACCCTTTTTTCCAACTTATTTAAAATGAATTGTAAAAGGGGAGGAGATAATTGTGTTAATAATTATCGAAGTTTTAAAACTTCACGGCTATGCTGTGTTCCAATTGCATAATTTAAACATTCTTAGAAGTAATAAATAAATTTATAATTGGTACAAGTCCAATTAAAAATCTTAAAATCCAGTAAAACGCTGCATAATTTACTACAATAACAAAAAAGGTCAGTAATTAAAAAATAATTATCGCGGTGTGTTTTTTTCCATGTAAACAATGTGGAAACTTATAAAATACTGCGACTGTGTTTAAGCTCTTATTCGTCTGAGGCCAGATACTAGAATGGTTTGAAGAATAACGCTTTACGATTTTGAGTTGAGAATTCTTTAACACTTCCTTTTTTTGAATTTATTAAATAGTCGAATGTCGTTTCATTATTCGATCGTCGGTCCATTCGACTGATAGTCGAATAGTCGACGTTTCGTTGACATCCCTAGTATGTAATGGCCTCACAATTACATGTAGTATAAACTAGCTTACTAGTATTTGGAGAATCTGTGTTCCCTGCTTTAGAAACAAAGAAGAGTATATGGATGTAGTAAGGTGAGAGGAGGAATTAAAAGGGCAGGGTGGGTTACAGAGGGAGTAATGGTATAAATTTTGATTGCACCAGCTTTTGCAGGCTAAGGTTTGATTGGTTATTAAATTTTGACCTCTGACGTGACCCTATTATGGGATGTTGCTAGATGTTAGTGTAACGTGTATGCGAGCGGATATAACATTATATTAGACTGACTTTAAGCGAGACTGCAGATATTGTTATTTAAACAACTTGAAAAGGTATTAAAGGTACTTTCGGCATCCAATAAGTAGGATTGATTGATTATTTCTGTTTTTCGCCGAGTCGGCAATATTTCAGCCATATTTCGGCGGCATGAATTTACTGTATGAAGAGTTTTTAAAAGTTATTTAGTTTCTTTTACGGTCCCCAATAAGCGTTCACAATAAGATGACAGCAATGCTAGCAAATTGATGACTTGTTTAAAGCTGCAATATTATATCTTTTTATTCGAAAGTGCAATCAGAATCCTCTGTTGGAAGTCCACTGGAGTATGAGATTCAACTGAGATAATTCTGACTTTCCATCTCTACAACAATAAATGATTTTCATGATTAGGTACCTAAATACTAAGAATATATGTCCCCGTCATTTTTTTTGGAGGGGGATTGATAATAAGTACATACTATGTATGTTAATTTTCCCAATTGGAAAACAATGATTTTGAGAGTATAAAATAAGCAATACATGGCCCCGACCGGGATCCCCTTTTCTTCTTAGGATAAAAGCTCGTTTGGAACAATAATTTAATGGATCTCCAACCCAATCGAAATCCTAATTATAAAAAAGTTAAAAATGCCATAATTCATTTAAAAATCAATTATGCGGAACGAAATGCAAATTTGATCTGAAGTTCATTAAGATACACTCACATACCAAAAATCAGCTCTATATCTGAAAGCGTTTTGAGAAAAAAAAAGGCGGAAAACAAAGTCAGACAGACTGAGGGACAGACATACTCAGATGAAACATTAAGTCTCCTCCGGTTTCACCGATAGGGGACAATGAAATGTCAAGAATTTTCCCAGTTGAGAGGGACCTGCAGCTTGATCTTGTATCAAGTGCTGTGATAGACCCAAAAGATCTTTGCGAGACCCGAGAGTTTTCTGCGCACAGGATCGTACTTGGTATATGCACAAGTCTCAAATAAAATTCCTATGTCAATAACATCTGTATGTCGTTCTATGAAGGGAGTTTGTACTTTTTCTCACGTTTAGAGAATAACCTTATATTAAGTAAAGGAATAATAAAAATAAATTTTTATTTTACCCGTACCGAGAAGGATACCGTAGAAGGCCATTCTCTAAACGTAAGAAAAGGTACTATTTGAAGAATAACACCCCCCCCCCCCCCCCCCCCCCCCGTGGTGCTGATGTCGAGTATAAAAATAAAAAAAGGTGTTTACTAACACTCCCCTCCATTATTTTCGGAATTAAATTATGATTAAACAAGAAATCTGTGAGCCAATGCTCACTAGTACTACCTCCGCTCTGATGTAAATAAGCACTATCGTGTTAATATACACAAGTTCAATTACAGGCAGATGCACAAAAAATATGAAGTTGACATCAGATTCATATCAGAATTAATCCAACCATATGGCATGCCTCAACAAAGAGTGTAATAAAATTTCAAGCATCTGCTATGAATAGCTAATGAGAAAAATACGACAAAAATTTGTTATGTATGAAACGGACAGACGCACAGAGAAACAGGAAGTTGACATCAGATTTGAACAAAATTGTATCCCACCGTAAGGCATGCCTCAGAGAAGACTGTGTTAAAATTTCAAGCAACTACAATGAGTAGTTGCTGAGAAAACTGCTACAAAATTTGTTATGTATGAAACAGACAGACAAACAGACAAACAGGAAGTTGATATCGGATTTAAACAAAAATGTATCAGACCATATGGCATGCCACAGAAAAGATTGTGTTAATATTTCAAGCATCTACGATGAGTAGTTGCTGAGAAAACTGCGACAAAAATTTGTAATGTATGAAACGCACAGACAAACAGGAAGCTGACATCGGATTTGAGCAAAAATGTATCCGCATCTACGATGAGTAGTTGCTGAGAAAACTGCGACGAAAATTTGTTACGGACGGACACACAGACAGACATACAAGGGTGAAACAGTATACCTCTCTCTCATTGGTAACGGGGGTATAATTAAAGAATGATATAAATGTATTAATATAAACGAGCCGTACTAAGCTTTTCATAGAAATCTCCCGCAAAAAAAGAATGGGCGGAGAGAATATCTCTTAATATGGTCTTAATGTTGCAGAAGTCATGAATGTAATTGTCCACAACACGTTTTCCATTATGTCATTTATATGATAACTAGTATCAAACGGGTATCTACGTTTTTTTCCCCAAGCAAGAACTAGATACATGTATTATCATGAAAAATGACGGAAATAGCCTATTTTTACTGCATTTTTACAATAGTAGCATTGTTATGTCTATAACTGGTTTAACTATTATATGTGTTTACCAGTATCCCTGAAAGTGATTAGTGAAAAGCTGTCGCTACAATGACGTTCACATATTTTTAGTATGCATTTCTCTTGGGTATTTCTTTTCGTATTATGTAAGATTCTGAGCTATTCAACTTTCCTTCCTATTATTTTCGTTCATTGGCCGTCTTCTTGTGGATGCTGATTAGTTTATATTAAACAGCTTGTACATGACAACGTGTAACTAGCATCGTCTCAAGCCGTGGTTTGGAGTCCGAATATAGCTCTTTCCTACCAGAATGGGAGAGGATCGTACATTTTGGCCGTGGTTTGATACAATTGGTAACTGGGTATTAAAGAGGAGTGCTGAAAAACCGTCGTCCAATTAAACTGCAGTAGAAGGAGCCAGTACATGTAACTGAACTTTTCCATATGATCATTTATTTATAGCCAATTAAATTCCAAGAAATCTTTGTCCCTTTTGGACATTCAAAGAAAGTGAGAGATACCCGTCCTTTTGGCAATTAGATATGACGTTTTCAATTGAAATTTAGAACTGTCAAATGGCTTGGTTCCAGTTAGCTTTGGAATTTGCCGTTAATACGGAAATCAAGGCAAGTTGTGTAAAGGGTGGTTTCCCCAAACTTAAAATTAATAGTTATTGAAAGGCCAATGTCGTAAACTTTGGTCGAAAGATAATCCATTTTGTTAGGGTATACTAGTAGTCAAATTCGTAACCATAACACGCCCAACAAGGATCACGGGAAATTAATTTTGATCACCCACCTTTTTTTCCCAGATATGTAATTTTTTTCTTTGAATGTTTTCAACACCACCACCACCACAATTCAAAAATGACACTATGTGCACGTGCCTAAAATGATTTGAACTGCATCACTTTCTTTAAGAATGCATTTATTTACCATGCGGGAGCTGAATGACACTCTGAAAAGATTGATTTATCGTATGTCTTTTTACGTCCCACTGGAGATTTTCTTCTCATTTTAAGACATTAACATAACCGGGAAAGGGCTCCAAATTTAGACCTTAACTCGGCACTCAGGGCCATTGAGGGATCTTTATTGTACTGTAACAGGAAGGGAGAGAATGTATGGCTGGACCAGGAATCGAACCCAGGACCCCTGCATCTCCAGTCAGGTGCTCTACCAACTGAGCTGTCCAGGCCGATATCCACGGCCCAAACCATTATAGTACCAACACAGTGTCACGGGACTCCGGTCTGTAAGGTCTCATCAAAAGGACCCACGTCCTAAATTTGTAGAGCGTGTGGCGAAGGCAGAGTTGTAACATTTTTATCTACTTAGGTAAGTCGCAGCCGATATTCGAACTCACGACCTACCGGTCACAGAGCGAGCAACTCTTAAAAAAACATAATTTAACGACACAGCAGTCATTTCAATGTGCAGCAAAAGCTAGAGGAATATTAGGGGAAGGAAATTGAAATTATTAAGTTACTAAAAATTGACAACACATATATGCTTAAATCAGCACTTTTAAATTTCTTGTGTGGTCCACACGCAGGAAACTAAGGAAGCGTATTAGGGCCGCAGCAGTTTCTTTTTTTAATTTGTGTAAACATATTTTTAATTTGTTATAACAGATTACTTATTTGTTATAACAGATTTCTAATTTGTTATAACAGATTTCTAATTTGTTATAACAGATTTCTAATTGGAATTAACAGATTAATTTGATATAACAGATTATTAATTTGTTATTAACAAATTACTCAATTGTTATAACAGATAATTTGTTGTAACAAATTAATAATTTGTTAAAACAAATTAACAATAACGAATTAATAATTTGTTAGAACAAATTTATAATTTGTTAGAACAAATTAGCAATTTATTTAAACAGATTAGTAATTTTATAACAAATTATTCATTTGATAAAACAAATTACTATTTTTGACAAAATTTGAAATGCATACTGATCAACAAAAGCCAGATCAAATCAAAAATCAAAGTATGAGTCGGGTTTCTGAAATGCAAATGTCAAAGTTTTTGGCCAAAAATAAGCTAGGCTTTAGTTGAACTATTGAGAGCTTTTCCAGCAGGCTCTTTGTGGGTTTTTTTTCTTTCGTTTTCCGGGGAAAGCTGTTACGGGATGTATGTTTTTCCTTGATAAATTATCTGCAAATTCTTTTTGGTCAATGTTGCCTTTGTTGCTCACAGCTTTATACGGAATCATGGAGGTTCACCACAGGAGTAGATCCAGAATTTTGTATATTTGGAATTGGGATTTAGTTTCAAGATTTCTTTCTTTATAAATGAATTGGGTTGAACAGTAGGCATAACTGACTGTCAAGCAGTATTCAAGGTAGATCATGACACATGTAAAGAAAGAGTCCAGAAATAAGATATTTTTCCTATCATACGAATCGGGTGCTATGATCGAACAGAGTTGGAAGGAGGGGGGGGGGCACGTATGGACAAAGTTTCATTAAAGCTCCTAAGAATAAGATATAAGGAATAGAATCAAGGACTTTGATGCAATTTATCATGACATTGATGTCTGAAGTGAAAACTCTGTGCTGCTGAAAGAAACATATGGGTCAAAAGCTCTGCAGAGCATGTGCTTATTGTTTCACAAATTCAAAATCTAAAGATTTCTAATCTGATATAGATTCCATAGTTCTGTGAACATGTCAAATGTCCGAAAATAGTAATTTCTTATAACAGATTATTAATTTGTTATAACAAATTAGTAATTCGTTAAATCAAATCGGTAATTTGTTATTAATAATTTGTGATAACAAATTGATAATTTTTTATATCAAATTGATAATTTCAGCGTTTATAAGGGCCGCAGCAGTATCTTTTCTTAATTTGTTATAACAAATTAGTAATTTATTTTTACAAATTATTAATTTGTTTAATAAAATACTTATCTGTTTTAACAAATATTATTTGTAATTTGTTATAACAAATTAGTAATCTGTTAAAACAAATTAATAATTTGTTATTACAAATTATAAATTTGTTATATCAAATTATTGATTTTTTATAACAAAATACTTATTTGTTATAACGAATTACTAATTTGTTATAACAAATTGATTATTTGTAAAAATAAATTACTAATTTGTTATAACAAATTAAGAAAAGATACTGCTGCGGCCCTTATATACGCTGAAATTGATTCCATGAAATGTATCCAAATTGTTTACAAAAAGTGGTCTTTATAAAAAGAAAGAATTCTCGTTAGAAAATAAATTGAAAAAAGAATTGTGGTCCCCCGTTTTCGGTGTCTTTGTGGGTGGGATATCATTTTTATGACATATTTTGTCCAATATCAACAACCTATCATATGCACATGTCGAATATGAAAGTCCTATCTCTTTTCAATATAAGGAACAAGGTGTGTTTGTGAAACACTGATGACCCGTATGGCAACATAACGAAGATTTAACTTTTCTTAAATGCAAATGAAATATATTATTACCCAAAGTAGGGTTTTCTACGGAAGCCTATTTAGGACCAATAAAAATTTGGCATAACGCATTGTCGAATTTGTTATGACAAATTTAATTCATTATAACAATTTCTTTGAATTTGTTACAACGATTTTGATCTGTTATAACAAATTTGTTGAATTCATTATAACGAATTCTTTAATTTGTGATAACGAATTAAATTCGATAAAACGAATTCAAAAAATTGTTTTAACAAATTAAATTCGTTTAAACAAATTCTAAAGTTTGTTATAACAAATTAAATTCGTTTAATCAAATTCAATAATCAGGACCTATAGAAAAATATATATGAGTTCGATATAACGATTTGTCGAATTCGTTATAACAAATTTTTGAATTCGTTTAAACGAAATTAACGAATTTGTTACAGATTAAATTCATTATAACGAATTCAAAGAAATTGATATAACGAATTAAATTCTTTAATTCGTTATAACAAATTCGACAATTCGTTACATCGGATTCAAAAATATTTTCGATAGGTCCTAAATAGACTTCCGTAGTTTTGAGACAAGAAATACGATTATGAAATACAAAATCCCTAGCACCATCTGTTCAAAAATTATGGTCAAAAATAATTTTTTGAAAGGTAGGTCAAACTCCAAGGTGAAAGGATATGAGTTGTTGATTTCTTAAGAAAGGTCACAAGTAATTCATATGTGAAGGATGAAAACCCGAACCCTAACTGTTCAATAGTTATGGCCAAGGTAAAAGTTTTGGAAAAGTAGGTCAATCTTTCTTGATGTCCAATGAAAGGTCTTCTCACAAGGATTACATGTGTGAAGTACGAGAGTCCTAGCCCTTACTGTTCAAAAGTTATGGTCAAGGTTAAAGTTTTTTTCTTTAGAACAGAAATCTCCAAGGTAAAGGTCAAATTATTGGTATCCAATCAAAGGCCTTGCAAAAAAGAATACATATGTGAAATATGAAAGTCCTAGTTTCTACCTTTCAAAAATATGGTCAAGGTTAATGGGTTTTTTTACGTACAGAGATCTCCAAGGCCAAAGTCAAAAGGTCAAAGTTGTTGGTATCCAATGAAAGGTCTTGCCACAAAAATACATATGTGAAATATGAAAGTCCTAGTATCTACCATTCAAAACTTGTGACCAAGGTCAAAGTTTTTGAAAAGTAGGTCAATATACAGGGTCAAAGTTCTTGGTATCCAATGAAAGTTCTTCTCACAAGGATTGCATATGTGAAATGTAAAAGCCCTAGCCCTTACCGTTCAAAAGTTATGATCAAGGTGAAAGTTTTTTCACAAGTACGTAAATCTCCAAGGTCAAGGTCAAAATTGTTGGTATCCTATGAAAGGTCTTGCCACAAAGAATGCACGTGTGAAATATGAAAGCCCTAGCTGTTACCGTTCAAAAGTTATTGTCAAGATTAAAGTTTTTTTGTAAGTACGGAAATCTCCAAGGTCAAAAGGTCAAAATTTTGGTTATCCAATGAAAGGCCTTGCCACAAAGAATATATATGAGAAATATGAAAGTCCTAGTTTCTACCATTCAAAAGATATCGCCAAAGTAAAAGTTTTGAATTTTTGTGTAAAATTGGGCCAAACTCCAAGGTCAAGGTCAAAAGGTCAAATTTGGTGGTACCCAAAAGAAAGGTCTTGTCACAAGGAATATACATGTGAAATATGAAAGTCATAGCTTCACTAAATAAAAAGTTATGAACATGGATAAAGTTTTTGTGACGGACGGACAGACGAATGAGATTTTATGTCCTCTCGCTTTCGCGAAAGCGGGGTACAATTAGGAGTAATGTACAATGTATAGCTCAGGTAAAGGAAATGAGCTGCAATATCATTGAAAGAGTAAGAACTGTGGCATTTAGAACTGTTTAAGTTATACATGTACATCTTTAAGACGAACATAAGAAGTATCCAATATATGCGGGAAAGTTTATTGCATTCAGTACTGCAAGAATTCATATGGAAATAAATTAACAAATAGAAGCCGATCTCTATTTCACTTTAGCAATTCAATTTACACTGTATAAAATTTTATACTCAGAAACTTTAAGTAAACCGTTGCATCATGTATATTAAATTATAATAGAGGGATAAACAGTGTATTGAAAAAAAAATTATTGAACTTCCTTATTACAAAACGTTTGAAACTTGAAGAAATTCAGTATTTTTTTAAACTGAAAAAGTTAAAGAAAAATGAAACATCCCTCTTCAGTCTTAGGCCACAAAATGGTATTGAGAATTCATTCATTGATTTGTCTCCAAAGATATAAGTTCAGGTAAAACGCTGTTATATCTTGACTGCACGTAGAAGGAATCGCATGTCGATGTTTACGTCGTGTGACAAGGTTTTATGGATTAAACGATTGTAAAGCTTTAAAACTAACCTTATTCTCAAGAGAACATTTGGAATATTTTTCTTCTCGCAATTACCGTAATGTTCCGAAATGAATTATACGAAGGCAAAGCCCGAAAATACCGGACACTTTCGTGACCAGCTGATGCAAACAAATTTAGCTATTTAATCGACATTTTTACAATTCCGGAAATTATGAAAAAAATACTATATCACAAAAAAAGCCAATAGAGTTCCGTCCTACACCAGAACCTCTGAAAAAAAAAACCCCAAAATTTAATTCGTGGGATCATTGCTATATATAACTATGTAAATGGAAGCTTGATATTAAGGGATGTTCTGCCTTTGCTCAATAATCCCGTTTTGGGATACCAAACCTAGATAAAATTAGTTCAGTGATTTTATAGAATTGAAGAAGCAATGCCAAATATATTAAAAATTTTTAGTTACTAAAAGTCTACCCAAACAAGACGACGATCGAAAGCAAATAAAAGGTCAACTGTATGATTCGAGTGGCCTAAAAACATTTCTACCAAGCTAAGGTCATGATGTTCCATTGGTTGATTAACATCAGCAGCACCCATGTAGTCTGACACGTAATTAACATACTAGGTAATTCAATTTTGATCATTTAAACCATCACAGTAGTACCAGATTAGGACTATTATTGAGATCAACGTTTTAAACACAAATTAATTACTAGTCTTTACAGATTTATAACTAGAAGACTACATTTCAATAAAAAAATTCAATTCATTTATAGTCATTTCAATAACCAACATGCTACAATAAAAGATATTTTAAATGTTCTTATTAACGTATTTGGTAAAAGCTAGGTTACTCTGTTCTTCAGAATGAAAAATCCAGTTTGCAGGTTATCGGAAAATACCTGCATCACTTAACCGGGTTCACAGTTCCATGGACAGCAGTCGATGATCGTTTTATTGTAAATGTCGAAGAAAAAGGCTTCGATCAAATCATTTAATTAGAATTTATCCGATTTCTATGGTTACTTTGTTTCAGTTTGTAAAAGGTATTCAGTACTCCTGATAATTTGCAGTATTCAAAGGTGACTGCCGTGAGTCCCAGGCGAATTGACATTGTTCTGAGTAGCTAGCTTGCTAAGGATAATGGCATTTGGTTATTAAGCTTAAGAAGCGTCAAGGCAATAAATATTAACCTTAATCGGAATTTTGTGTGACGCTGTCTTTTGGGTTCATTAATGCTGTCGTGACTGATTCGAAATGGGGAATGGTTCAATTGCCTTTTTAAAACTAAAATAACTATCGTCTCATTTATTGATCTGCATAGATACATGACAGTAAAAACTGCGTTTGACTACAATTTTCCAAAGTCAAAAAATAAAATAAAATAAAGGTACATTTTAAAACCGAGCATTCACCGTTATGAAATTAGTTATGTGGAGTATGCGCTACGTATATTACAACTGGTTCGCAAATGTTAATCGCATTCTCCGGAGCTTCCAGAAAACTTGAAACGCTACCGACCGGTCTTTATTTAAAGTAAACTGAAATATATAGACGCCCTTCCTCCATAAAAGTTCTGGAATGACAATCGTCACAATGTTTATAATCTCTTATAATATAATATTTTAAGTACATGTAATATTTCTAAAAGTATGTTAAGAATATTGGAAGTGCTATATCCTCTTTTCATGAACATAAAAAATTATATGAAGGATATGCATTTGATTTAACACTTGAGATTATTTTGTGGGTTTAATTCTGATTTCCATGTATCAAACCGTTCATTTGGGACTTGTTTTCGCGCAAATTAATGAAATTTACAAAAAAAAGCTTCGATATAAATTTCCAGTAAGCAAGATTTTGTTGGCAGTATTTCATTTTTAACATGCATCCTGATATGATAAAATCTGTTCGATAAAGTTATTCGATATTTAGAAGGGACTATCGCCGAAGATTTTTTCAATAATGTCGCATGTCGGTCACATATTGTTTTGCTTGTTTCCTTCGGAATTTTTAATCGTATTGAGATGCAACCACTTGCCAGAGGAAAGCTGATAATACAATCGGTACTTACGGTCTTTGCGTTGTGATTGATCATTTATTTTCGTGTCAGCACTTACTGTGATATTAAATCTCAGATCATTCGAAGGACCGGTGTGCAATTACAATGGGATTCGAACTCACGACGTAAGGATTAACACCTTACTCAGCGACTCTAAAGGATACGCTCTAGATAACCACTGCGCCACTCGGGCAACTTTATTGTTTTATAGACTTTGCTTAAAGATATATTTGCCGTATTATTGTTTTATTTTTGAAGAAATAAATATATGTGGTGTCTCATCAAAGTATATAAGTTATATACTTTCGGCAAATAAGACAAAATCCACTCCATGCTCACAGCAAACAATAGTCCAATCTCGTGAATGAGCCGAAAAGCATGGTGGTCTACTCAGTTTTTACTACACACACGCGGGTTAGGGAAATTTAGGATGCGGTTTCAAATGACGGCTTGAAAGCCAATTTACAATTTTTTGAAACGTGTTTGAGAAAAATAGGAAGAATAGGTACTAATTGAATATTCCCATGCTCACATTAACAAACAAATTCAGTTTGTCTTAATTGTTAAAAAGTACTTTAAAATACCGCTCACAAAGTCTCCACAAGTAAATAAGACTCCAGTTTTTAAACTCGATATTCGTAAATTTGCCATGTAACTGGTTGAATTAGTTGTTGCTCAGTTATTACTACATGTAGAAATTTAAAGTTAATGCATTACGCCAGATCCAAATATCTAGAAAAGAGGTTAGTTATATAACTAACGGTACGCGTTGATTAGAATTTGACTGAAGAATATTAAAATTGAATCTATACTCCACTCACTCCTACTTGGTCCGCAACGAAAGTCGCCCAGAAACAAGATAGAAAGTCCGGTCAAAATTTGTGGTAGCGAATTTCCTATTTTGAGATTCCTCCCTTGTGTATTTTTATAGTAGGGGTAACTTTATTAAAAGAAGATAAATATTTCGTGACAAGCCCCTGTGTAAGAACTGGTCTATGTATTTTATTTTTAACGGGAAGTAATTTTAGCGATTTTAAAATACTAACTAAAAGAGCCATTAAAAATAATACGCAATTAATTTTTAGCGATATTCAAATTTTGCGAAGTCAGTACCCTAGTAATAATGCCAAAATAATATCCTCGCTAAAAATTCTACTTATAAGGTATTATAAGACTAGTCCATTTATGGAATAAACCAACCGTGGGATCGAGAAACAAATCAGAAAAATCTTTTCTTAGTGTTGCATATCCATATACTGATATGTTGTTTAAAAGAATGAGATAAAATTTATAGATAGAATTTCTGAAGCATTAGAAGGAAGTAAAGGACAAACTTTATTTAATTCCATGGAAGTTAGCACAATCCAAGGAAAAGGCGCGAAGATAGCTTAGTAGTGACATTTGGCGCGGAAAGAGCGATTCACACCAGCATCTTTCACTTCAAGTGCCGAGCGGATGGCCAAGGAACAGTAATGTTGCTACCCATTTCTATCGACTTGGGTCACTCGCGGCCGAGATTCGAATTCATAATCTTCAGATCACGGAGCGAGCGTTCTACCGACCGAGCTACCGTCAACGGTCCCTGCCGCCTGAGCTACATAAACTGGACAATTTCTAAGCCACCACTTGCAAATTTAGCCATACCGTAGTGAGGGCTCTTTTTCATCACCAAGTGAAACACGTGACTTCGATTCATATACAACTAGGGATGTCAACGAATATTCGAATATTCATTCAATGAGTTGGTGTTCAAAATATAAATTTATGATTTGAATATTCGTTTTTAAGCATTAAAAAGAGAGAAAAACCTGGCAAGTTTTATTAGAAATTGAATCAAGTTTGTACAAAATTAAAATACACTCCTCTTGGATTACCTTAACGGCGTGAAGCGTGTACCTATTAAAGTAATTTATTAATTTGTTCACTTAATTACACTCTTGTAGTGGTATAATAGTGCCCAGTACTTAAAATCAGCTTGTGTTGTTGTAAGGACACAGTTTTACAGTAAACACATGGGTCCCTTGTTTATGTAAATATCATTTTTAAAAAACTTTTCAGAAAATTAATCAGCCAAAAGTAATTGCTTTCAATTTTTTTCCATTAGAAAACTGTTCTGCTAAGTATAAATTTATAGGAGTTATCAGTGTTGACTTTAGTAAGTCAATCAATCAATCTGAAACATACAAAAGGATCTTTTGAATAAAAAAAAATCAATACATTTTGAATGTCTACTCTTTATATAAGAGATGATTTTAAAAATAAAATTACGGTGCATTTACCAAACTCTACATGAGTTTTTATTCCAAATTAATGCTATAAAACCTATACTGCTTGACAGGAGAGTGAAGATATATATTTTATAATGCAAAATATATTTATTTTATCGTATATTCTAATACTCCTATAGAATATTCGAATATCAATTATTGACAATTTTGACATCCCTATACAACCTCACCCAACATGGACCGGCCACCAGAAAAGGATCAATGTCACTAACAAGAAAATCAAAAATTATTTTCCAGGATATAACTTTATTGGGGACAATGACTACATGTGTAGATGAATTGTTTGTTGTTTAACATCCCTCTTGAAATTTTTGTACTGATGTGGAGACGCTGCCACTCCCGTGTCGCAGTTGGTTCTGGCGCGAAAAAGATCCCTCCCTAAGTACCGAGTAGAGGAAAACATTTGCAGCTCACCACCGGCAAGTGGTGGCGTGAGTGAAAAATAAATTCTCTAGAGGGACGGTAAACAACATACAAACAAATACCGTACATTAAATACATGTTTGATTAAAATACACGATTTCCACGATTCTTTCGTGCTTTTCAAAACGAGGTTAGTTACTGACAAACAAGATGATGAAACAGGAATGTCAGCAGTCTCGTTTAAAGTCATCGTTCATTTTCGCTAGCCAAGAGTTTCTGATACGCTACTCACCTCATGAACCCTTGGCATACCAAAAGACGGGATTGTTTTCGTCACGTGATTTTCAACCAGGTACGCACAGATTGTGTCATCGACAGAAATAAAGACGCGTGTTTAAACAAAATTAACAAAGTTTTTTCAACAATAATTAATTTAGTTATGTTTATTTATTATTTATAGTACATATCTGAAGCTTCAATATAGATTAAGAAGATATTGGATGACACCATAGCTATTTATAGAATTGTATGGTATCTTACGGATCGTTGTTTACTTGCGTTTTTCATTCCCGAGATTAAAGAGTCAAGAAGTATCCCGAACGCAAATATTGTCATTTACAAAAAACAATTGCTGATTGGTCGACTGGGTGTACCGAATCCCAATCAGAACTCGAGAAAAAAATACCCAACTTCTATCAACACCGTATGTCAAGGGATTACATGAGGAGAGTAGCGTATCAGAAACCCTTGGCAAGCGAAGATGGTCATCGTTTAGAGTAATCATTTCGCAAGTTCTATGGTCGATACAATGACATTGTCAGCAAATACAATTAATCATTGACTCAAATGCTGACTGACGTTTTTAAAACTAATTGTTAGTCAATTATTTACATACTGAATTGACGAAGGATTTTTCCATTATTTCCCGATTATGACAAGGAACACACGGCGTGTGTGACCGGTCGGTAGGAGATGTTTACTCCTCCGTGGCATCTGATCCCACCTCTGATATGTCGGTGGTCTTTGTTTGCTCTGCTTCTAATTTTTACTGTTTGATAGACTTTTGAGCTTGCATTCTGTTTGTTATCTCCATATATTTCATTTCGATCCTAGCCCCGCCCACTTCTCTCCGCTCGAATGTCAGTTTCGTTTAAATCAACGATTTGGTAAAAATGTTGATATAAGGAATACTGCCTTAAGTGTTTATGTAAAAGGATTGATCAGGTCATAAAATGTTTTCAAACATGTTTCACTATGATTTCATATTTAAAAATAATTTATATGAGTTAATTAATTCTTTAACTAGAATTTTGACTGTGTTTATTTTGAACAGAATTCTTTGGACGTGTCGTTCGATGCTGGTGGGAATGTAAACGCTGGACTGACTGCCACTACCCTAGTGTCCCAGTGGACCTGGGCTGCCACGCTGCTGCAGTCCGCTACTGTCGGTAGTAAGGTAAATATACGTATAGCCAATTAATCAGGGTTATAAAAAGAACATTCCGGGGGAAAAAATTGAAGGCTTAATAGTTTTTAGTTTAGAACATTTGAGAACTTTGCAATTATTTTGAGAAATGTGAAAATATACATCAACATATAAAGTTATTTTAAGCTTTTAAAATGGATTATTTGTTGTGTGTAATTTTGAAAGCTTTTTAAAAATGAATTTACATAAAATTATAAAACTTGAACAAAGAGTTTTAATGGAAACTCGAAATGACTACTAAACCCCGTTTGCATAGAGTATTCATAAAAGTGGATCTTGGATAGATTAAAACCAATAAAGATTAAATTTTGATCGTATTCAGAATGTTTTCAGATTCATATGTCAGATAAGGTGAATTCAGCACTTCATTTTTGTTTTGCTTATATATAATAACAAACAATTACGAAAAACACAGCTAGGCAGTGTAAAATTTCTTTCAAGATTAATTGTTTTTTTCATTTTAGAAAAAGTAGGCTTAGGAAAGGATACAGTAGTTCATGAAGTGATATTGTCATTATCCAATTTATTTTATTGATTATTAGAAATTTTTCTAGTTATAATAAATGTTTTATTCAAGTTAAATAACCGTTTTGTACCATAAAGGAAGTACGTTCATTACCAGTATAATTAACATCTTAACTAAGTAATATAGTTTCGCATGGTATTGAAGTCTTCGCCGTAAAAGTATATGTAATTTCATGATAGATAATCGGAAAAAATCTATTTCTCGTTGTCGGTTTATATTGGTCTATATAATTACCGAGGTTCTGTGCACGGTTAATCTCTAAAGATATACACCATTTATCCAACGTTTTATACTAGAGAACCATTAATTTGTTGATTAAATGCCGGATATCTATAAATAAATCATGACTATCAGGTATATGGGTACTGAAGTATAGTTCTACAGAGAAACGCAAATTGCAATACGGAAGTGTCGTAAAAGGGGTATTGAGCTAATCTTGTCTTAATTCACTGTTCTTTGTAAATTTAGTACAAATCATGTGTTCGCTTACCTCTGTACTCTTAAAATGCCTTCTGATTTTATGGTTCAAAAAGATGCATTATAAAAAGTATTCTTTGCTAATTTCATCAATAAAAACTTGCAGAATAAGGATCTCCCTTAATTTTCTTTTACATTTAAATTTATATTTTAACTTTTTGAGACGATACTAATAAGTGAATCAGCTAGTCTTCGTGACAAACTAATTCATGTAAATAGCTGTTCTCTTGTGTCATGACAGTGCAATGATGAAGTAATGACCGTGAAAAAGAAAACCGAAGAATATGAAATTACATTAAAACAAAAAATATTTGATTTAACAAGCATTCCTAGAGTACCCCCGGTACTGCGTAAGCAATACGTGTCTCTAACCAGGATCTTCTTTCTCTTTAGAGCTCGTTTGGAACATTAATTTATATTTAAGCATCACGAACCCAATCCCAATCCAAATTTATATAAATGATTTAATGCCTCTATACAGGTAAAAACTGAATCCGTAACTCATTAAAATACACTCACAAACCAAAAATTAAGCAGCTCTATAACTGCAAGCCTTTTGAAAAAAAGTGCGGGAAAACAAGTTGGACAGATGGAGAGACTCAAAAGAAACCTATAGTTCCCTTCCAGTTTCACCATTAGAGACTAATAAGATAAAAATGTATTTCCATACTGATATTAATGTAAACTTTCTACGTTTCAGTATGGTATTAGCGGTCCCTTTTGGTATGCGGCTGGAGCTTCTATACAAATGTTGCTGTTTTCAATGGTGTCCGTTCAATTGAAAATTCGTGCCCCTGGTGCCAAAACTTTTCTCCAGGTGATTAAGGCAAGGTTTGGGTCAAGGACTCATAAAATTTACTGTGCCTTCGCCCTGATGACGAACATCATCGTGACAGCTATGTTAATGCTGGGTATGTTTCGTAGAATGTTGTTGTTTAATACATGTATCATTCATAATGAAGTAGTTAATCCAACTTCACTGTAATTTAACAGTTTTATTGGCTAATGAAAATTCAACTTGTCCATGTAAGCATGTATACTGTAAACCAACTTTTATTCGTGTGCGAGAAATTTTCGCGAGGTGCGCGAGTACCTCGTCATCGCGAATATTTCTCGCTGAGAACCGAAGAGATTTTAAGGACCTTAAAGTCTCTGTCTATTAACAACAGATTTAAAAAACGCTTGATCGCGAAAATTTATCGTCGCGAACTAGTTAACCCTTGGTTAATCGCGAAATAAGGTCGCGAATTAAAGTTGGTTTACAGTTATCGATTATGATGCGTCCATAAGGACATACTCCAATAGTTGATAATGAAGATAAGACTTGCAAAAACAGTTGAGGCAGAGATACAAGTACATCATAATATGAAGAATGTAAAAGATACAGTGTATGGTGGATATTTCTTTGTTCATGCTGGGAATCCAGAGTTATGATACTTTATCAAGATCCGTGCAATTTCATTGCACACAAAGAAAACTCTCAGGTTATGATTGATATAACTACTATATAGTAAATGTAAGGGGTTTTTTTAGGATCCGTGTGATTTATTCTTTCCTTAAGTCTCATATGTCAAAATATAAACACAGGCAAAGTTTACTGCCAAAGAGGGACAAATTTATGAAAATCATCAAAATATTTTGTTTGCTGCTGCAAATACTAGTATTTCAACCAACTAAATCTAACGACCCATTTAAGGTAGTACAAAATAGACAGACCAATTTCTACCTTCAATTAATTTTGTATTGTTAAAATTTTGTTCTAGGATACAAAATTTTCTATAAATATAATATACAATGTATAAGAAATTCAACCGCACACTTTTTTGTGACATACTAGTTTTCCAATTATGCCTTATCAGACAGAGAATTTTGAACTCGGACATTGCATTACAGAATGTGCATTTTCCCCCAGAAAAAATTACAAATCAATTTATTACAAATCTTTGTATAGTTTGTTATTTATGCGACATGTCTGCTGATAAAATTAAGTAAATTAAACTTTTACTGGTTTATTTATGTAAAATGTTATTTAAAAAAAGAACACACATAGCCCGTGAATCGAAAATTAACATGTAAATAAGCTACACGTTCAATTTTCTTATTAAACAAATCTATGTTAAATTTTTCTAAGAAAATGAACAGAATGTTTAAATTAGAACCCGAATTAAAATATAATAGTTATTAAAGATGTTTTGGCGATTTAATAATGATAATATTCAAGGTGAAGATGAAATTTTTTAAAATATTGTATACAATAATAATTATTATATTTTTCAAGAAATACTTACATGTGAATTTGAAAATTCAAGCTCCATTTAAAGTTCATAACCAAGGTTAAATTTTTTAACTTCAGCTAAATCTATGGTCAAAAATATTTTTACCCATTAAATACATGTATAAATTGTTTGAATCATTTTTAAAAAAGTTGTTGAAATTCGGGAAACAGAAAAAAAAAACATAAGACACAATCATATGTTATAAGTACGATATCAGCAAAAGGCATTCTGCTTTCAAAGGTCATAAAATAAATCTAAGGACTGGACAATGTAATTTTGTTGCAACATTTAATTAATAGATAAAACTTACTCCTTCACAGCAAGAATATAGATTGCGAATACAACTTTGATTTATTTTCTCTGTTTCTAACACAAGAATCGATAATAAATTACTTGGTAAGTTACGCATAATACAATCATGCTTTCATCGTTACAAAACCAACTTTCTTTAATGAAAAAAATATATCCTAAAGCCGATAATTTGTCAATACTTTTGCATTACGTTGTTATCATTCAAATGTGTTTATTTGTTAGAACTGTCTCAGCTTCTGATCAAAGAATTGAAAAAGAATTCCTAATTGTAATTCTCTCTCTCTCCCTCGTGGATTCGAAATCCAAAGATTGAATCTGAAATACGATCTATAATTACATTTTTTTCTCTCTCTCTTTTGGGTTCTACTGGTCAGAGACCATAAGAGCTTATGCAATAATACTTAACGTGTTGGTCTTCCGTCTGTCTGTCTGTAAACATTTTTGTTTTCAAAATGATACTCCTCCTACAGTTTTAGTCCAATTTCAATTAAACTTGGCACACAAGTAGACTACATTATACATAATTCTATATATTGCTTCTTGATTTCGATGAACGATGTTGTTACAAAAAAATAGAAATTTCTGCGAAATATACTTTCAAAATGCTGCTTCATCTACAGTTGTTTTGGTCTGATTTTAATATAATGCACCACGAAAGAAGATACCATAAAGATACATAATTGTCATCATTGTTTTTTTTTATTTTGATGAATGATATTTCCATGGAAACTAAAATTGAAATATTTGTAAAATTCTTTAAAAGGCCACTCCTCCTACAGTGTGGTCTAATTGGTATCTTGCCACAAAAAGGAGACTAAATCAAAGAGTAATATTCTATTTATTGCTGTTGCATTAGTCCAACTCCTACTTTTCTCTTTCTTTGTTTTAAGTACAAACCAGTAGAGCTACAATCTCCACAGACACTTCTGGTTAATATATGCTTTAGATGTGGCATATATAAAACAAACATTTTACAAAACAATAATACACCAACATATGGGAACAAACACATAAACAATAGTTAACAGGTGTGGGAAGAAAATCTAATAGGTTTAAAGTTCAACAGACAATAGTTACTTTCATTCTTATTGTCCCCCCACATTCGCGAAATCGAGGGGACTTTAAATTCATTCGTCTTTTCGTCTATCACAAAAACTTTAATATTGGCAATAAGTTTTGAATGAGAAAAGACAGTTCTTTCATATTTCACTTGTTCATTACTTGTGAGTGGCTGTGACAATGCCTTCCCTAATCCATATGATTTTGACTCTGTTACCATGACATGAAGTTTGACCTACAAGTACTTTTCAAAAATTTTACAATACTTTTAGATGGTCGTAACGCTTGAAAGAGAAAAAGGTTTTCATATTCATGTGACAAGATCTTTCTGAATTCACTATGCTTTTTCGACCACGTGACCTTTACCATTTAGACCGGCCTTCAAAGAAATTCGTCATTTTTTTTCTTTACAACTTTTGATTGAGAAGAGAAGGGGCTCTCACATTTGACATGTGTATTATCGTTTTACAAACAGCGTGACAGTTTGCTTGATAGGGCGTGTTAAAATTGTGTATGCTGATTATCAGTTTACTCATCGATTGGATGTTTCATTATACCCCCCGCTTGAAAACTGGGAGGGTATATATAGTAATCGGTATGTCCGTCCGACCGTCTGTTACGCTTAAGGGTACCCATTTCTTATCCGCAACTCCTCTCATACCACTGAAGGAAATTTAATGAAACTTTCACAGAGTCTTTACATTGGCGGATCCAGAGGGGGGGGGGGGGTTCCGGGGGTTGGAACCCCCCCTTTATTATTTGCCAAGTGGAGAGAGAGAGAGAGAGGATAAAACGTTTTCCGAGGTTATATGTTTGTACGTCTTATTTATTGATTGAATAGATAGATTCTCACACATTTAGTAATAGTTTCCTCCAATCACCTCCTCTATTATATTTTTTGAGAGAATGGTAGATAATATTCTACTTATTTTTATATATCTTGTATATGATATGTAACATGCGAGGTTTAATTTGATATTAGATTCCCGTGATCTTTGGCTGTGTTAGCTATATATGTACCGTTTTTATCATATCTTGATCAATTTAACGAACTAACATGTAACTCTTATTTGTTTTAAAGCCCATGCCACCCGCACCCCACCCCGAAAAGGTTTTTCAAATTCTTTAAGAATTTTTTTTTATAATCTTCGGAAGTGATACGAATCCATTCAATTTTAAGGCTTCCGTGGGTTTTGATTTTTTTTTTCTTGTTCGGAATGGGAGTACGCTTTTTTTTTAAAGGACATAAAACAAAGATAGTATTTACCACAACCTTAGATCTTTCTATACATGTCTGTGAATCTTTGCTTGAGAATATATATTGGGGGGGGGGGGGGGGGGGGGGGGGTTTAGAAGGGCATAACCCTGGAACCCCCCCTTTCAAAATTTGCTGGATCCGCCCCTGTCTTTATTACATATTGCCATTGTGCACCTCCTATTTTACTTTTTGATCTGATATATATTTTGGATTTTCCAGAGCAAAACATTGATACTGGAATTATATTCATATGGGAGGCGGGGGCATTATTTAGTGAGCTCATTGCTCACAGTACCTCTAGTTTCAATGGAATCAATAATACTTTGCACATGAAACACAGAACCCAGCAATACCACTGACAATATTGACCGATCGCATTGATTAAACAACATTAACATGTAAGTGGACAAATGAAGTTATACTTCCTACATGTATAATGATGATATTGATAGCTACATAGTACAACAGTAGCCGGAGTAGTTTTACTTATTCCATTCTTTAAATTTTCTTAGACGTATTCAAAATCCCATCCGGTCAAATCACAACAAATACAATACATGCTTTTTTGAGGACAGAAAACGGGCTTTGACTGACAACGTGTTGCTGGTGACTACAAATGCCGTACTTGTATAAAACAATCATCAATGTGATTGGCCAGTATTATCACGGTATTGTTGTATTTCGAGTTTCATATGCAAATTAGTATTGATTTCATTGATCCAATCGATGAGTAAAATGATAACCAGCTAAAAAAAAAACACGCCCCATAAAGCAAACTTTCATCCTGTTTGTAAAATGATATTTATAAATAACTCCCTATGGCCCTTTCGCCTTCTAAAAGTTTCCATCACCCCACCCCCTCATCATTCTGAAACTCTTTCAATAAAATAATAATTCAAGTGATAACCTCACTGACTTGGGTGCAGATATCAAACAAATTTTAAAATGACAATCAGCAAGAATAAACAAATTGATTCATCTTGCACTTGAAAAGGTTACAAAATGCCCTTTCTATAAGCATGAATTTTTTATGCTACAAATTCTATATTTTTCCCCTGGAAAAGATTGTTGGTGGATTGTTGCAATATTAAAACATCTATTTGTTTTTCATCATTTTGCAGGAGGCGCTGCAGTAATGAAGAGCCTTGTTCAGGACATTAGCGTTGAATACGCCACTCTTCTTGTGACTGCTGTTATCGGGGCGTATTCTTTCATCGGTGGACTCGGTGGAACCTTTTATGTATCGTACTTCAACACTGGAATTATCTACATTCTCATAATGGTTTTTGTCATGAATGTGTTCAATAACGAAAAGAGTACAGGCTCATTGGGTATTGATTAATACTACATTAACCCTAAAGTCGTCACTTGTTATCACTTTAAAGACATGAATAAATGTATTTTGAGCTATACAAAAATGATTAAAGTGGATTAAGATTAGAACAAAAACAAGGCCAATTAAAATAGAAAATGTTTAAGCAAAGTTGGTGATTTATACTATGATGTTTAGTTAGATCATTTTTCAATTCATTGCTTTTGTACTTTAAGGTAAAGTTGAAAAGGTGTACGCCCTAGTCTCTTGTAGCAAAGGACCAGACGATAATTATCAAACAAGCTTTCTCACTATTCAGTCTAAACAAGGCCTTATGTTTGGAATTATAAATATTGTGGGTAAGGGATATAAAACACAACTTTTCGAAAGAAAAAGAACTGTGTCAAACAGTATCAATTTTATTGATTTTTTTTTATAATTAATTAAATACCATATGCAAACTTTCTATTTTTTCAAATTTGTGTTTTTGTAATGATTATTTTTATTTTAGGAAATTTTGGAACAATATTCGTAGACCAGTCCTATTGGCAGAGTAGTGTTGCTGCCAAACCAAAGCAAGGTGTAATAGGGATTTTAGCGGGTGCCCTTTGTTGGTTTGCCATTCCGTTTGGTCTTGCCACAACAACATCATTAGCTTACTTAGCGTTAAGCGCCAGCCAAAATCAAGCTCTTCTGAATGACGCAGACGTAGATGCAGGTATTCAAGTTTCCCCTTGTATACAGTTTAGCTCAACAATTTAAAAAAAAATTAATTTGTTCATCATACATGTAACATTGTAGCCAAAAACAGTTCAATTTAAACAAGAGACTCATGGGCCACATCGCTCGCCTGAGTAACTTTGAGCATTCTGTTATAACAGATTTCCCCCTTTGTAATACCTATCTTGACATTGCCCAATCCCAAAGGGTCATGATTCGAACAAATCAGAATCCTAACTACCCAAGAATGCTACCATAAGTTTTAGCTTTTATTGCTTAGTGGTTATTCACAAGAAGATTTTAAAGGTTTTTTTCCTATATATTTCTATGTAAGACCTGGATTCCCTTATGTGGCCCCGTCCTACCCCCGGTGGTCATAATTTGAACTATTTAGAATCTACACTACCCAAAGGAGGCTTTCATAAGTTTCAGCTTTTCTAGTTCTTGAGAAGAAGATTTTATAAGTTGTTTTTCTATTTACTTCAATGTAAAATTTGGATTCCCTATTGTGGCCCCGCCCTTCCCCATGGGGTCATGATTTGAACAATTTTAAATCTACACTACCCCAGGATGCTTCCACAAAAGTTTCAGCTTTTCTGACCAAGTGGTTCTTGAGAAGAAGATTTAAATGACACCACCCTATTTTTGTATTTTTTCTTTGATAACATGTAAGTTAAAAGTAAGGTAATTGCATATATGGGCTGCAAAGCTCATTTCCCTGCTATTCTTCCGAGGAAATATAAAGGAAGGTCTAAAAACACCCACAAATAACTCGTTGGATAAAATTCAATGACACATCCAACTAAAAATCATTGGAGATCCTCTATTTCCATTTAGAGTTTCCCAAAAAGAGACATTGTTTGTCAATATAATTGATTAAACGTCTGCGTACAGAATGACAGCGAGGAGTCCGTGTGGTCTCGGTTGCTCTTCTTGAATTTCAATGAGGGGTCAGAGAACTTGTGGTCTGGGTACTTCTTCCTCTTCAGTTTCGGCTCCGGAAAGTTGTGGTCGCATCTAGTTTGCATTTTTTTGAGAAGGCACATAACTTTCGTCTGTAACCTGAGTGTAGGATTTGCTCAGCTTCTTTGGGCGTCGGAGGCACTCGTTATCTGGCAACAACCCGATCCCCCCCCCCGAATCTTTTCATTTCCGGTCGAAAATGTTCGACATAAGTCTGAAAAACTTTCTTCCGTCTGACGTACAATTTCTTTTTCCTTTTGATCCTTCACCATACCAGTTGAAATTCACCTTGGTGTCCGTCACGAACAATTCCTCGAATAATTTCTTCATATTAGAAGACACGCAAAGTGACCAGGGTTGTTTGCTTCTTGGTGAAGACTGGCCAGGGTAATATCTGCGATCCGAAGGTCTTCTGGAATCCGGCTTTGGAATTTTTCTCTTCATCGCCAGTCTCTGGAGCCACTGGTTCTTCGGGTCTGGCTTCGCTTAGTTCTTTTGCAATCGTCGCTAGCCGCAGAATCCGTTGATTGGCAGCGTTAAGTTTGGTGTGAGCAAGGCGCAAATACTGACTGATTGTGTTCACCGTATTTTGCAGGCTTTTTAGCTGGTTTGTGATTGTTCTGAAGTATACAGTGTTATCTGTTGTGTCTTACGGCGTGCTTGGGTGGCCTGCAAACACGGGCGACGTTGGTGCTGCTGAGGTGTTCGTGCCTTGGGTGATGATTGGGGATGTTATTGATGGGGTTGGTGGTATAGTTGCGGTGTTTATAGCCCCTGGAGCACTAGCCGAGGTGACGTTGGTGTTAGTTTTGCTGTTGGTATTGGTGACAGGCGCTGTGTCTTCGGATCTTGGTCTTCTGATCGGCGTTGACGTTATGGGTATAGTGCCTGTTTCTCTGCCAGAAGTCCTCCTGGTTACAAAAATTACCTTAACTACTACCTGTTTAAAGGTGAAGAAAAATGAAATAATAAATGATAACAAGAATTAAAACTATATTTGTCGAAAGTTGTTTATAAATCTATACTTATTGTTTATACATCTAAACTAGATAAACATTTTTTTTCAAATAAACTCCGAAACGGCATATTTCTTATGGCCCCTTTTCCATTGCAGACAATTAAGCTTCTACTTGTGGGGACTACATGGAATTAGCTTTTAATATATATTTGATGTTAATTTCTGTCCAAGTATCTTTTCTGCAGCTGCCGATATTTCAAGAAACAGTGTATTGTTTTTTAAGAATGCAAACTGCAAAAAGAACCAACAGCAACTGATAACAGTTTTTCATTTCAACGGATAATTAACAAAAATTCCGAGTTCAGAGACTGACAATATACAGGAAGAAAATGAATGGGAGCTGCCATAAAATAAATGCGTCGTTCAATGTTAGGGGGCACTCCATTTCGTTTATTCGTAATAAAATATTGAGCGTTTTCCGTTGTTGTCGAAGATACGGCGAATGTTCAACCAATTATCAGATATCAAGTAATCTTGATCTTTGTGTCGAACATATCAAATACGTAAGCTTAGATCACTACGGAAAACCCAATTATAGGATAACCAGAGATTGCAGAAAATAAACCATTGAAGTATTATTGGATGAATCCAACTGTGAAAATTTTAATCCGCTTATTTTTACAAAGCCTAATATTTTATACACTTATTATGAAGAGTAAAGGAGGAATTAAAATAGCTAAGTGGATGCAAATAATCAATAATTTGTTATTAAATTTCTCTTTCACTTTACTGTAATATATATTTTTTATCTCGATAAACCTAGATTTACCTTTGTTGAACAGTATATTAAATAAACAGCAAAATTTATTTGCTAGCTACAACAAATTTATTTGTAGAGTTTAAATGAGTTTCCTCATTTAAAACTATTTTTTCTATTAATCTTAAATGGGGCCAACCCTCTGATAAGAGAGATAATTATTCGAGTACAGTCTTAAAATCCTTATGTTAGGACATCTTGAATAAGTAAATTTAAACAAACTTGACCTTTGTATGTAATAGAAACACTGACTTCTATTTCCTTTAAATTGAAAAATTGATCACAGATAACTCTTGTATTCTAATAGCAGAGCTTCATACCTCAACATTTACTATATGTTTTCGTTTGAATCTAGTGTGATTCATTTAGCTTTTGATGAAACTCAGTGTTAAGATATTTGCAAAAATCGTGAAAATCATGACAGAGGGTCATAACTCCTTAATTATTTTTTTTCGTTACTACAGGTCTAGTTCCCGTCATTGTGGCCCAAAAAATATTAGGTCGTTCTGGAGAACTTATGATTATTATTATGATACTGATGGCTGTGACGTCAACGGGGTCCGCAGAAATAATGGCAGTCTCCTCAATTTTAATTTACGATGTTTATCAGCTTTACTTGAAGGTATATATCTAAAATCAAAGAACATTAAAACATTGAATGAAGGATTTTAAATACAAAGTTTGAATAAAAAAAGTTTGTTATGGCCTACATTATTCTTGAGGGGATTCCAAGGTTTTCAATATTCTTATTTTGGGGAAAAAATATTGGATGTAATGTAAATTCTTAAATAAAAAAATGATATTTGATATGTCAACACACCCTTTAACTGAATTGAATGATTCTATTAATTATATAAATATTCAAGTCAACGGATGATTTCGAACTATTGGACTTCTGAACGTATCGCATGACTCAATATTTTTTTTAATATAAAAGAGAATACATGCAGAAAGAAACCAAATTAATAATTAAGTGCTTGGATATTAATTTTACATAAAATAAGCTATATGTACATGTAAACCTGAGAAAAATGTTGACATTATACACAATTATTATATGTTAAAAAAAAATCAAATTTTAAAATGATAGCCGTATAGGCTGGTTACAGACGCTAATAGCTGCATATTGTGTGGACGAAGTCGGGGACGGTTAGCCAACCCACGTGACAAGTGTAAATGTGAAAGCATGATGTATTGTAACGCCTGTTCTGACGACGACAAGTATGTATAAGCTACAAGCAAATGGCTTGAGGAATATTTAAAAAGTATGTTGTTAAAGCTTCACACACTTATTTACAGCGTTAAGGTTTCATCAGAGATCAACTTGTCCAAAAATTATTTATATAATACAATGTAGCTCCAAAACTGTGTGGTTTATAAGTTTAAACTTTTACAGTTTATAAATATATCATTGATTAACAGAAAGAAAGTATCACTTAAAAACAGTATTTGAGAAAAAAAAATTGAGAATATATATTTAAAAAATACATATTTTTAAAGAAATGCACCTATTTTATTCTTTATTATTTTAATTTATGTTGACCTTTGATGAAACCTTAAGATGCATTTAGCATGAACTTTCTGCACTGAAAAACTATTTGCATATAAATTAAACAAACCCCTCTTTTTAATCTCATTGAATCAATTCACCAAATATTTAAAATATGTATTTTAAAAGTTATAACTATTGAATATTGTGACAGAGGATTTTTTTTACAATGTTTTATTGGAAGTACTATTCTTTAATCCAAAACTCCTGTACCTTTAAATTGAGAGAAAAACCGAATGTTGGATTTTGGATTCTTTTGCTAAATCCTGAAATTAGCTTTTTGAAACAAAATAGAGAGAAATGAAACACGATTTTTACGATTGTGTTACTTGCTTCAGACGACAAGAAAACGGTTTTAACCGATTTATTTTCATTTGATCACACTATGAGACTAAGTCTGTCTGAATGCTGAAGTACATTGTATTCATTCACCATTCTTCCGTGTAAGTGTCTTTCCGTGGACAATTTTATGTGTAAATAATGGCATAAAAATCAGTCTGAAAAAAGTTAGCATATGACTTGATGAGAAAAACTGTATTTGCCGACTACGTCATTGAATCGACCGTAGAACTTCCGAAATTATTACTTTACCAAGGTATATAATTGCAGCATACATGTTTGTAAGGGTTGATGATTGAAAATTAAAGTTCTAATGTTTAGCATAAAGCTTTTCTAGTTAAATATCCAAATATGAAACAGATTTGTTAAACTCTAGTATCTTTTATTAAAAACACATTGGGATATATCGTGTCGACAAAAGATTGGATAGCTATTGCGAATTGACAAATATACGTCGTCGATATATCTATATTTCGAATTTGAAGGTCACAGCAAGTGTTTGATTCTTTTCACGTTCAAGATTTTGAACAAATTCTGCTTTACATGAATACAAAAAGGTCTGCCGCGCCAATAACGGGGCGCACTTTGAACTGAATTGAATTCCAACAGATTGTTTGTTTAAAATGTCTAATCTAACCAACTTTCAAGTTATTTTTAAGCAAATCAAAACTCACTATTGGGAAATTATTTTTCTTTCCCATTTCACAGAAACCCGATGAAAAATAAGAATGTAAAAATTTTCATGTGACGTGTCGATAAAATTTTCACTTTTGAAGTACACCGATTTCTGCTGAACGCTAATCAAAAGCGCTCTCGTTCTTTGTTATGAATAGTACCAACAGATGCACAGATAAACAGGAAGTGAAATCCGATTTGAACTAAAATGAATCCCACCAAATAACATGCCTGGAGAAAGAATGTGCTAAAATTTCAAGCATCTGCGGCGAGTAGTTGCTGAGAAAACTGCGACGAAAATGAGTTATGCATGGTACGGACAGATGCACAGATAAACAGGAATTTGACATCCGATTTGAACAAAAATGAACCCTACCATATGGCATGCTTTATAAATAATGTGCTAGAATTCCAAGCATCTGCAATGAATAGTTGCTGAGAAAACTAGCTGCGACCAAAGAATTTTGACGGACAGACGCACAAGAGTAAAACAGTATACCCCCTCTCCTTCAGAGCAGGGGTATAATAATTAATAATCATTCAATTTCTTCCAGAATACGTATAGATCATTGAAAAATTAAAGATGAATATTTACTTTCTCGGGAATTGAATTTCAACCAGAAAGTTTATAATCATAATTTTTCTACTACTTGAAGTAGTCTTTTTTTTATTGTGCAAACGATGCATGAAGTTTTTGCAAGTATTTATATCTATACAATTTTAGATTTTTTTAATGAAACTAATTTAATTGCAATATTTAAAATGGTACACCTAAAGAATTTTGACTAACAATCCCCCCCCCTTGGCAAGTAAAAGATAGTTTCTCTGGTTTTCGAAAATGAGTAGGCTCTTTGGGAGCCGCCAAAAAAAACGAAAGAAGATCATACTCTCTTAATTTGATCGCTGAAATATTTCCGACTCAGCGTTAAACAATAATAACAATCAATCAATTTCTCTTGCAAATCGCAGTCGCCCGCGTCTGCTCTAAAGTCGCGAAGTGAGAAGTTGATCTTACGTCACCGGTTTGATGTGTTTTACTTACATGTATTTGGTCGATGCGTATTTGATGATCCTACTCTTGGATGACATCTTACTAACATCTATTCTAAATATTATAAGGAAGGGAAGCTAAACCTATGTTTGGAAAATGCAATAAAAATATGGAAGTATTTGAGGAAACGATTACATGTATACAAATGATTGTAAGCCTTGTCTCACGGTGTTCCTTCCAGTGTTAACATTTTATGCTTAAGGGAAAGTTGATACTTTGCAAATCGAGTTATTGATTGGCTGATTTGACTGGTCATCAATTACTAGGCACATCTCAAATAAGGGATTTATAATCAATATCAAATTAAAGCTTTGGGGCCGTAATGTTTATATTTACAGTATTTTGTTATGGAAAGGTGTTTTAAATAATCCGCGTTTTTTTTGACGTTTTAATACCTTTAGTGGCAATAGGCAAAAAGAAAACTGAACCGTTTAATTAAAATGGGATATACATGTAAACGTTGTATAATTAAAGACAGTATTTAAAAACAATGTGTTAGTTATAATGTTGAAATTTTGCATTTGGGTTATTTTCTTAAAAGGCGGGTTAATTTAATTTATTCCGCTTCTCTGCAGATAGATTAACCGCCTTCCAGAAGTTAGTAAAACGTATAATTCTTGGGTTTCTTTTAAACCTTTCCCTTCTTTCAGTTAATATTAAAACATGACTATTCTGAATATTTTTCTCCCTTTCTAAAATAAAAAAACCTGAGTTTATGGCCCAAGACAATCGAATAAATTAAAAGATTATTTTTTAAAGATTATCATTATGATGGTTACATGTATATATAAAATGAGCAACGGGCTTTTGAGCAAAATTCCGAAATCCTTCCCTCGGGGTTTGGGCGTTTTTCTTGTGTGTGTGTACTGTGCTACAGAAAACGTAGATATGTTTCAACAGTTACATAACAAATATTGGTGATGAACTACTTATAGAAAAGAATCGATGCGCAACCATAATATACATGTAATAGTCCATTCTTGTGACTGTAATCATATGTTATTTTGAGAAAATAAAGTCTAAAAAAAGAAGAAGTTTTATGTGTGGGAAGATATTTTTACAATGAACAATAAGTTTTTCCTGTAATTAGCTTTGTTGTTGTTGTTTTTAGCTCTATTGGTCAGAGACCAGAAAAGCTTAGCGATAGTAAGGTGTCCGTAGTCCGTCCGTCTGTCTAGCTGTCCGTCTGTTTTAATATCTGTATACTTCATGAAAAGAATTATCGTCACTGCAGTGAAGTGAACTGAAAATTACAATCATCTTGTGATTAATTGTATTTTGTGAAATTGTTATGTGATCCTGCCTGTGATTCGGTGTGAATTTTAGGATCCGCAATTTCATTCGGGGCCCGGACTGTGTATATTGCGCATGCGCTTCGCACCACCATTGCTCTCGACCACCCGACTTATGCTGAGTGATCATCGACTTTCATCGTAAATGACGTCACACGACTTTAGCTAGCTAGTTCGATTCAAACCGAACTCATTTGCGTACAAACTACCCAAATCCGAGATTCCGGAAGTGTACCTGTGAACACGAGGAATGACAATCCACTTGGAATAAAAAAAAATTCTAAGTATTGGTAATTAAAATTTTGCATTATATTGACTCTTTATTTGTTTATTTACTTGTTTATTTGTGTTTCTTGTGTTGTCACTCTGTCTTGTCCTTGTTTTTGTCATATCATGTCATTTGTCAAAGAGATCTCAGAGGTTTCAATTTCACACCATAACTTATTTCTTTTTGAAAGAATTTATTGTTTTTTTTTTCATTGAACATATCAATTGTCACTTTTTTTTTAGTTTGTGTGAGTATGTGAGAAATTTTGTTTACAAATGTTTGCATGTTCATTGACACCGAGCTCGAGTTGTAGAATTCTATCCGATACTCGTACTTGCGATGTACGGTTGTTCGTGATTTTTTTTTCTGTATTTTGTTTTTGCCTTCTGCAAGTGGAAGTAAGTAGGTCAGACAAAGAAAATATAGTTGAAGGTGCAGAAGGGGATGAGGAGTTAGGTTCAGAAGATGCTATGATAAAAAAGTTAATTGCAAGTGGTAAGTATGATATCCTGCCAAAGATAAGCACGCCAAAAGGTGTTTCGGAAGCATTTCCTAGAACATATTCTTTTGGAAGAGGTAGAGCTAAACTGTCAGATACTTTTAGTTTGAATCAGACAAAGGATGATCAGGTAGTAGGACATAGTATGGTACATTCTGAAATTATTTTAACAGAAGCAATTCCCAAGATTCCATCATTTTCAGGTGATGAACCACCCAAGAAAGGAGATGTAAGTTATTCATAAGGGAGATTTGAAATCAGATGTCTACAGAGTGATCCAGAGGTAGATTCTAGTCATTTGCTACAAGCAATGCGTATATCCCTAAGAGGCACAGCTAGGAAACTTTTGATACCTCTCGATGAGAAAGCAACTACTGGTGGGATTTTAGACAAACTTGATGCATTATTTTCAGATATCTCAACAAATGGAATGATAATGCAGGGGTTTTTCAATTCTTTTCAGTCACCAAGTGAAAATGTTACATCTTTTTGTTGTAGAATTTAGTCGCTTTTACAAACAGCTATTGACAATAATCATTTGCGCAAGGATGCTAAGAATGATCTCTTACGTCACAAATTTTGGACTTCTTTACGTTTTGAAAAACTTAAGTCCCAAACTAGACATAAGTATGATACTATTCAAAACTATGATCAGTTGTCGGCGGTCCGCTATGTTCCATGCTGATTGTTTTAATGCTGTAGTTAGCGTCTCCTACACCTGTTACATGTGGTATTTAAAGTACTCGTT
Source organism: Saccostrea glomerata (assembly GCA_003671525.1). Classification (NCBI taxonomy): domain Eukaryota; kingdom Metazoa; phylum Mollusca; class Bivalvia; order Ostreida; family Ostreidae; genus Saccostrea; species Saccostrea glomerata. The sequence continues at coordinate 1,292,093 of PRKT01000117.1, forward strand.
ATCTCGTGTGGTATGTACTCGTTTATGCAGAAATGACCGTGACCAAATCAGCTGACACCTATTTTGGTCCCTTATACTTTGGACATATTAAAATAATTTGCTTTTATTGAACGTCGTTTTATAACAGTCTATTAATTAATATATAATACAAGTCTATCCTGACATGTTGCAATTGCATTTATTCTTTGAAAGATATCTTCTTTCGCTTATCTAATAATTACAAAGCTGCATTAATTACAGATTCCTCCCTCCCCTAAATAAGAGCTGTAAATTAACCATTTGTATTTATTGGTGCATTTTTATATTAATTTAAAATTTTTTTTTTAATAAGTAAATTAAGAATAAGAAATTGATTTCGTTTGGCTCAGTGTTTGTTACAGGCATTTAGAACTTTAAAATAAATTATTGAGAGACAGGGCTTAACTAGTCTCGTATATATATAATTAAAAGCAGATTTCATTTGAAATGAATAATTTTATGCTTCAACGATGAGTGAATTTCGCTATATGCAAAATTTGATCGCAATTGTTACGCACTTTTGCGTCGCTTGCGTGGCACAGTTATGGAAAAACGTCTGATCTAGAGTTGCAGAGTTATGACCTGATCCCAACATCCCGGGTTCGAATCCATTACGGGAGGTTGAGACCGCTTCTTCAAACGAGACTTTATAAACCGAGAGAAACGCAGAGAAACGAAATGATCACTTGCTACTCAATGGCCCTCTGTGCCAAGTGTTAGGTGTAATTTTGCAACCCTTCACGGGAAAGTGGTGGCGACTCCAGCTGAGTATGGTGAGTGAAATATTTTCGAAAGGGACGTTAAATATAACTGCTCTCAGGTCATACAATTTGGAGTCAATGCTTGTCAAGCGAAGTACCATGCACTTAACAGACTTTAAAAGGGGTTATTTGTTGCGTCTATTAAATCCATTAAGTTGTAAGTGATAATTGGAAAATTTACAGCTAGAAAGAGATAACTTGCAGCACTCGGATGCACAAATTGGTTTAGTATTTTTTTCTCACATTTCCTTGATTTGTCGGGAGGTAAGATTGGGGCTTCCTTTCTGCAGCAAACGTATAAAGAGCTTTGTCAAACATTTATGCCCTAGACTTTTTGCGTGGTCCCGGAGGCCATGGACAAACATCAGGCTACGCATGCGCAAGTATAAAGTTCGCCCTAAGACAAACTTGCCCGTTAAATGATTCGCCCTATTCGAATTAGAATAATTTTTATGCCATTCATTGGCAAGTCTCGCTTTAAAATCTGCATATTGTATTTATATATTCATTTCTCTCTTGTACATAATTTTGTATACAAACTAAACATTGATTCTAGGGCACAAGCATTTTAAAAAAGTACTGTAGGAAAAACTTGCAGTATATTAACAACTTGAATTAAAAACATCGTTCAACAACTAGTTCTACCTTTTAAAAGTTAGAACACGCATTCACGGGTATATGTTTTGAGCATTAAGGCTAGCGAAATAATTTGATATATAGCAAATCCAATACAGCTTGATAGAGGCCTTTAGCAACTGTTTTCCATATGAAGGGGGGGGGGGTCAACAAGATTGCCACTTTCCCTAAGTATTACGAATCAAATTAAAAGGATTTGTAAAAGTGCAAGGGTGTGACAATCAAACCCGTCTAAATTGAATCTACACCACATGAGGATGCTTCCATATAACTATGACCAATCATGGCTTTGCTGTTCTTGAGACTGAAGAAGATTTTTAAAGATTTTCCCCATGTATTCCTAAATTACACTTTGTACTCCCCCCCCCCCTATCATGGCTCCACCATACCCCTGGATGTCATGATTTATATCAAACTTGAATTTTCACTACCTGAGGATGCTTTCACATGAGTTTCATCTTTACTAGCCCAGTGGTTCTTGAGAAGAAGATTTTTTATTAGTTTTTCCTAATGTATTCCAATGTAAAACTTTGACCCCCCCTTCTTGGCCCCACCATACCCCTGGGGATCATGATTTGAACAAACTTGAATCAACACTACCTAAGGATGCTGCCAAATAAGTTTCATCTTTCCTGGCCCAATGGTTCTTGAGAAGATTTTTTTTTTAAATTCTATTACAATGTAAAACTTTGATCAGCCATTGTGGCCCTGCCCTACCCCCGTGGGTCATGAATTGAACAAACTTGAATCTACACTATGTGACGATGCTTCCAAATAAGTTTAATCTTTCCTGGCCCAGTGGTTCTGGAGATGAAGATTTTTAAAAGATTTTCCCCATATATTCCTATGTAAAAGTTTGATCAGCCATTGTGGCCCAGCCCTACCCCCGGAGGTCATAATTTGAACAAACTTGAATCTACACTACCTGAGGATGCTTCCACATGAGTTTAATCTTTCCTCGCCCAAGGGTTCTGGAGAAGAAGATTTTCAAAAGATACCATTTTTTCATTTATTCATAATTATCTCCCCTTGGAAGAGGGCTTGACCCTTTATTTGAACAAACTTAAATCCCCTTCACCCAAGGATGCTTTGTGGCAAGATTGGTTGAAATTGATCCAGTGGTTCTTCAGAACACTGTAAAAAAAAATAGCTAGTGAAAATCACTAAGGAGACTAGTAAATTTATTGTCCATACAATCACTACCTTAAAAGCAGTTTTACTAGGTATTGGGTATATTTACTAGATAAGATTAGTTAATCTAGAATTGATATGTAACTTTCACTATGTTTGTAAGTATCTATACGACCCAGGCTTCAAAACTCACTATCTTAGCCAGTAAACTGAAAGCTTAAGAGTACTAATCATGACAAACGGTTTACGAGGCACACTTGCTAAATTCACTAGGTTTTTCTTTCAGTGGAGAAGATGAAAATGTGAATAGTTTACAACGACGCCGACGACAAAGACGACAGACAACGGACAAATTTTGATCAGAATAGCTCACTTGAGCCTTCGGCTCAGGTGAGCTAAAAATATATTTGAACAACTGTTTAAAAAGCTTGCATTAAAATTTTGGTCTACTTAATTACATTCACTCTTGAGTACTTGAGACCATGGTAACTATGGAAAGTTAAAGATAATCAAACTGTTAGAGGGTTAGCATTTTGTAAATATTTCAAAGGATACACGGAATCATATATTTAAGCGTAGTCTTCTTTTGTTTACAGAAACACTGTATATTGACAACAGTCCAAAACTGTAGGAGGAGTGACAAAAAGAAATTTTTTGTTGGTAACCATTGCAACACATTCATCAAAATCAAAATTAATACGGATCATAGAATTATGTATCGTACTGTTGCCTACTTGTGTTATATTGAAACAATCTAAATCTGTAGTAGAAGTAGCATTTGGAAAAATTGACGTATATCTCACTATCGCAAAAGCTCTCTTCTGGTCTTCAACCATTTCAGCTAAAACATAACTATTTACATGGTTATTTCTTAGTTGCCCAGTAGCAGAGACATTTTTTTTTAAAAATTAATGCATTTTCACTATATAATCAATAGAGCCCCCCCCCCCTCCGAACACCAGAACCCCTGACCCTGGGGGCTTGAAATTTACAATTTTGGAAGAGGTAGCCTTATTCAACATAACTTTCTACTTTGTTATATTATTTAATACCAAGGAGCAGAGAAGAAAATTTTTAAAGAAATAATTCATTTTCACTATATAAACTATATAGCCCCGCACTAGCACTAGAACCCCTGACCCCGGGGCCATGAAAATCATAATTATGGAAGAGGCATCCTTATTCAACATTACTATGCACTTGGTTAGCTTATTTAATACCCAGGAGCAGAGAAGAAGATTTTCAAAGAAATAATGCATTTTCACTATATAATCTATTTAGCCCCACCCTAGCTCTTATAGAACCCCTGACGCTGAGGCCATGTATTTCACAATTTTTGTAGAAGACTCAATGCTGATTACATTCATGCCAACAGTTTGACTGCTTGATATCCAGGAGTAAGAAGAAGAGTTTTAAAGATT
>PRKT01000117.1:1296189-1323772 GCA_003671525.1 Saccostrea glomerata
GGGGGGGAGGGACCATGAAATTCACAATTTCTGCTCCCCTTTACCCAAAGATGCTTTATACAAAAATTGGTTAAGCGGTTTCAGAGAAGAAGCTGAAAATGTTCATATGTTAACATACGACGTACGAAAAAGGATAGAAATAGGTCACCTGATGACTCAGGTAACTTAAAATGGGTATAATAATTGATTTGAGATGTTACATTATTTTTCTCTTTCCAACTGTACTGACATTTCTCTTTAAATAAAAACTCATCATTGCCTTTGAGACGATCTTTGGAATTGGTAAGTGCACTTACGCATCAGCAAATCACACTCTTAAATGTCGACTGTCCCCTCGTTTACCCAAACGAATTCGAAATATCCGTAATTACTGCCACTGTCATGTTTTACAAATTCAAATTGCTTGTATACAGTTAGACTAAAATAGTTTTAAAAAATTTGATTAATTATTCTAATGACATTTTCTTTCTTCCAAGATAATTAAAAACTCGTCAAAGTCTTAGTAGTAAAATCGACGGATTTCTCATTAACTACCTAGCTTCAAGACTCTATGGGTTCATTAAATACATACTGAATATAAATGTATGTACATGTATCAACAACAAAATGAAGGAAAGGGGTGGTACGTGTAAAGCCCTGAAAGCTATATAGAATATATTGAAGGAAGAATTCAGAGCAAATACTTTTTACAATATCAAGAGAAACAAGCTAATTCCGAGAATTTTGTGTCCCCACTGCAGGAGAAAAAGGATAATGCTCAGATATGGGGTCGACCCCCCCCCCCTTACCCGGAAATACAGAATTATTAAAGTATGTACTGAAGCTATTAAGCAAACCAAAAAAAGGAAGTAGAGGTAGAAAATATAATTGAAAAAGTTAAAAGGTTTATCGAGATATCGTGCGGAAACGAATCTGTAAGAAGTAAGAACAGACAGTTTTTTTTTTAAAATGACCTTGACCTATGAACCACAAAATTTAATAGGGGTTTTCCTAAGGCCATCTAGAGCTACTGTATTAAATTTCAGTGCAAAAGCCAGAAGGCTTCTCGAGATTGTGTGTAGAAACGAAAGCGTTACGCACAGCTGGACAGACAGACAGACCGGAATGAATATCCCACACGTTTTAGCGGCGGACAAAGAATATTAATTATAAAAGTTTCTCTCACGTGAGTCCCTCCTTTAATATAAACCCCCGAAACAAAGTTTGGAAACTCATGTTTTTAGCTCACCTGCACAAAAAAGTGATCTTTTCTGATCACATTGTGTCAGGCATCCGTCTAACCGCTGTTAACATAACTACTATATAATAACATTCCGACCAACCAAAACTGTCTAATAATTATCCAGGGTGAAGGAGACTTCGGTTTGTTCAAATGAAGAACAACGCGCTTTCTTTTAAGGTGGGGGGGGGATACACTGTTTATAACATGCAGATGTTCTTTGAAAATGTTAAGAAACACAGCCATAAAATTTTAAAGCTTTTGATAAATCATCATCGGGTGGACTGTGGGGTACATGTAATTCAATTCTTTAATCCCGAGGATTTAGTCTTGCCAACGAAAAGCAAATTTTTTCTCATATATACATAGAATGGAAAAATGGTAAAATATTTTCATAGATCCAAATAGCTAGAAGAGTTGAATCTAATGCAAAAGCTTTTTATTTCCAAGCGTACATTTAAGTTTGTTCAAATTATACATGTATCTTCCGTGGGTGGACTGCCACAGTGGAAGTTTTACAAGTGAATATATAGATTTCTTTTAAAAATCTTACGAACAGTAAAACTATAATTTTGATTTGTCATGATTAGTTTGTATGAAGTGTAGTTTTGAGTATATTCTAATCTTGACTTTTCTCCCAGTGGTAAGGTGGGTAATACATGTAACAGGCATTACAATTTTGAAAGTCAGTGGGAGGAACGTTCATATTAGTATCCTGAAGCATTCCAAGGTAATCTACAAATGAACGTTTATGTATTCAAGTATACTTGCAGTAATGTAAATGTACGTTCAAAAGAATTTTATTCTTAAGGACAAATGATACAGACAAAAATTGGATTCCCGGATTGGTATATATTTCTGGGCCAAATTCTGTTACAAATGAAGCATCTGATAATTTTCCAAAATATTAAGGAATTATAAACCTTAAAAAGTTCTACCTGTCTGCAGTCATTCTTATTAATCTCTACAAATTAATACCAGAAGAGCTTATGCTATTATGTGTCGTCCGTCCGTCTGTCTATCTGTAAACAATTTTTCAAAATGCTACTCCTCCTTCAGTTTTGGTCTGATTTCAGTATAACTTGGCACACAAGTAGACTACACTAAGAAACATAATTCTATATATCGGTTTTTGATTTTGATGAATGTTGTTGCCATGGTTACTAAAAATAGAAATTTCTGTGAAATTTGTTTCAAAATGCTACTTCTCCTACAGTTTTGGCCTGATTTCAATATAACTTGGCACACAAGCAGACTGCACTAAGAAACATAATTCTTGATTTCAATGAACGGTGTTGCCGTTGATACTAAACATAGAAATTTCTGTGAAATTGTTTCAAAATGCTACTCCTCCTACAGATTTGATTTTGATTTCAATGTAACTTGGCACACAAGTAGACTACACTAAGAAACATAATTCTGTGTATCGGTTCTGATTTTGATGAACGCTGTTGCCATGGTTACTAAAAATAGAAATTTCTGTGAAATTGTTTTAAAATGCTACTCCTCCTAATGTTTTGGTCTGATTTCAATATAACTTTGCCCACAAGTAGACTACATTAAGATACATAATTTTGTGTATCGGTTTTTAGCCGGGCTTATTGCTCAAAGAGCAATTGACGGCTTATGTGATCCTGTTCAAGGCATGATGCTGACCCCATAGTCGCCATTTTAAAGTTACGTGCAAAAATATGTTTTATAGTTTTTACTCTCAACCGCTTTTGAGATAATACAAACGCTAAATAAAGCAACAAAAATAAAACGAAGTTTTATCTATATAAAATAAACATTAGTAGTAGTAATGACTTTGAAAACAACACAGTTCATAAGCGTAAGGATTTTTGATAATCAGTGTTACCGTAGTTCTCTACACATACGAGGTAAAGCAGGAGAGGGAACCAGACTGGCCTGTTTGTTTACATTCAGCTGCGGTACCAGGTTAATTCTGATTCTGACAAAATTGGACCGTGGTATTAGGATTGAAAAACTCACTGTCAGTGTCTTATCATTTATATTGATAGTTTTGAAATAATTTTTTCATCAGAATATAAACGTGATTCATGTAAGAAATCCATTCTACTCTGTACATGAGCCCGGCTCTCTGTACTTCTGAGTACTTTGATTGATTTTGACGAATGATGTTGCCGTGGTTACTAAAAATAGAAATTTCTGTGCAATACTCTAAACTGCTACTCCTACTACAGTTTTGGTCTGATTCCATTTGGCACACAAGTAGACTACATTAAGATACATAATTCTGTGTATCGTTTTTTGAATCCGATGAATGTTGTTGCCATGGTTACTAAAAATAGAAATTTCTGTGAAATTGTTTCAAAATGCTACTCCTCCTTCAGTTTTGGTCTGATTTCAATATAACTTGGCACACAAGTAGACTACACTAAGAAACATAATTCTATTTATCGGTTTTTGATTTTGATGAACGTTATTGCCATGGTTACTAAAAATAGAAATTTCTGTGAAATACTTTTGAAATACTAAATGTACTCCTCCTACAGTTTTGTTCTGATTTCAATATAATTTTGCACAGAAGTAGACTACACTAAGACACACAATTCTATTTATCATTTCATGATTTCGATGAACATTATTGCCTTGGTTACTAAAGATAGAAATATTTATAAAATACTATCCAAATGCTAACCAAAATACAGTTTTAGTCTGATTTCATTGTAAATTGGCACACAAGTAGACTACACCAAGAACATAAAGAGACTTAATCAAGGATCATTATTCTATTTATTTTTACCCGGAAATACAGAATTATTAAAGTATGTACTGAAGCTATTAAGCAAACCAAAAAAAGGAAGTAGAGGTAGAAAATATAATTGAAAAAGTTAAAAGGTTTATCGAGATATCGTGCGGAAACGAATCTGTAAGAAGTAAGAACAGACAGTTTTTTTTTTAAATGACCTTGACCTATGAACCACAAAATTTAATAGGGGTTTTCCTAAGGCCATCTAGAGCTACTGTATTAAATTTCAGTGCAAAAGCCAGAAGGCTTCTCGAGATTGTGTGTAGAAACGAAAGCGTTACGCACAGCTGGACAGACAGACAGACCGGAATGAATATCCCACACGTTTTAGCGGCGGACAAAGAATATTAATTATAAAAGTTTCTCTCACGTGAGTCCCTCCTTTAATATAAACCCCCGAAACAAAGTTTGGAAACTCATGTTTTTAGCTCACCTGCACAAAAAAGTGATCTTTTCTGATCACATTGTGTCAGGCATCCGTCTAACCGCTGTTAACATAACTACTATATAATAACATTCCGACCAACCAAAACTGTCTAATAATTATCCAGGGTGAAGGAGACTTCGGTTTGTTCAAATGAAGAACAACGCGCTTTCTTTTAAGGTGGGGGGGGGATACACTGTTTATAACATGCAGATGTTCTTTGAAAATGTTAAGAAACACAGCCATAAAATTTTAAAGCTTTTGATAAATCATCATCGGGTGGACTGTGGGGTACATGTAATTCAATTCTTTAATCCCGAGGATTTAGTCTTGCCAACGAAAAGCAAATTTTTTCTCATATATACATAGAATGGAAAAATGGTAAAATATTTTCATAGATCCAAATAGCTAGAAGAGTTGAATCTAATGCAAAAGCTTTTTATTTCCAAGCGTACATTTAAGTTTGTTCAAATTATACATGTATCTTCCGTGGGTGGACTGCCACAGTGGAAGTTTTACAAGTGAATATATAGATTTCTTTTAAAAATCTTACGAACAGTAAAACTATAATTTTGATTTGTCATGATTAGTTTGTATGAAGTGTAGTTTTGAGTATATTCTAATCTTGACTTTTCTCCCAGTGGTAAGGTGGGTAATACATGTAACAGGCATTACAATTTTGAAAGTCAGTGGGAGGAACGTTCATATTAGTATCCTGAAGCATTCCAAGGTAATGTTACATAGTATTATCAAAAGATGTACCCCCGATTATTTGTCTCGCATACAATTTTACTGATTTTGCTTATTGTTTTCGTCCACCAGAACTATTAGAGTGAGTCCTTGTACACCATTCGACAGATAAGGGTTAGTTCTTGAACAATGTATTTCTTCGAACTCACCAGAGAGATTTTATGGTTAGTCCTCTCACCCTATTGGACTGATTTGGGTTAGTCCTGCACCTATCCAAGATATCTAGCTCATAGTTGTTATACATTTTTTCGGCTAATAAATGTTAGTCTCGCATCTATATCCAAAAGATAAGGGTTAGTCTTTGCATTTTATATTAGTTTGTATATATTTTAAACAATTAGGCCTTGGCATGGCATTTTTGCGCAGTAGTACTATGACGTCAAAAACGTTAATTGTTTTCAGTACCATCGGACTTTGGCGCAGACCATCGCACTTTGGAGTCCCATCGCACTTTGGAGTCCTACATCTATATATATTTATATTGACAGATCGGAGAGCTACAGTGCCACCCACTGAAAAAAAAACTGTAAATAATAGCGTATTTATGAACAATTTTCGACCAATAAAATGAACCACACGTATTTTAACATTAATTAAATAGACCTATCCTCATTTTTTCTTTATCAAAAACAAACCTTAACATATCTTTTATCCATATTCCCGGATTCAAACTGATGCTTTTCTACCATGGCTTATTCGAAAAATGTGAAAGTTCAAAGTTGGATAATTTGGAAAAAATATATTTTTATTATAATTCTACATTTCCCAAAAAGAAGACTTAAAGATTTAAAAGAAATTTCAAAAGACATTTGAACGAAACTTGAGGAAATAAGGCCTCGTTAAATTTTAGATAATAGACGATTTCTACAGTTTCTACAGTATTTTGTAAAAAAAAAAATTTCCACTTTTATCCCACTTTGAGTTTTTGTTATCCTTCTAGAGTTACATGTACTAACAGTATTTGCTCATGTAGCCAGATGTTAGATCTTGGATCCACCTATTCGTGGTTGGTTCATTGTTTGTCTGTCTTCTTTGTCATTCGCTGTCGGTGTCACGTGATTTAGTATGATAGAGAGAAAGGGATGAGAGAGAGAGAGTGAGTTGTATTCATTACTAACAAAACCTGTTTTAAGGTCTTCAATCCCTAATAGGAAGAAATTCAATGAAATTGAAGACATAACAGATATGTAGGCATTGAATACTCAGTTTATTTAGACATACCTCCCATTTATTACTAAAAGTATGTTTAGCAGGATGTGTCCTAATTCATGACCATGAATTTTGGTAAGAGTTATCTCCCCTTTTTTATTAATAAAAAAAAATCAATTAAAAAAAATTTAGCCGGTAAAAAAATTGTTTACAATTATCATTCTATTTATAATATTTTAGGATTTATTGATATTCAAATTATTTGAATTTTTCTTTTGAAAAAACGCTTTTCCCCATAGACTTCAATGCAATCTTTGTTAATTAACTACTGCTAAATTAATGAACTTTTTGAAAATTTCTCGTTGGCAATCCTTTTCCACTATAAAATGCTTTAATATAATATCAGAGTATTGTGTACTTGACGGACATTTAAGGGTAGAGAATTTGGTACCATTAGGGATTGAAATCCTTAAACTACCTGCCCGCCTATACCCATAGTCATGTACACCGTCAAGGTAGCAGCACGATTCATTGTATATAGCATATAGGGTGATGTAGACTGGGAAGGTTTTATCTATATTCATAATTTCCAGTTATATATATATATATATATATATACCGGTATATATATATATATAAAGAAATTCACTTTTACATGGATACCCACTTCCGCCCCAGCCCGGGGTGGAACTCTCGACCTTCGGAATCTGTCTCCTAGCAGTGCAGGAACAGCGCGCTAGACCGCTCGGCTATCTAGGCAAGTCAAAAAACTTGCTTTCGATGCCGATGGAATTCTCGCGGCGCTGCCCTACACTACACGGTCATTGAGCGTAGAAGTGAGTACAGTTATTTGGACATTAGTTTCAACAGAGGATTGTTACCAATACATGTTGTAATGAAATTAATTATTATTTATAAAGCACAGATTCCGAAGGTCGAGAGTTCAACCCCGGGCTGGGGCGGAAGTGGGTATCCATGTAAAAGTGAATTTCTTTGTGCTTTCTTTATTAATATTTCTTCACTTAGGGCAGTTATGTTAGTTTAAGAGTTGTTGTAAAATGTGCTTTATAAATAATAATTAATACACTTTAATATCTGTATACTTCATGAAAAGAATTATCGTCACTGCAGTGAAGTGAACTGAAAATTACAATCATCTTGTGATTAATTGTATTTTGTGAAATTGTTATGTGATCCTGCCTGTGATTCGGTGTGAATTTTAGGATCCGCAATTTCATTCGGGGCCCGGACTGTGTATATTGCGCATGCGCTTCGCACCACCATTGCTCTCGACCACCCGACTTATGCTGAGTGATCATCGACTTTCATCGTAAATGACGTCACACGACTTTAGCTAGCTAGTTCGATTCAAACCGAACTCATTTGCGTACAAACTACCCAAATCCGAGATTCCGGAAGTGTACCTGTGAACACGAGGAATGACAATCCACTTGGAATAAAAAAAAATTCTAAGTATTGGTAATTAAAATTTTGCATTATATTGACTCTTTATTTGTTTATTTACTTGTTTATTTGTGTTTCTTGTGTTGTCACTCTGTCTTGTCCTTGTTTTTGTCATATCATGTCATTTGTCAAAGAGATCTCAGAGGTTTCAATTTCACACCATAACTTATTTCTTTTTGAAAGAATTTATTGTTTTTTTTTTCATTGAACATATCAATTGTCACTTTTTTTTAGTTTGTGTGAGTATGTGAGAAATTTTGTTTACAAATGTTTGCATGTTCATTGACACCGAGCTCGAGTTGTAGAATTCTATCCGATACTCGTACTTGCGATGTACGGTTGTTCGTGATTTTTTTTTCTGTATTTTGTTTTTGCCTTCTGCAAGTGGAAGTAAGTAGGTCAGACAAAGAAAATATAGTTGAAGGTGCAGAAGGGGGTGAGGAGTTAGGTTCAGAAGATGCTATGATAAAAAAGTTAATTGCAAGTGGTAAGTATGATATCCTGCCAAAGATAAGCACGCCAAAAGGTGTTTCGGAAGCATTTCCTAGAACATATTCTTTTGGAAGAGGTAGAGCTAAACTGTCAGATACTTTTAGTTTGAATCAGACAAAGGATGATCAGGTAGTAGGACATAGTATGGTACATTCTGAAATTATTTTAACAGAAGCAATTCCCAAGATTCCATCATTTTCAGGTGATGAACCACCCAAGAAAGGAGATGTAAGTTATTCATAAGGGAGATTTGAAATCAGATGTCTACAGAGTGATCCAGAGGTAGATTCTAGTCATTTGCTACAAGCAATGCGTATATCCCTAAGAGGCACAGCTAGGAAACTTTTGATACCTCTCGATGAGAAAGCAACTACTGGTGGGATTTTAGACAAACTTGATGCATTATTTTCAGATATCTCAACAAATGGAATGATAATGCAGGGGTTTTTCAATTCTTTTCAGTCACCAAGTGAAAATGTTACATCTTTTTGTTGTAGAATTTAGTCGCTTTTACAAACAGCTATTGACAATAATCATTTGCGCAAGGATGCTAAGAATGATCTCTTACGTCACAAATTTTGGACTTCTTTACGTTTTGAAAAACTTAAGTCCCAAACTAGACATAAGTATGATACTATTCAAAACTATGATCAGTTGCATAGGGAAATAAGACAGGTAGAAAAGGAAATCAGCATCAGCAGTGGAGGTAAATCAGGTGAGGTTAGTACAAGTGTACCTAGAGAAAAGAAAGTCCACAGTCATTTGATTACCACTGGTACAGATAAGACAGATAAAAGGTTGTCAGCAATTGAGAGAAAGCTGGTTGCTAAGGTGAGTGAAATAGAAACCAAGATGGATGACAAATTTAACAAGATTTTAGAGAGACTTGAAATTCACTCTGCTGGAGGTTCAAATTTCAGAGGAAATTATGGCACAGGTAGAGATTACAGAGGTAACGATCACAGGCACCTGACGTTACTTATTTTTCTTTAAATAAAAAAAATATACACATACCTAATAATAAACAAGGTACACATCGAAACCCGCCATCTTGGATTTTCGAAGTTGGTCATCGCTTGTATTTTCGTCTGAAACTCCGTCAAATAAATTCCCTGCAACCATATTCTTTCTGTGTTCAGTCTTTCGAGGTCTAAACTAACGGACACTACAGCCAGAAAGGCGCATCACACTTGCAAATATTGAAAATCCCTCGTTGAACTCGACCTTCCGAGAAATCGCCAAAGGGGGGGGGGGGGCGGAAGTTTACATACGACTTGAAATTCTTAGGAAAAGCCCTTTTTTGATTGGTCAATATATATGTACAATTTATTTTTAAAAATTATACTTATTCCAAAAACAATAATTCAGACAATAATACAACTTAAAATATATGTAAGAACATTCATTTTATTTCTCTCAAAATAATTTCGATATAGCTTGATCAAAGCGATTATATTTTGTAAATGTCGAAGATCGGCCTGATCATGCTGATCAATGAACATTTTCGAGACAAATTGAGTCGGTTAAGTCCCTACTTACATGCACTAAATATAATTAATAACACTGTCATTATTGATGCCCTGATTGAGCGCTATCTGTGGAGAAGATTGAATTTATCTAAAGTATGTACGCACGTGTGTGAGAAGGAGGGGGGGGGGGGTCCCTTAATGCTCAGGTGACCTATAAGGCCCATGGGCCTCTTGTTTTTTCTTGGTGACAGATTATACATATACATGTTGCATAGGCTTATATTTGATTTCATTACATATCCTTTTATCATTGTGATCCCTCTCCTTTTTCAATTAAGCATATATCAGGTCTATATGTATATGTATATTATATATAACTGGATGGTTTGCAGTCTATTGGTTTTTGAAAACGATTCAATTAACTTTAGATGATTTGTTGTTGATTTTTTTTTTTCAAGCACCCAGTTAGCGACTACAACAGCTAAAGCTTTATATGAAAATTTTATAGTCCATTACAGTTTTCCAGATCAACTCCATAGCGACCATGGGAGAAATTTCGAAAGCAAAGTCATCAAAGAATTCTGCAAGATAGCTAACATCAAGAAATCGAGAGCAACGCCATACCATCCTGAAGGCAACGGTTCATTTGAAAGATTTAACCAAACCCTGATTAAAATGCTGAGTACACTAGAAGAAAGCCAGAAAGCAGATTGGAAATCTTATGTTACAACATTAGTGCATGCCTATAACTCAGTTAAAAATGATGCCATTTGGTATTCTCCACATTTCTTAATGTTCGGATGGCATCCACGCCTGTCTCTAGATGCATTCTATTAATAAACCAGGGAATCAGAATGGAGGAGCAAAAGATCCCCAGTCATATGTTCATAAACTTTAAGAAAGATTGCACTCATATAAAATTGCTGCAGAAGAGTCAAAGAAAAATGCAGATAGAAACAAAGAAAATTTCAATAGAAATGAGAAATTCTAAGTTAGAAATTGGGGATAGAGTTTTAGTTAGAAAAGCTGGTTTTAAAGAAAAGCACAAACTTGAAGACCAGTGGGATGAACATGTTTATATTATTTTAGGTATTCCAAATGAAGACGTTCCAGTTTATGTTGTTAGGCGTGAGGACGGGAAAGGATCTACCCGTACCCTCCACAGAAATTTTCGTTTGCCTTTTAATTGTATTCCTACTAATGTTATTTCTTCACCAGTTTCCAAACAGGTTAAAAAGAACCAAAGTCATCAGACCATAGCCATTATTTCTTCAGATGATTCATCTCAAAATTCGTCAGATGAGAGTGATAGAGGAGTTTACATCATACCACAGCGTCGTCGTCGACAAAACCCTCAGCCTTCCTCTCCTCGACAGTCAGCTACAAACCATTCTTCTCTTCGACAATCGTCAAACCATTCTTCTTTAAGTCCGTCAACTATACCATCTTCTTATTCTAGATCTTCAATTTCAGTGAATTCGCCAAGTTGTAGTACCCCACCTCCCACAAGATCAATTAGAGTCAGTAAACCACCAGAGAGATATGGGGAGTGGCAGTATGTACAGGATGTCAGGCAGAAATGTTTTTACTTAGAGACACTAGTGTAGCATCAGCAGAGATGTGATTAGTCAAAGACAGTTGTGTAGTTTGTCTGTGTGTCAGTGTTTATAATTATAGATATTTTCATGAAGTTATGCTTCTAATCATTTTTTTACTATGTGTATTATTACAGGTATGTGTATATATTAGATGATGACAACAATGAAGTTTGTTCTTCATCAGTTTTACTACTGATATATGATAGCTAGCATATTTTTTTCTATGACCATTTGACCCATGCCCTGGTACCCTTGGCTAGGTTATAAGGTAATGTCAGGAGCCATTTTCTCCTGGCAAGGGGAATATGTAGCCAGGTGTTAGATCTTGGATCCACCTATTCGTGGTTAGTTCATTGTTTGTCTGTCTTCATTGTCATTCGCTGTCGGTGTCACGTGATTTAGTATGATATAGAGAAAGGGGTGTATGAGAGAGAGAGAGTGAGTTGTATTCAATACTAACATTTCCCCATATCTGCCATTACTAGTACTTACGTACACACATAATAAGTACAGTTTACAGCCTGTGCATACAGTTCCTTTAGGTATGCACCTCTTCATTAGTATACATGTAAGAAATTTAGGCGTATAAACCATTGTCATTCTTTTTCATACATGTACACTCAAAATAATTCAAATGTATTTTTCTAAAATGTAAAGTACAAGGAAAACAATAGCATTGATTACACAGGTTAAAAGCTTCCGGTTCAACTGGTACACTGGATACTTTTAAATATTACAGCACACGAAAATTAATTTGGCCTAATTAGGTGGATACTAAAAATATACATGAACAAATTAAAACACAGAATTGCACCCCATCAGTAATTTCATGTAGGTTGTCATTTGGGACTTCCTTTCTTAAGTTTAGATAAATCGGTAGCAAACGCGTGTTGCCTAAATGAACCTTTTGGACAAAATTAGCATGATATAGTGCAATCTACTCATAAGGGATACGTTTGTTAATTATGATGAGCAAATTTTCAAACAGAAGTTTTGCTGCTGGCAAAATTCATTAATCATATAATCCACACGTTTGTTTTAATGCTTTTTCTGTTGTATTTGTTTTTCCCAACATGCTATCAATGTAGCTGTTGGTATTAAAAAGACGTTTACACTTTACACTAAATCCCACAATAATATATTTAGAAATGTTCACCAGTAGGTGAATATGATATCAAAATTAAAGTAATTATTTTTCTCATTACTCGCTTATAATACACACAAATATCAGTTAACTTCATTTCAAAAGTGGCTATCAACTTGATGCATACAGATTTATCACAAAATACATGTACCCTGAAGGTGGATTCTAATGTTAAATGTCGCAATTAATCTTTAATATTATCGACCAAACCCTTCCTGTTATATGTAAAATTGTTATTAAATGCAATCTTTTCTGTCATATTGAGCTTACACCGGAATAATGAAAACACAGGTTTGAATAGATCGAACTGACAGGAATTGGAAAATAAATAAGCATTACTGCCTTTCAACTGAAACGTCTTTTATAAAACTAGTAACACTAAAGATCAGTATATGTACCTAAGTATCATCAACACATTTGATGCTACATATGAACATGTCTGTACGAGTGATGCACTTAAATTCTACTGATAATTAAAAGTAAAACTTTTATATTTTTTCCTATTATGTGTTACCATGTCATGATAACATTTTGTGCTTATGTTCTTGTTAATAATTAAAGTACACTTGGTCCGCTAATCTAGTAAAGTTATATACTCTAAAACAACATACCAGTTTGAACTCCGGTCACATTTCACAAGCGGGTAGAAGTCCACATTGCTAAGTTTCTCTTGGGTCACAGCCATGGCACATTTCTCTCCTATACAAGGCACTGTTGAGTTTTCAACAGCCATATGATTTGTTTTCAAACGAATCAAACTTTCCATAAACACTTTTAGTTTTCAAAACCTTCTCCTCATGTTATAAAATATATTCAATTATTCCAGTGGGAGTTCACTCAATTCTCGATGTTGCTTTCTCTGCTTGGCTGCAGTTTAGATGCAACGCACGCTCGAGTACGTAAAACTGATGAATAACAATGACAAAATGTATCGTAAATTGTGCAATATGCCTCTGATCAGATCAATCGACATTTTTTTTCAATCTAATTCTCTTTTCTCTGTTAGATTTTCATTAATCAATCGTTTATCAGGCGTTCAAAATTCTATTTCAAGTGTCCAATTTTCCTTTATTTGTTTTGTTTCACATATCATAAAACTGTCGCCGTCTGAAACCAATCAGAATGGATGCTGTTTAGTTTTTCTGGTTTAGACAGGTTGACTTTAACGAAGATTTTAACAGTTTCAGGGCTGCCATTATGGGGATGTTATGTCTATGAAGAACCTGAAGTAGGATTCATCGCTACTTCTGGATTTCATAGCATTTCGCATCAAACGAATGATGTGAAACAATTAAAATCATCTTAGTTGATAAATTCCAGAGTTTTGGAATAATTTCGATTTATGCTTTTCTGGAGTCTTTTTCTCTGTGCAATGTTATCATATCGGTTCATCACTCAGTTAGTGGCGACTCGTCTCCGCATCTAACTATCACTGGTGATGTTAATTATGTCATAAACAATTAATGGCTTTGATCAGATGTATTGATACCTAGAAATAAATATGAAGGATTTCTTCTTATATTTTATCCGCTTCTCATGTGAGTTTTATCATATAATATGTACATCTTAACGTGTCAAAATTATCATTTTCAAGATAAACTTAGAGAAGAACTAAAGTAATAATTTATTATCACACACAGATATATATAGAAAGACAGAATTTATATATGTTCATGAAAGAGAGAAAAAATTTACTTGAAAGAAAAATATTACATCCTTAGAATTAGCTGTTTCAATTTTTATAATTACTTATCGGCGAAAACATGTCAATTTTTTTGCAATCCTCGAAAGAATAGCTATATACTGTAATGGTTAGCATTTACAAGGGTTGTCCCGTAAAATCATGGACAAGTTGTCTAGTGTGAAAAATAAACATCACTGCGTTCTGAAATTTTCACTATTATTCAGTACATATTTTAGTAATTCGATATTTGTCCACAAGTTTATTTTAAAATGTTGGTTCAATCTATGTACGAAGTTTCATTAATATATGACATCGGGTTCTTACAAAATAATGCTTGTCTACGGAATTTTGGGACAACCCTCGTATATATTACAGGTGACACTTATCAGTCTCTCGAATACTTGTACCTGTAATTACTCCTGAAACAGTTACAGCATTTATAATGTTTTTAAGGAAAGCTATTTGAAAGTAAGTGTTTCTTTATAAGTTTACACATTTGTATGTATATAGGCTGAAAGTAGATAGAATTTGAAGAATGAAGGATTTCATAGCTATTCAACAACTGTTGTTCTATTTGGATAAAATACATATACCTCCCTTGTGCAAAAGAAAAAACAACAACACAACTCTTACATAAGAAAAGTTCATATCGAGTACAACTATTTCTTTATTGATCAAATTCTGTGGCCATTAATGCAGTCATTTGAGTTAATGGATTCATTGTATTTGTATCTGTAGAGGAATTAAAATTGAATTGAAAGAAGCTAAATTTGAAGAAATAATATTGCTGAATTATGTATCAAAAATTAACTGTTGAATTATTATTTTAAACAAAGATTTTTTTCTTAAACAAAGATTTTTTTCTTAAATCTTTAATTTTCCCGAGTTCATTCGCAATAAGATTTGCAAATACAAAGCCCTCATCCTCAACTTCAACTTCCGCTCTTGAATGCTCGACAAAGCAGAAACAGCCCTCTCCATATCTTCCTCGGGCAGGTTTCTTTTCTTTTTTGAAGTCATGGTTTCCAGTTCTTTGTCATCATATTTGTCTTCATCTTCATCATTATTTTGGGAGGTATTGCTGGAATCCTACAAAACAAACTTTGTCCATTTTTGTAATTTTTTAAGGTCCTATCAATACCAGAAGAGTGGGAACGTATTGCCAAGGATTTTGAAATCAAAGGAACTTTCCGAATCCCATCGTGGCATTTGGTGGGAAGCACATTACCATAGGAAATCCTGTGGGGAGCGGATCCCGCTTTTATAATTATAAAGGGTTTTATTGTGAAGTGTCTGTACCACCACCAAAGCCACTGCCAGGACGTCGGAATGCTGTACCTTATATTATTGTTGGCGATGAGGCTTTTCCCTTCAAACCCTATTTACTGAAACCTTATCCGTCACAACTTGACGAACCCAAGCAAATCTTTAACTATAGACTCTCTAGAGGGCGCCGTGTTGTAGAAAACGTGTTTGCCATACTGTCTAACAGGTTTGCAATTTTCTATACATCTGTTGCACTAGATATTGAAAAAGTTGAAGTCATTGTATTGGCAGCATGTGCACATCGTAATTTTTGTTTTAAGAACAACGTCCCAGGATGTATATATGCCCAAAGGAAGTATGGACTATGGAGATTTTGAAAAAAAAGCAGTATAAACCGAGGGGATTGGCGTAGGGGTCCAGCTCCACAGGATAATTTTATTGCTTTGCCAATTCAGGATTGAAACAGAGCAAGTATAGGAGCAAGGGAAATTCTCGATGAGCTTTGTGATTATTTCATCACAAACGGACAAGTGACCAGGCAGTAGGATAAGACAAATTGAATCAATGTACATGTATATATAATTCTAAAAGATATGGTTAATAAAATAATTGTTACCAATGTGTTCATTTATTGTCTAAAGTGATCTGTCTGTAAGGAAGCTGTCCAACTTGCAAAAATGACCACTTTGAAGTGTATTGATCACTATAATTCCAGTAACATAGTCACATCTCAGGCTTTGTATCCTGCACTTAATTTGAGTGACTTTAATGAGGAAATTAAACAACAGATTTTAAGTGTTTCAAACTATGATTATGACACAACATTTAGAAATTATCACCAAAGTTGAATTAATAAAAGTGAAGGTCAATGAGTCAGAAATCATAGCATGATCGGAAATATCTTGTCACAGGTAATGCAAATGTCAAATATGAAAACCCTATCTCTTCTCAATCAAAATGTGTTTGTGAAATCATGGACGAGGACCAGAGAACTGGGGTGCGTTCAACAGGGTATCGGCTAACCAATCAGCTAAGTAGTAGATATCTATCTTTATTGAACGGACAGCTGACCTAGCTGCTAAATGTTAGATTTTGAATAAAGATATATCAGTAAAAACTTATTACTGGATCAAATAAAGTTTATTTCAGGCGACAAAATGTATTTAAATTTACATTTAATTCACTTAAATATAGGAAATAACCCTCCTTTTTGTAAAAATCTTGAATACTGCAAATTTGTAACCAAGGAAACCATCTTGGATTTGGGACGTAGCATTAAATTTTTATGCTAGCTCTCCATACGTAGCGGCTAGGTTAGCTCTCTGTTCAAGAGCGTAGCTTTACGTAGCGGCTATGTAGCAGCTACGCTGTTGAACGCACCCCTGCATACGATTTATCTGTAAGTGGGCACAATTAAGTCATAACAGGCCAGGCAGGGACTGGGAAAACATTTCTTATTAAAGAAATAGTGAAGAACTTACGTGAATCGCAGGGGAAAAGGTATCAATAGTTTGTTCAACAGGCATTGCTGCCACTTATTATGACCATTTATCACCAAGGTTGCCCAAATGGCGAGACCAAATTTTGACGAGTGTCGGACTCTGATATTTATTTAAATTAGATATGATCGTAAATAAGAAAAAGTGATACAGCAAAACTCGTTTAGAACGAACACGGATATTGCGAATTTACGGATATAGCGATGTCATCTTGGATACCCAGCTATATTAACGAAGTAATTTTATAGTTCCCAGTAACTTCGTTATAACCGTGTTTTACTGTAATATAACGAATCCGTTTGCATTTGATCATAACGTTTCAAACCCACTCATGATTCCATGAAGTTCTTAATCAATACATCTTGGAAAACACGCTTTTAAGCGAAATTCATCCAAAAAGTGCAATTAAAACAGAAAGAGCATATGCACAACCTGCGAATTTCCCATTACCAAAAGGATACTCCCTGTTTACAACAGGGAAACTCTCCATGAAATCACATAAATGCCTCACTACAAAGACGAACCGTATGAACTCGAACATTTGATCAATGTTGATTACATGTATCAACTCATTTGTATGGAAAACGAATAGATTTACAATGAAGTAGAAATTTCGTTATTTCGTTATACTCCTTTTACCAGCTTTTTATCGTGTTAAGTTATCTGTAACAGAGGATAACGTTATCCGTCATGTTCACTGCCGTCCATGTTAGTTTATTGTGACTATTGCACTTTGATTGACCTGCCATTTTCGGCTCATCGCGCGAACTCATATAGATCAAAGACTGCTAAAAACAAATGTTGGTGAAAGTACAAGTCATACTACTACACGTGGGATGCTCATGTAAATTGAACATCAATACATCATACCAAACCTTATTTTATGTAACCCTATAGTGATCTGGCTAGACTACCGCAATAGTTGAAATATAACAAACAATGTAGATTGAGTGAGAATTGTCATTTATTTTCTCACATGAGCCTTTGGCTCAGGCGAGCTAAAAACATTTTGAAACATGGATTACACTTTTATTTTTTGGAAGTGTTTATTTTCAAAACTTTTTTGATTCCATATGAAATTATTCGCATGGCTTTAAGCACTCACCCATCTTCTAAAAGCTGCTAAATCAAGCACACCTTCTAAAAGCATTATACTGGGCCATATAAAAATTAGCAGTATTGTTAGAATTGGAGAACACCCATTGGCTAAAAGACGTGCGGACCGAAGAGAAGTATATACGTCTTCATATGACGGTCTGTTGTCAAGCTGATGAGCTGCGCTCAACTTCAAATCCCTATAAAAAGCGAATTAAGATCGTGAACTTGTAAAATTGATTATTCTTAATGCCGTAAAATTAGTTCAATTTCCTACAAATGTATTTACGATATCTGAAAATGAAGGCAATTAAATACATTTAGCTTCGTATAGATTCCATTCTACCAATTTAAACATCAATGGTACAAAATTTGACGGTATAAATAAGTAGTATTTCGTGCAATCAGTGTTTGCATTAAAAAATCGTACTTGATGAATGATCAACTACAATAATACAATTCACTTTTATTTCAATCTGAACGTACTTTGCATAACGTTCCGTCCAAGGACTAAGAGGATTATCGATGTCTCTGGTATTTTCCCAAATTTCTGCAGCGTTACGTACTCCTTTCGTTGATGTCAGAATACTGACTATAGGTGTAATGATACTGCTTGACAAAATACCCATTAAATTCCCAGCAAGCATAGCGTTTTCTTTACCTAAATGTAGTTACATTTCAGAATAATCTTTGTAGTTGCATGACTATTATATGTTCATGTAAGAAGGACACTACATTAATTTGCTTTTGCAAGTCATTTTGTGTTTTTACTGCGAATAATTGCTTTTGTTTGAAGGGGTAAACGACATACATTACCTGTATTTTCAAAAAAGTTGTCTGGACTGAGACCGCCTTTGTTGGAGGCAGCAACAGATAACCACGTAATCAGTGCTAATATTGTTCCCGAAACTGCACCCGCAACCATGCCACTTCCGGTTAGTCTTTCCCAGCACATGCAAAGTGCTATCGGCACGACAGCAGATCCAATCAGAATCCCCATAAATAAATAAACCCATCCAAGACTCAACTACAAAAAAATTACATAATTATACAGTATGTGGGGCAAAGAAATATAAAATGTGACTGCCATTGTCTTACGATTCGGTCCAGATTTTGCACAATTTGGCCATGATTTGCCACGATAGTTGACTGCATGCAGAACAAAATAATATTTAAATGCTTGTTTAAAAATATTTGGCTATATTCTATTGCAACTCTACGAATATCTTTTTAAAATGAAAATGCTTCGACTTACTGCTATATTGAGAAAATTGATTAAAAGACCGATGTATTTGATACCTTATTATCAAAGATCAACTCGTCATATTGCTTCTTTTATTATTTTCGTTTGGGTTAAATAATTCCCATTAGGCCCAGTTATAGTATTCCTACATTTATCCAGGGAAATGAATGATCCTCGGCTCCATTTAAAAGGAGGGTTATTTCCTATATTTAAGTGAATTAAATGTAAATTTAAATACATTTTGTCGCCTGAAATAAACTTTATTTGATCCAGTAATAAGTTTTTACTGATATATCTTTATTCAAAATCTAACATTTAGCAGCTAGGTTAGCTGTTTGTTCAATAAAGATAGATATCTACTACTTAGCTGCTTGGTTAGCCGATACCCTGTTGAACGCACCCCAGTTCTCTGGTCCTCGTCCATGTTTTCCTCGTCAGTTCAAAACAAAAGTGCCCGTTCTCGGGAGTTATCGTAATGCTTTAAACATTCGGAACATCAGACGTTCTCCGCGCGAGTCATCTGCCTTTTCGTAGATGTCGCGATGTCATGACTTCCGTTGCTTTTACTCAGGGATAAATCATACTGCCAGCTAAGATCGTGTTTGAGGATAAATTTTGGGATTCTAACGAGACGCAAAGCCACTGTAATAGCATAATAAAAAACTAAAATGTATGTAGAGACAGCATGAACCAGCATTTCGAGTTGATTTGAAATAAAAGTTTTTTTTTAACACAGAAAAACCACGGGGGTAAAATGTCAACAAACCGGAGTGGCATACTTTTCTCCCTTATTATGTATAGAGGGGTATTTTTGTATGGAACGTTTTAACTCATTTTTTTGCATTGTATACATGAAAAGGAATGAATATAAATTGTAAAAAAAATTTTACAAGGTGGGGGTCATATATTTGGGGAAGGGGATCATGTCCACAAGTACTTTGGTCACATCTACTTCTACGTCAATACAGTTTTTAGGAGGTCTCCAAACCATCAGACAAGTTGTGACCATTTTTAACCTGAAAGACAATTCCTCTGAAGCGGGAAATTGTGTTTTGGCTGGGTAATTTCAAGTTCAATTCCAAGCTCCCCTGGATTTGCAGAATTATTAAATTATCTACTGAAGCAAACAAGAAATGCCAATATGTAACCTCTTTATCTTTCCGAGTTTCGCTTTATGCAAGACGTTCAAATGTTAAAAAATAGTCCTGAGATAGGTTTGTCTAACATTTTCCCTGCTCAGATACATAGCTCACTGCGGCTGTTGCAACCATTGTTTACATAGTTGTTTGAGGGAGGTGTTAATTGTGACGTCACAATGCCACTGACCCTCCGATGAATACGGCCTAAAATCCGGTGAATATGTAGTGTTATGTACTGTTTACGCTTGTATAGAACATATAGGGACTATAAATAGACTTTATATTAACATCATTTAGTAATTGATAAAAAAAAAAAGGTAAAAGAGGCTGGGGGTGGCAGGCATTTTCAGACTATTCGATCTCCTTTTAAAGAAGAGCTCCAAATGCAGATATACTCGCCTAAAACGCCTAAAACGCATCGTAATCAAATATTCTGAGCTCAGCTTCCTTTCGTTCCACTTCTATGACTTTTCAAAGAAGTTCTGGCTTGCAAATATTTTGTATGGTTTTCCGTTTCTTTTTTCTAGATGTTAGCAGATAGACGTTGAGTTGATTTTTTTCTTCTAACTTCATCTTGAAGACATGTAAATCCACGACACAGACCCACTTGTGCAATCTTGAAACATTCACACCACAACGAAAGCGTAAATTTATGCGAAACAAGTATGAAATAAACACAATTTCTTAGTAAGAAACAAGGGACTTTGTCACCATCAGATTCACCAGTCTCGGGGGATAATTCATAATTAGATGATGGGGTTTGTTTCCCTGTAGACCGAAAGGTCTTTGTGTTAAACTGAGAACACTTGCTTAACATACATTTTAGCTTTTGTTTACCTTTCGAGAACTTCGATGCAATGCATTTTTATCAATATATTTTCTTTTCATTTATTCTACAAAATTAACTTTTTTAACAGCCTTTAATTTGTTTACAATACTCAATATTTTGTTAATGATTTCTCTTTCAGTAAAAAGTTAAAGTAGATGTCATAATTTCTTTTGTGGGTATATACTATAGTTTGTAAGCGTCTTTTTTTTTAAAAATTTCAAATTCTTCTCACGCTGATCAGTGAAATGTGTTGTAAAGTTCTCCGAATCTGTCTGTGTCACACAAGAAATCACGTTAATATTAGCGGCACACGTATTGCCCGCATGTTCGTTTTGGCATCGTCCGAAGGGATCGAGTTTGGGTCAATTTAGTCGGTCATCATTAAACGAAGGAACGGTATCCACGTCCAACAGTAGGAATCGAACCCGCGATGTAATTATAAACTCCTGACTTCGCGAGTCTAGAGCAGACTCTTTAACCACTGCGCCAAGCGGGAACCCAAATTTTCATGTGAGATGTAACAAAAAATATTATATTATACAAGACTTTCATGAAGTTTTTGTAATAGAAAATAGCTTCGATGTTTTAAAGTTAAATAAAAAAAATTGAAAAGGACATTTTGCATTATTATTTCATATAAATATGTAATAATTCGAATGATACACACATTTTCGACTCCTTTATTAAGAAATAAATCAAGTCAAAGTTATAAAATCTCTCCCGTTATTACCTTATTTTATGTCCTTGTTGACGAGGGTTAGTAATTATTCGCCGCATTACATGCTAGTAATCTTAAAAATCTGTTATAATACGTAAATCAGAAATCGCAACAAAACATTTCTACCGTTATTTTTTTTCGAGATAATTTCTCTATTTCCCATTGAAGAAACTGTTGGTTTATAATTTTAAATTGTCCAAGATTTTTTTGATTTTCAAAATTTGCATAAACACTGCGACATTTAAGTCCGGACACGACAAAGTCCGGACTTTTAGGTACCCTTTCGAAAAGACCTATATTAGATTTTTTTAGCTCAGTTGACTTGGCATTAGTTTTTCATTAATAACAGAGGAACATAAAAGTACTTTAGTCAACATAAAACATAAGCAGAAAGCAGTGAATCGCCAAACTGCAGCGTTGCAGTTTTACGTAATTAGTTTTTTAGCTTTATGTAATTAGTTTTTTAGCATAACGCTACAGATCACGTAATGCAAAAACTTATTACATGTATATTTCCATTCTTATTTTTTCAAAGTAAAATATAACGTTAATGAAACTAAATGATACATACTTTGTAATTATAAAATTGCGTATTCGAAGGTAGACAAGAAACCATGACATCTTTTTGCAGAATAGAGAGATTCCAAAAAACTATAATTGACATGTTTTTAAATTTTTAAAATCTTTTTAGAAATATCCTGAAAATAAATCCATGGATTAAGGAAAAAAATACGTACACCGAGCAAATTAAGAGTTATAGTGAGCGGTAGAATAGCAAGTGTACTCCATAAGAGGCACCAATTCTTCAATTGCCCAAGATAGTCGCAATACTCTCTGAAGGAGCCATGTGTTGCGCATTTATATCGCGGCTTGATGGCCTTCTTGCACAACTGCCGCTCCCTGAAATAAATACGGTACAATTGCTTAGTTTTAATAATCAAGCAAAGTTAGGTTAATTAATATATTTTTCAAATTAACCCTTTTTCTCTGAGTTTTAAACAAATCGTGTTAACTGAATATCATGAGAGAGATCTATGGGTCATGTAGAATTATTAAACAATCATTTTAATCAGTTTATGCATCATTAGCGGAATGATGTGACAAAGCGTGATAGAAAGTTATGTGGATCAAACTTCGAAATAATTAAGAAGCTTTGTACAATAAGGTATTTTATCATATTTAAGACACCGTTATAATTTCTTTCTGAAAACTTTTCTTTCCATTAGCAGCGGAAGGATATTGCTTGGATTAACTTCTTCTATGATAATGGTATAGTCGCGCCATATATGACAAACACTCAAGTCTTTGTGATCTTTTTTCCTTGATGCTAGTACACTAAATAGGGTTTCCTAGTTCTCTCTCTCTTTCCCAAGGCGTCATATTTTTATTTAATGCAGCGTATTTTGAAAGTCGTTCATTAACATGAATTCTGTTGTTTTTGACACTTACACGGAAGAATGGTGAATGAATACAATGTACTTCAGCATTCAGACAGACTTAGTCTCATAGTGTGATCAAATGAAAATAAATCGGTTAAAACCGTTTTCTTGTCGTCTGAAGCAAGTAACACAATCGTAAAAATCGTGTTTCATTTCTCTCTATTTTGTTTCAAAAAGCTAATTTCAGGATTTAGCAAAAGAATCCAAAATCCAACATTCGGTTTTTCTCTCAATTTAAAGGTACAGGAGTTTTGGATGACCTTTGCCACAACTTTTGACAGTAGATACTAGGACTTTCATATATTTTACATATGTATTCGTTGTGGCAAGACCTATCATATAATATCAACAACTTTGACCTTTTGACCTTGACCTTAGAGATTTTTCGTACATATGAAAAAAATTTAACCTTGACCATAACTTTTGAATGGTAAGGACTAGGGCTTTCATACTTCACAAATGTAATCATTGTGAGAAGACTTTTCATCGGATATCAAAAGCTTTAACCCTTTGACCTTGACCTTGGAGTTCAGTGATGATTTCTAAATAAATAACACACATGTATGATAGGGTGTTCATATTACACAAAATATGTCATAAAAAATGACATCTCATCTACAAAGACGCCGAAAGCGGGGGACCACAATTCCTTGAATCTGTGTTCTACTCTAAATCCATTCATTACTTTCAAATGGAAGTACAATAAACAACAAGCACACCATTTGGATATAGCAACGACACGCAGCAGCTTTATTTGTACATTGTACATAACATATGCAAAATATGAAAATCAATTTGTATAATACATGTTTATGTTGGATTGAATAAATCATGATAAAATTTAAATCTTATCGTGCTCTACGTGTCGTCCTAAACTGGCATTTAAGGTTTCGTCAAAGGTCAACAACAACATGTCTAAAAGATTATTTTGACAATAGCTCTAAAACTATGTGTGATATTTCAAAACGTGTACAGTTTATAAATATATCATTGATTAATAGATAGAAAGTATCACTTGATAACAATAATTTAAAAAAAGATTTTTTTGGAGAAAAGGTGTATCAGAAAATGTGCATATTTTTAAAAAATGCACCTGCTTAATTCTGTCCTTTTTGTGAAAACCATCACTGCAGAAGTAATAATATATGTTTATCATTGAAGGGCAAGTTGGACGTGAATGGTCTCTGAAGGGCTGTTATTGAAAGTATGACATCTATAAAGACAAGACCCCTATAGAATCCGCCATTTGCAATGTTACTTTCGCTTTCAAGTCTTAACATTTGGACAAAATAAACAGGGAAAACAACTTTCCAGAGGCTATCCAAGTCCAACTTGCCCTTCATTGATAAACATATTTTGTTTCTTCCATGATGGTTTTCACTAAGAGCACGGAGTTGTTGTTTTTTTTTTTAAATATATGCATTTTTAAGAAGAATTTTTCACAATCTATATTTTTTCCAAGTATTTTTTTTATCAAGTGATACTTTCTATCTGTTTAGCAATGAAAAATTCATAAACTGTAAAAATTTAACTTTATACCTCACATAGTTTCTGGGCTATTGTAAAAATAAATTTTTGAACATGTTGACCTTTCACGAGACCTTAATCGTTCTAAAGAACCACATGATATTCACCCATTCTCTATCCAGAGTTATCTTCCGCTACGCTCACAACACATGTGGGAGAGAAGCGGGAACGACAACTCTGGATAGAGAATGGATATTCACCAGGTTTTCGAATGAAAACCTTGTAATTCCGAAAAAGTGATAATTATCACACCAAGTAGGATTGGATTTCTGTCTAATTCGTTCCTCAACCGAAAGAAATCATATTGGACTTCAGGATCCACGCAATGACACATAACAATGAAAAACTTGCGCATGCAGAGTGAGGTTAAATGTAAAGCGTTAAATGGAGCATTGAGTTCGATTGGCTGTGAGTGTTACACAACGTGGAAGGCTCTTCGCAACTTATATATTTACAAACCATAATTAGAAAACCAAGTGTTCGATCCAAATACTTTACATTTTTTGATCATATATTCACAGTTCAACTTGGAATAAATATTTTTACACACTAGCCATTTATTTCTAAACTACTGAGTTTCCAAACCCAAACCCACCGGACAGTACCATGATGTATTTTATGATGGGAAAGACAAAATAAACTAACTCTTACTACCGCACCCATTTTTTGTGAACAGTTTAATTGCATCAACGAGATCCATTTGCGTATATTGATGTCGCACCTGTCACTGGCGTTGTATATATATATATATATATATATATATATATATATATATATATATATATATATCCCTCCCCTTTTTGTGTCCAAAATATACATAAGATTTAATAAATAATTGTTTTGGGTGTGGCCCCTTCCCCGACAAAAAACTGCCAATCCCCCTTCAAGATTCCTGGATCCTCCACTGCTTGCATAATCTGAATGTTAAAACTAGGTATTTTTGTCTTTGCAAACATACAAATATATGTATGTACATTTGTACTTGTATACTATTTCTTTTTTCCCTCTGTATATTTCAAGGCAATATCTTTTTTTTTGTGAATGAGCTTTTAAAAAAGGGGGGCGGGAATTTGTACGAAACGTTCAGATGGATGTTCAGGGCTTTAGTCTAGTTAGTTTGTATTTTATAGACTATCGTGTGTACTTGTGCCAGATCTGCATGAGGGTTAGGGCTGGGTATTGGCCTGAGATTTCGTATTGCGATATATTGTGATACTTTTAACTGTATTGCGATATGTATTGCAATATTTTCAATGTAATAAAAATGACATTTTCTTACTAAATTTGCTTTAATTTACCTGCGGAATGTACATAACTATGATAAATAACCAACATGGAAAAAAAATCTTGTTGATTTTAATTTAAGTTATGCTCTGAAATGTTCCCACAAAACAACTTCTGACTTACTATATAGCTAAATAACAAACTTTCGTAAGTCCATTTTTATA
Organism: Saccostrea glomerata; assembly: GCA_003671525.1. Taxonomy (NCBI): domain Eukaryota; kingdom Metazoa; phylum Mollusca; class Bivalvia; order Ostreida; family Ostreidae; genus Saccostrea; species Saccostrea glomerata. The sequence continues at coordinate 1,322,559 of PRKT01000117.1, forward strand.
TTTAATGACAAAATTCTTTAATCTAAGCATATTGCCAATATATCGATATTACAAAATCGTATTGCGATACAATATTTTTTCGCCATTGTATTGCAATATATTGAAATATCGATATCATTGCCCAGCACTAATGAGGGTGTGCATGATTCAAAAATTCATCATCGTTAACGATAATTTTTTTTATTAGATATGACTTTAATATCAAGAATATTGCTTCTATATCTGATTTATATCGAATCTAGTTTATTTGTTTGACATGATTTTTTTCCGTTTTCCGTTCCGTTTTCCGTTCCGCGTTTTAGCAACACCCATAGAATCCGCCATTTGCAATGTTACTTTCGCTTTCAAGTCTTAACATTTGGACAAAATAAACAGGGAAAACAACTTTCCAGAGGCTATCCAAACATATTTTGTTTCTTCCATGATGGTTTTCACTAAGAGCACGGAGTTGTTTTTTTTTTTTTAAATATATGCATTTTTAAGAAGAATTTTTCACAATTGATATTTTTTCCAAGTATTTTTTTTATCAAGTGATACTTTCTATCTGTTTAGCAATGAAAAATTCATAAACTGTAAAAATTTAACTTTATACCTCACATAGTTTCTGGGCTATTGTAAAAATAAATTTTTGAACATGTTGACCTTTCACGAAACCTTAATCGTTCTAAAGAACCACATGATATTCACCCATTCTCTATCCAGAGTTATCAAAATAAACTCTTACTACCGCACCCATTTTTTTGTGAACAGTTTAACTGCATCAACGAGATCCATTTGCGTATATTGATGTCACACCTGTCACTGGCGTTGTATATATATACAAATACAACGCCAGTGACAGGTGTGACATCAATATACGCAAATGGATCTTGTGATTGTCTTATTCAATAATGAATTATTACTCCAACATACGTTAATGCTTTTTGTATGAAGCGATGCCGTTAATTAAGTAATAATATACAGCTCTACTTTGACTCTCTTTCGCTGAAAATATTTAGGCAAACCATTTTTTCCCGTTATTACTTGAGAATATTCCAAACATATCCCAAAAAAACACATTCGACTCGATCGTACCTTCACCTATCCCCACACAACTCGTTTGAAAAACTTGATTCGGGGTTCGGCCAGAAAAAAAATAAATTTGCCTTTTAAAAAAAACTCAAAAAAAGGGGGGGGGGTCGAAACTCGAATTCAATTTCGCCGTTGGGGAGGGT